>VXBP01004928.1:521595-652937 GCA_013400115.1 Rhinopomastus cyanomelas | reverse complement strand
CCCCCCTAATTTCCTTTAAAAGAGAATAACTCTGCAGGCTTTTGGGGTTGAGGGAGTCGTTATTTTAACAATGTGCGCACGGACAGGGTTGGCTTTCGCTGGATATTAACAGCAGTGAAACTTTTCTTTCTTTCAGGTTGTTGCTTTTTCTGATTTTTCTTGTCGTTCAGATTTTGTTGTTCTTCATCCACCACGTCATCAAAAACTCTGTAGCTGCTATCAGACTTTCCCCAGATTTGTACTTGCTGAAGCCTGGAGAGAGCTATCACAAGTATAGGAGTCGCCTCCTGCTGCAGAACTCCACAGGTAGGAGAGCAGAGGTGCTCCACAGGGGTAGATCCTCTCTCCTCCTTAATGTTCTACTGTTTGGGGCAGGGACAAGCTTTTTCCTTGATATCAACCCAGATGAAGAGTTTCCAAGTACCCAGGGATGGCAGGGAGTGAGTATTGGGGGTTTGTGCTTCATACTGGTGAGGCCACCCCTTAAGTACAGGGGGCAGTGCTGGGCCCCTCACTTCAAGATTGAGGGTCTGGAGCAGGTCCAGAGGAGCAACGAGGCTGGGGAAGAGACTGGAGGGAAAGGCTGATGAGGAGAGGCTGAGGGAGATGAGGGTGTTTAGCCTGGAGGAGACTCAGGGGGGACCTTCTCCCTCACTCCAACTCCCTGAAAAGAGGTTGTAGTTAGGTGGGGGTCAGGCTCTTCTCCCAGGCAACCAATGCCAGGGAGAAGCTGCCAGGAGAGGGTTAGGTTGGGTGTCAGGAAGCCCTTCCTCATGGCAAGTGTGATCAGACCCTGGAATGGGCTGTCCAGGGCAGTGGTGGAGTCCCCATCCCTGGAGGTGTTGAAGGCCAGCCTGGCTGTGGCCCTTAGTGTTCTGGTGTGGCCAATGTGGTGATGTTAGGTCCTGGTCTGGTGTGGATGAGCTCAGAGGGCTTTTCCAGCCTCAGTCATTCTGTGATTCTATCATACAATGTCATTTCTCCAGACAAGGAATCAAAGTGCTGCTGGTTTCCTGCCTTCTTAGCAAATTCTGTGTTCAGCATGCTCATTGGCAGCTCTTCTTGCTCACTGCTGCTGATGGACTTGCACAAATCAGCTGGAGAGTACAACAGAAAAATGTTCTTAACTTCTTTAAAGGCTCTAGAGTGAGAAGTCAAAATAAAACCATCAGTGTTGCTCAAAACAGCAGAGCGCAGCAAAAAACCCACAAATCTTTGGTGGGTGTGTGGAAGGAAGCTGTGATCTTTCATCAGAGGCTTCTGTCAGCAAGGAAACACAGCGATGATTTGGTGTAAGACACTCAAGGCTGTTAATGAGCAGTGGTGTTGTTTTCTCTGTCTTACACCAGAGTCTGATATCAATGGCATTCTCCACTCTCTGGGGGGCATGAACATACTCTGGGAGATGTTCAATGACAGTGATTACGTCTCGGTTGCCCCTCACAGTGCAGCTTTGAATGTGTTGGAGCTTCAATCCAGGCAGGTAAGACGGACACGACAGCTCGGTCGTATCCCAGAGAGCAGACAGGCAGTGGGTTAGGGACTGGATTTGTTGGTCTCCAGCCTGAAATGCACATATCGAGCCACAGAATCAAATACTGTCATGTCATAGTGTTTATGGAGGAGAACTTGTGTCATCGGAATGGAAATGTTATCAAAACACATGTTCTTCCATAATGGTAATTATGGTGGGCTCATAAAACTTCCACCCCCTTCGCTTCCCTACAAAAGCCAAGAGAAATATTTTAGTTCACAAGAGTCCTGGCACAGGAATTTAATTTATTTAAAAAGCATATTCTGGCTGAATTATAGACCCTGACAGAACTGTAATTCCACAGCGCTCTCATGTGTAAAGAAACTTGAGCTTCTTGGATTGTCCCCGTTCATTTCAGCACGGTCACTGGAGGAGTGTCAGACAGATTTGGAACATTGAGGTCATATTTAATCTCCAGCAGAGGAGCTGCTCTGCAGTTTCCCAGCTCTGCCTGCCTGTTTTTATTGGAGGCAGAGCACTAATGTTCGAGCGATGGTGCAGCCCTTCGCTAGCGTAAACGTTGTGCCCACCCGCTTCTTAGATCAATCAGCCAGCACTCAGTGAGGGCGGGCGGTTGTGTGGTTGCTGTCCTGTTCTCTTCTTTTCTGGAGCATTGTTTGTCACAGCTGCATCAAACATCCTGGGAATTTATTCCAGAGACTCTGTTCCCTCTGTTACATTCCGTGTTTTACCCGCCCTGAGCAGTCCAGGCCCCTCCTGCCAAACACTCTTGTGTTGGGCAAAGGTTTATCCCGATGTTCAGGTTTCATTAAGCCCCTAAGAGAGCCCTCCCAGGGCAGTACCCTTCGTGTGAAGAATCAAGGCAATCAAAAGTTCTTCTTTTCCCAGAACTACTTTTTCACGCTCGTGTTCAACAGCACCATGGTGCATTCCCTGCCGGTTTTGATGAACATTGTCAGCAACCTGCTCCTGCGCAACTTAAACGTGACCGAGAGCATCCAGGTCTGGAGCAACCCCTTTGTGCAGGTGAGCAGCCCAACAAAAGTCATAGAATCCTAGGGTTGGAAGGGACCTCCAAAGGCCATCTAGTCCAATGCCCCGACAACAAGCAGGGCCATCACTCAGCAGACTGGGTTGTCCACAGCCCCATCCAGCCTGACCTTGACTGGCTCCAGGGATGGGGCTTCCACCACCTCTCTAGGCAGCCTCTTCCAGGCATCTCCCACCCTCAGATTCAACAACTTTTTCCTCCTGTCCAGCCTCAATCTGCCCTTTTCCAGCTTCAAATCTTGACCCCTTGTCCTGTTGTTCCCTGCCCTTGTGAACAGTCTTCCCCAGTCTTCTGATAGCTCCTTTCAGGGGTTCAAAAGTCACTATCAGATCTCCCTGGAGTCTTCTCTCCAGGCTGAAAAGCCCCAACTCTCTCAGCCTGTCCTCAGAGCAGAGGGGCTCCAGCCCTCTGAGCATTTTCATTCTCTCCTTTGGACCCACTCCAACAGTTCCTCATTCTTCCTGTGTTGGGGGCTCCAGAACAGAGTAGATCACCCTGGAAGCATTGCTGGGCTGAGAACTGGCTGCAAAACCACACTAGAAGCGAAGAGGGAGGGTGGTGGGGACTCTGCAGCACCATGGGCTGTGCTCAGCACTGTCCTTTTGGGAAGTATCCAACCCCAGTAGCCAAATCTCTTGAAGAAGCTCCTTGGTGGAGCAGTTTGGGATTTACTAATGTTGCAGAATTTAAATCCTGGCACCTTTCATGGCCTCTTAAAATCTGCAGCTCGTGGAAGTGGAGGAAAAAGGGCTTGGAGAGTTGATGTCCTGTTGGGAATTTGTGATGGGGTTGTTACAGGATACCTGCAGTTCCCAGATGCTGGAGGTCTGCTGCCTCCTGTGAGAGCAGGAGTGACTTTTTGGAGAGGGGAGGACCTGCTGCAGGAGATAAATGCTCTAGGAGTCTATTGGACACTCTCCTAAACACTCCAGAAACTTCCACTGAGCACTTGCAGTCACATTCTAGTTTGACATTTGGGGGTTTGTTTGATCACACAGTGGTACTGAAGAGAAGTGATTTCCATTTCAGAATCTCCCAGACACAATCTTCAGACTGGAGATCTATTTTGAAGCTGTGCTACTGGGAATCATCATCACTGGGATGCCACCCTACTTTGCCATGGACAATGCAGAAAATCATAAGGTAAACTCCCCAGGTGTTGATTCTGAGGCTGCACAAGAGCTTAAAAATCTGGGGGTTTGGGGGCAAATCTTCAAGGATGTTTTAAAGAGCCCCTTTGGCTGGGAAAGAGGCACTGGTTGGGTACCACAGTGATGCCCTGTCAGTGGTGGGTCCCTGGAACAACCTACTTTGACAAGTGGTGGAGGCCTCATCCCTGGAGCCTCCAGGGCTATCTACTCTGTGCTGGTGAGACCTTTCCTGGAGTCCTGCCTCCAGCTCTGGAGCCCCCAACACAAGTAGAATAAGGACCTGTTGGAGTGGGTCCAAAGGAGAGAATGAAAATGCTCAGAGGGCTGGAGCCCCTCTGCTCTGAGGACAGGCTGAGAGAGTTGGGGCTTTTCAGCCTGGAGAGAAGACTCCAGGGAGATCTGATAGTGACTTTTGAACCCCTGAAAGGAGCTATCAGAAGACTGGGGAAGACTGTTCACAAGGGCAGGGAACAACAGGACAAGGGGTCAAGATTTGAAGCTGGAAAAGGGCAGATTGAGGCTGGACAGGAGGAAAAAGTTGTTGAATCTGAGGGTGGGAGATGCCTGGAAGAGGCTGCCTAGAGAGGAGGTGGAAGCCCCATCCCTGGAGCCAGTCAAGGTCAGGCTGGATGGGGCTGTGGACAACCCAGTCTGCTGAGTGATGGCCCTGCTTGGTGTGGGGAGGTCCCTTCCACGCCACATTCTATGAGTCTACAAAAATCCAAGATCCCACCCCTGCCTCAAGGCAGACTCACATCCCATTTCTTTAAAGAACATGTTGCATGTCTTTTCCCACCTCAGATCAAGGCATACACACAGCTGAAGATAGCAGGGCTCTATCCCTCTGCTTACTGGACTGGCCAAGCCATTGTGGACCTGCCCCTGTTCTTCTCCATCCTGGTCCTGATGATAGGCAGCCTCTTTGCCTTCCACTACGGTGTCTATTTCTACGTCAGCAAGTTCATCGCCGTGGTGAGTGCCGTGGGGATGTGGCAGCACAGCTGTAGTTTATTTATCTTCGGTGATTCAGCAGCGCTGCTGCAA
The DNA here is from genome assembly GCA_013400115.1 of Rhinopomastus cyanomelas. NCBI lineage: Eukaryota > Metazoa > Chordata > Aves > Bucerotiformes > Rhinopomastidae > Rhinopomastus > Rhinopomastus cyanomelas. The sequence goes on along the minus strand of VXBP01004928.1, from coordinate 648,196 downwards.
CCAATCTGCAAGGAAAGTGCTGCAGCAAAGGCAGTGCTGCTCTGCTTTTCTTTTGATATCAAATATAACAGTCTTCCAGATGTCTACACGAAATAGAGGGAGGGGTTGTAGGCACCATCCCTAGAGGGGTTCAGCAAACAGGCAGGCAGGGTGTTTCAGGAGACGGCTTAGTGGTTGTAGGGTGGGTGGTTGGACTTGATAACCTTGAAGGTCTTTTCCAATTTTGGTGATTGGAAATAATGATATTTATATTTATATAATGATATTTACAATGATATTTATATTGAAATTATATTTAATATTTTACTGAATATTTCATGTTTTTATCTGAAATATTGCTATTTATTTGGTATTTCATTGGTATTTATATGAAATATTTCATATTTTCACATGAACATTGGGGAGTTTCATCCCAAGCTGGAATAAAACACAGCTTTAAGATACCAGCAGCATCCAGAGGGATGCTCAGCCCTCGCTCACCCTGTTTGCTCAGTCTCCTTCGTGCTCTCTCCGGTGATGGATAATTGCTCTGTCTGCACCGACGTGCCGCTGATGACAAGGTTGTGGTGTCTTTGCAGGCAGAATGAATCACAGCAGCTTGTGATTACAACGAAGAAGACTACGAGTCTTCATGTCTTTTATATGCAGAGCGAGTTTCCCTAAGACATTGGTAGCAATGGTGGAAAATCTGATTTTCCAAGCTATTCTCCCAGTAGCTCTGAGTTAATCAGGTTTGGGATGCGACCAGTGAGCTGCAGGGATATTTTTCTACCAGTGCATCTACCCTTAATTTCTAATTAAGGCTTGAGGTGGAATGCTTCCATCTGCAGGTCCATATTTATGAGAATCTCTGTTATTAAACCAAAAAAAGGGAAATACTTTAAAGGAAAATGAGGTTCCTGCCCATCCACACCCTCTTAGTTGTGTCTTTGATAGGATGAGCTGTAGCAAAGCAGCAAAACGCAACAAACCAAGTGACAGAGGTGAATCCAGGGTTACACAGCACGGTCAAGTAATTACTTGAGACAATAGTACCAATAAAAAAGCCCCAATAATATAAAATAGTAATAGAATAATGTACAATAATAAGAGAATGCAATAGGATAATAACCCTGGAGAATAAGATAATCAGATTGCAGACTCAGATCACAGAATCAGAGAATCAAAAAGCAAAGTAACAAAAGAGAATCAGATCAGAGAATCGGAGAATTGGAGAATCAAATCAGAATTGGAGAATCAGAGATTCAAAGAATCAGATTGGAGAATCAGAGAACCAGATCAGAAAATCAGTGAATCAATGAATCAGATCAGAGAATCAGATCAGAGAATCCAATCACGGAGGCTACTTAGACCAGAAACCAATTCACCCTGGGTTCTTGCTCTGCTTTTCCTACCTTTGCAGATATTTTGCCTGATTGGTTATGTCCCGTCCGTCGTGCTCTTCACTTACGTGGTCTCCTTCACCTTTAGAAAAGTCCAGAATACGAAGGAGTTCTGGTCATTTATATTCTCAGTGGTGAGTAACAGTACTGTGGTTATGGTCAGCTGGAAGGACTGGTTACCTCCAAAGCCACAGCAGGCTTCCCAGTTGTTTTATTCAATTAGGAGTCCTTAACACACCAGAACAGGGAGCATTTACCAGTGTCCCCATATTCCTGCTTTATCCTAAATGATAACAGCTCTTAAAACGGTGCCTCAGGTTAGATAACTTGTACTCACAGAGTCTGAACTGAGTGAAAATGGACTTTTCTCCCCTTTGCTTCCGTACAGACAGCCTTGCTCTGCACAGTTGTCACTGAAGTGGCCTTTTTTCTGGACTTCTACCTGGTGACCACCGTCCTGCATTACGTGTTCTCCATCTTCATTCCTATTTATCCCCTTATTGGCTGTCTGATTTGTTTTATAAAGGTAAGGGGGCACAGGGGATGCTGTCCAGAAGATGTGTAGGTGACTAGGGTTGGAGGGTGCCTTTGATATCGGGGCAGCAGTTACCTGCTCAGTGGTGTAACGTCACCCATAGCCACTGGACGCCTGAGGAACAGGAACTGCTGATGAAAAGTCACCTCTTGCCTGTGAGCAAGCATTGGGGGGGGGGATTTACAGCGAGGAAAAGAATCAAGATTCAATATCTAAAGGGAAACCATGTGTTTCTCAGCCTGTGGAGCTGGGAAACCCAGCGATGAGAGATGGGTTAATTGGGAATTAAACCAGGAGCAGCCCCAGGGACTTGGATAGAAGTCCAGTCTAGATAGGGGTCTAGTGAGTGATGGCCCTGCTTGTTGCAGGGGGGTTGGACTGGGTGACCTTTGGAGGTCCCTTCCAACCCAACACCTTCTGTGATTCTATGAAGTTTACTGGTGAGACACGGGTGCAAGCAGGGGCTCTGCAGAGCTCAAAGTGCTTGATCAGCATGACGTCAGGGACTGATGTGAGATTAAAGGGCCATGTAGGGTAAGTCGTGTCTGTCTGAAAGGGATTATATCCTTTAACAGGGGGTGTTTTCTCATTGCCAGGTCTCGTGGAAGGGCAAACGAAAGAACGGAGGGTACTACGACCCGTGGGACCGGCTGCTGGTCGCAGTGATAGCTGTAAGCAGGGTTATTGGATTATCTGCTGTATTTGCTGTAGAGAATGGCCAGCTCCTGCTGGGAGGGCCCTTCTGTTCGGGCATCTTTGTTAGTAAAAGATTTGATGTGACACTGAGCACCGCTAAAGCCTGCCGCTTCGCAGCCTGTTGCAGCACAAGGACCATCAGTAGAAGCTGCTGTGCCTACAGCTCAGCATCTGCTGCTTCAATGGTCTTATTAACGATGCCAGTATTAATCCTGGTTATTATGGCAGTTCGTGCTGATGGAGCAGTCTCTTCTCTCTCCAAAACCCACAGATAACTGCCATTAAATCTAAACAGATGCTGGTGGTGCATCGTCAACCCACTGAGCATCTAATGATCTTCTTGAAAACATCTGCACTTCTGGGTTGGCAAAGAGTTGCAGCTTCTCGTCACTCATCGCACTGGTTGCATCACCTATAGGGTCAGCAGCCATGGAGGCCTGGCAGGGCTCTTGAGTAACCAAGAGTGTTTGTCTGTTCTAGCCCTATTTGCAGTGCATCGTGTGGCTCTTCCTGCTGCGGTGCTTCGAGCTGAAGAACGGCGGGAGGACGGTTAGAGACGACCCCTTTTTCAGGTGTGTCCCTGTTGAATTGACATTTAGAAGGTTACCGTCCAAGGAAGCTGTTTTTAGAGGTGATGCTGATGGAGCAGGCTGTGCATGGCTGTGGGGGTGATAGTGCAGAAAGGAAAATACCTTGGGTTGTATGCCAGCCCAAGTCTCTGAAGAATTTGCTCTCCTAACTGTTCGTTGTCAGAAATGCAGTTAATAAATCCTTTTGATGGGGATTTCCATACGGACATCCCCTATGTAGAAGCAGGAGAGCTTCCTTTCCCGTTGAGTGGCTGGAAGTGCCATTCTGCAGCAAGAGCTCAGTGTGAAGAGGACACAGCTGCAGGTGCTGACAGCTCTTCCTGCTCATTTGAGGCCCCAATGTGCTGCAGAAACATGATGCTTAGGGGTTTGGCAAACCCAAATGGTTTTCTCCATCATAACAAGCATCGTGTTGTTTTCTTGCCCTTAGAAAATGTCATACAAGGACCAAGTCCTGGAAGTTCCCAGATGTCTCGCGTGATGAGAACGAAGATGAAGATGTGAAGGCGGAGAGACTGCGGGTTCAAGAAATCCTGAGCAACCCCAAAAGCGAGGAGGTAACCCCGCGGGCACTACCCAAACCCCAGGTGTGGAGGTTTCCCAGAGCTTTCGGGATCTCCAGCCGCTTTTCTGTTCTAGATGCCAGCAATCCTGGTCAGCAGCCTGCACAAGGAGTTTGATGAGAGGAAGGAATTTCTTCTGGGGAGGAAAATAAAGAAGGTGGTGACGAAACACGTTTCTCTCTGCGTGAAAAAAGGTTGGGGTTCAATTCCCTGATCCTGAGCTGGTTCAGTTACCCTTGAATCCAAGTAGCAGAGCTCGTGGGCAACGGCTTGTGTCGTCCTTCCTTTAGGAGAAATCCTGGGTTTGTTGGGACCCAACGGAGCTGGGAAAAGCACCTTAATTAACATGCTGGTGGGAGAGGTGGAGCCAACCAGTGGGCAGGTAGGTTATGTGCTCTGAAGGAAATAGATCTAATTGGTTTAATAATAATAATAATATTTAAAGTAATAACTACATAATTATTAAGTAAATATTATTCAAAATTGAATTATTTTATATCATTCCATGTTTAATTATTGTATTTATATTATTCCATGTTTAATTATTTTATTGTTGTTATTGCAAGTTGCTACTTATTATTCAAAATTTAATTATATTATTACAAGTGTAGTTATTTTTTTATTATTATTCCACATTTAATTATTTTACTGGTATTATTCCAAGTTTGCATCTTTTATTATTATTCCAGCTTCTTATCATTCCACGTTTAATTATCTATTATTATTCCAAGTTTATGACTTACTATTCCACATTTAATTATGTTATTAATATTATTCCAAGCTTACTTCTTATCAATAATTAAACTTGGAATAATGTTATTCTAAATTCAATTCTTAATAATTAGCACCGAGTTATTTATTTTATTAATATTATTACACATTTTATTATATTAATATTCCAATTACTTCTTATTAGTCCAAGTTTAATTATGTTGTTAATACTATTCCAAGTTTACTTCTTATTGCTTCACATTTAATTATTAATATTATTCCACGTTGAATTATTTTATAAATATTATTCCAAGCTTCATTCTTTTATTATTCCAAATTTACTGTTCTTTTAAGTGTGCTTCTTTTATTATTATTATTGCAAGTGTAATTATCATTATTACAAGTTTACTTCATATTATTCCACATTTACATCCTTCTTATCCCACATGTAGTTATTTTTTATTATTACTATTTGAAGTTTAAGGTTACTCCAAGTTTACGTGCTGTGTTACGCGTACTCCAACCGTTTAGCTGCACCTTTCCCAAAGCAGTTGCAAACAACCCAGTGACCGTTTTCCTCCCAGGTTCTGATGGGAGATGGCTCCCTCGGCCCGAGCAGCGACGATGACTCGGTGAGGTTTGTGGGTTACTGTCCTCAGACAAACCCGCTTTGGCCGGACATTACGCTGCAGGAGCACTTTGAGATCTATGGAGCTATCAAGGGGATGAGTCCGGGCGACGTGAAGGAGGTCGTAAAGCGGTAAGGACCTTGGCTACCGAACGCAGGTGTGGATGTGTCGGTTGGGAAGTGCAGATCCAACCACACTAAATGCAACTGCTGTTGGGTTCTTTCGTGGGGTTGGGGCTTTTTATTCTCCTTCAATTATGAAGTGCTAACGGTGACCTTGGGAAGGATGGAGAGAGCCCGGGGCTTGGAGCTGCTCTGGGGTTGTCACCGCAGGCTCCTCTGAGATGTGGGGCAGGTGGTTTTGTGGGGAACCATCTGGCTCCGGTTCTGCTTACTGCTCTGCTTTTCTGTTTAATTTAAATACAAATATTAGTGTAAGAGAGCTCTCGGTGCGCTGTGTGCGATGGGGGACGGGGAACCATCACTCTCCCAGCTTTTCACACGTGTTCCTCCCTGTCCTGCAGCATCGCGAGTGCCCTGGATTTAAAAGACCACCTGCAGAAGACAACGAAGAAGCTGGGTGTAGGGTTGAAGCGCAAGGTATGGGGGAGCTTCCCCAGCTGCTGGGTCGGGCGTCCCCAGCAGTCGTCACGTCCTTACCCTTGTCTCTGCCTTCCTGCCAGCTGTGCTTTGCCCTCAGCATGCTGGGCAACCCCCGGGTCACGTTGCTGGATGAACCATCAACCGGGATGGATCCCAAAGCCAAGCAGCACATGTGGTGAGTGCCACCAGGGCCTTGCTGGCCACTGGCTCCTTTCTCTTTGAAGATTTGCCCTGTTTGATGTGGGTGTGTTATCTCTGATAACATCAGGGAGAGTCGTAGACAGAGAATCACAGAATGGGTTGAGTTGGAATCACAGAATGGCAGGGCTGGAAGGGAAGGTCATCCAGTCCAAGCCCCTGCAGTAAGGTTGTGTTTTGCAGGCGGGCCATTCGAGCAGCATTTAAAAACAAGGAGAGAGCAGCGATCCTGACCACGCACTACATGGAAGAGGCAGATGCTGTCTGCGACCGTGTGGCCATCCTGGTGTCTGGGCAGCTCAGGTACCTCCAGAGTCCTTCCTCTGGGTGGCTGTTGAGGCAGGGAGGATGGGACAGCTGTCCACTAGGACATATTTCATTGGAACCAGAGGTAGATGAATTTTTTCACCTCAAAACTAAAGTTCATCAGCAAAGAGGGTCAGGCTGTTTGCTGAGCGCGGTGTAACATGCACAACCCCTGCTTCTCTCTCTCGCTGGTAGATGTATAGGTACTGTCCAGCACTTGAAGAGTAAGTTTGGCAGAGGATACTTCTTGGAAATGAAATTAAAGGAGACAGCAGATGTCCAGCAGGTGGAATATCTGCAAAGCCAGATTCTGCACATCTTCCCCAACGCGAACCGTCAGGAAAGGTGAAGTTCAACAAGTCCGTGGAAAATGCTGACAGTGCAAGTCCCTGATTTCTCAGCAGCTCCTTGGCCCTGAGCAGGGAATGCCACAGTTTACAAAAACATTCACATGTAGCTTAAAAAGGAATAAAAACAGGGAGGAAAAGCTGCCAGGCCAGTGGCCATGAGCCCTGTGTGCAGATGTTGAACATGAAGGAAGCAAAACCCAGTGTCTTCATTGTTGTTGCCTGCAGCTTCCTCCTCAGTTGAAATCTCCAGGAAACGGGTGAAATCTGAGTCACTGAGTCACGGGCCCTGCCTAGAAATGCTTGAACATTTTCTGGCAGTACCTCAAAGTTTGGGGGTGAGTGGGTTGGTGGGTTGGTTTTCCCCCAACAGCTTTGCATTTCTGCTGTATTAACTCGAGTGATCACTGATGAGACTGCAAAAAGGGCTCTGCAGGCACTGCCCAAGGAGTGTTTTCCTCAGATGAGAGGGGTGTGGAGGAGAGTTCCTTTCTGAGAAGCAAATGTGTGGGGTTGAGCAGCTCCCTAGTCTGGAGTGTGGGTCCCAAGAATTGCTGTGACCTCTGTCTGCGTTCATTTCAAAGGAAAAATCTCATGGCCTTGGGGGTTGGGAGCAGAGATTTTTCTTTCGTGAGTTCACAGGCAGAACAGAAGTGGTTGAGTTTAGGTGAAGAACATAGCATTCAGAGTGGTCCCGGGGGATCTCAACTGGTCCACCTAGATCTCCGAGCTGGCTTCTAAAACAGCTGGTCATCTCGAGCTGTATCAGTCCTCTTAGAATCATGGAATCATCAAGGCTGGAGAAGATCTTCAAGATCATCAAATCCAACCATCCTCCCTCCAACCCCCAACCACTAACCCACCTCCCAAAACACAGACTCCTCAATATAAAATCATAGAATCATTAGGGATTAGAAGGGACCTCGAAAGATCATCTAGTCCAATCCCCCTGCCACAGCAGGATCACCCAGACCAAGTCAAAGAGTCAGTCAGGGTTAGGAGGTACCACAGGATCATCCAGTTCCAACTTCCCTGCCATGGGCAGGGACACCCCACCCTAGATCAGGCTGGAGTAACCTGTAGAAAATGAGTTTAAGTCCTCTGACTTGGATACTGATGATTTTGCCTTGCGTCATGGAACCTGCAGCTGAACTCAGGTGGTTTCTTTGTTCCAGCTTTGCTTCCATTCTGGCCTACAAGATTCCTAAAGAAGATGTACAGTCGCTTGCACATTGTTTTTCCAAGCTGGAAGAAGGTAACTGAGCGCTTGCACCTACTGAAGCCCTTCTGTCTCCCGTGACTGACACACTTGCACAGGGCCAGTTTTGCAGGCATCTTCACAGTGAATTTGTTTTTGCTACTCTATAATAATGTAGTAATTTAAATGTCTGTTTGCCACTAAAGTGCCTGTTTCCCGCTTCATAGTCGGTGTCTCCAGCTCTGAGTTTGTGTGAAGCAGAGAGCAGCTTGTACCAACTTGAAATGCTGAACTGCAGTTGTGTCAGACACCAAAAGATTCCTAACTGCAGGCTCTCCTTAATTCTTTTAACAGTCAAACACACCTTCAACATCGAGGACTACAGCTTTTCTCAGGCAACACTGGAACAGGTAGGTTGTAGAGTAAAGGTTTTGTGGAAGAAAACTCTGCCAGGGGAAGGTGTTGCTGCTTTTTTGATGGGTTTTTCTTTTGGGATGGATTCGCTTTGCCCCTGCTGCTGATGCCTCTGCGCTACTCACACCTGCTTGGGGCATTCCTGAGGAAATGAAGTTCCCTTTTCCAAAGGGAATTGGGACTTCCACTTCCTCTGCTCCTCTTTATTCCCATTTTCTCCTTTAAAAATAAGATTCCAGCTGCAGTGACTGGGACAAAAAGAATTAGGGGTGTTAGCGGAAGCATCACTCTGGTTTGGTTCTAAAGATGGGCATCGCTGCTCATTTGTGCAAGGAAGGTAAAACTGAGGCAAATGGTTGTTTGTTCTGGATTAATTATTGCTGACAATGGATGTCCTTCATCGCGCATTCAGTTCCACTTCCTTTTCCTTATGCTTTTCAAGAAATGAGCTAGGAGGGTGGGAACAGGGAGGCAGAACAAGATACTACGAGCTTCCTACTCAGAGATGAAGCAATACATGTTGTACTCGTGAGGCTCTTGGCACCAATTCTGTTTGTGACCAAGAAAGTCCCTACTCAGTGCATTCACACCCTTTCCACCCATTCCAGGTTTTTGTGGAGCTTGCTAAAGAGCAGGAGGAGGAGGACAGCAGCTTCGGCACCCTGAACAGCACGCTCTGGTGGGAGAGGACGCAGGAAGACAGAGTTGTTTTCTGAGCTCCTCGTGGTCCAGGTGTCCTGGGTAGCTCCGGTTTTGTGCCAGCGATGCTCCTCCTGTGTTGGAGCAGGGGGTGTGTGTGGAAAACACTGGAGCTAGGATGGACAAGGGAAGTGGTATTGGGAAGCACTAAGCTCGTTGCACCATCCTGGCCTTAGGAATAATGCCGCAAGAGCGGTGAGCAGCCCCACCGTTCCTCCAGCTGAGCTGAAATTCCTTCCCCCCTCGCTGTTGCTCAGTTTGTGTTGCGTGAGAAGATGCTGCCATAAGGGTTGGGCATCTCCTGGTGTCAGTCGCTTGTGCAGGAGCACCCACCTGCCTTCCTGCATCGGCACTGGGACTGACTGCCTGAGGTTGGGCTGGGCTGTTCTCACTGGGACCTGTACACTTGAGCAAAGCCAGTTGCTGCTGGAGCATCCCACCCCATGGGACCCTCTCACTGGTTTGCAGGGTCTTGCTGGGCTTTGCTGCCTCTAAGTCACGCAGCCATGTGTCCTTGCAAGGTCCTGCTGCCCACCAGCTGATCCATCCCTGCTTCTGCTTAGAAGACTCCCCTGCTTAGTAAAAGAGGGGAAAATCCACTGCAGTCACCGTGTTCACTGCCGAGGGTCCTGAATTCCACTGCGAGCCCAGCTTGGTGTCCAACCAGCGTGAAGGTGTCCATTAACAGGTCCACTACAGCACTCGTTGGCACTTGTGTTTCTTTCTACTGCAGGTTGGCAGATGTGGGTACTGCCTGCTGCCCTACTGGGTGGCACTGGTGTCTGTAATGCATGACCGTTGCGTTAGAGGTATGGGGTGCACAAGTGGATGCTTTGCTTTCTCTTTTCCCCCTCCCACTAACTTGGTGAGAGACAGCGCAGCGTAGTTCGGGGATGTGCAGAGATGTGAGTGTTCCTCATCTTCTCGCCATTGTTCATTACAAACACTCCCATTCTTTCGTTGGGTGTAACGAGACACATTCTGGCAGCTTTTGGAGACCATCCTCTTGAGGTGTTTCCATTTCTCTTGTCAGTGAGCTCATAAACACCCACGGCCGTGGTTCCCAATCTGCCCTCACTGCAGGATTTGCTTCATCCTGACAATTTGCCACCTTCTTCGTAAACCCCAAAAGTGAAAGACCTGAATTCACAACCTCCTGGGTAGGAAGGGTGCCTTTGGTTTGCACAGAAGCAGTAGGAAGAGCAGAATGTGTGGTCCTTCATCCCAAGATGTGTCAGATGGGGAGAGCATGTTTTTCTTTTGCTTTTTCCTATGCAAAGCTGTCGTCACCTTTTAGTTTTACAGAGATGAGCTGATTGCTAAGGGTTCACTGTGTTCTGCTGTGATTGGACTAGATCATCCTTCGAGGTCCCTTCCAATCCCTAATGACTCTATGCAGTGAGCAAGTAGAGAGGAGAGTTTATACTGAAAGTTTGGCTTTGTAAGTCATGTCAGTTGTAGATCTTCAGGCTGAAGTTAGAAAGGACCATTGTTTTTCTTGAGAAAACTCAAAATCTGGGTGCAGGTGGAGCTGAGAGTCCCAGTTGTGTATAACTGAGCTCTGTGTATGACTTCTGCTTCCTCCCTTGGTCCTGTAGGTTGTGTATAAACCTACAAAATTAAACCAGAGCATCCCCTGGAAACTTGAGAACTTGATTCCTGCAACATTGGACCCATTAGTTTGTCTGTTGCCAGTGACAACCCGCAGTTTGTGCTCTGCGAGGTAAAACAGAGGCAGCTGGATTTGGGCTGGTGATGGGATGTGGGGCAGAGCTGTTCACTTGGCACCGCCGTGCCCAGCCCTACTGAGTTTAGTTACGTCGCAGGACTGTTGTGCAAAATCATTAGCTGTTAGATCCAAAAGCCTGGAAGGTTTGTGGTGTTGATATAGGGTCGTATTTTTCTATTGAGAAGCCAGAAGGGTCTGACTTTGTTTACATTCCCAAAAAAAAGCCCTTATTTTCATTTTGAAGTATCTGTGTCCAGGGAAGCCTGTGGGGCAGGAAGAGAGAGTTAAAAATATCCCTGAGCAGGAAGTAAGTGGTGTAGCCCTGACATCCCGCAGAAACGGAAGGTGTTGGGTGGTGATGCTCCTCCTGACGTTGCCTCAAGCCCTTGGAACCATTTGCGATCATTTTTTGTTCCTGCCTTTCTTCTCCCACTTTGCTGTGTTTGTAAAGCCACCCTTTTCCCCTTTTCCAGCAGAAAGTGCTGCTGAAATAAAGGTGGATTGTTGAGTGCTCGTGTCTCTCTCTCTCACATGTGGTTTTGCCCTGCTGGAAGAAGGGGGATCGGTCTCAAAAGCTGCTCCCTGAGGTGCAGCAGGTGAGTGGGATCAAGCAGAGCAAGGAGCGCCCTGGCTCTTGGAATGGCTGGGAATTGTGTATTTTTAACTGGACTAAGGGAATTCCTGGACTGTGACACTTGGGAGCTGACTGCTTGCTCATTAATTCAACCCAACTTCAGGCCAGGAGTGACCTGGCGACAGCCACGTGCTCCTGGCATGCCATGGTGATGATCTGCTTGAAAATCAACCCCAGTGAAAACCAAATCGTTCCCTTTCCTGGTTAGATCTGTGCCCAGGCAGCTGGATGGGTGCTGACTCCTCTAAGAGGTTTGGATGAAGCTGGAATGTGACACTCGAGTCTACAGGGATGAAGTTTGCTGCTGATCTACTTGAGGCACAGCCAGCACCCTGCGGAGGAGGATGAGGATGTCCACCTCCAGCACTATGGGTCACCGAGTACCTCACAGAATGAAAAGGGTTTGTTCTCCTTGGACTCTAATCCCAAAGGAATTTGATCTGAACTTGTGGAAATTCCCAGGTTTCCACACTAGTTGTATCTTCACGGTGGGTTGAGGCCAACGTGGTTTTTGATTCACATTTTTAAGCCGTCAAATTCAGTCATTCCCTTGTAATTCTCCTTTTAAGATGCCTTCAGGCACGTCCAGTTTTACCTTGATAAAGCTTCTCTGGATGTTTCCTGGAGCTTTCAGTCCTTTTTCCATGAGCCAGCAATGGACCCTGGTGGCCAACAGGCCAATAGCATCATGTGGTGGATTAGACGGGAGGTGGTTCAAGAGAGGTTCTCCTCCCTTCCTACTCTGCCCTGGTTAGACAGCATCTGGAATGTTGTGTCCAGTTCTGGGCTCCTCAGTTCCAGAAGGACACAGAGCTGCTTCAGTGCAGAGCCACAGAGATGATAAGGGAAGTGGAGCATCTCCCTGATGAGGAAAGGCTGAGGGAGCTGGGTGTTTTGGGCTTGGAAAAAAGGAGACTGAAGAGTGACCCAATGAATGTTGGTAAATATGGGAAGGGCTGGTGTCAGGAGGATGGAGCCAGGCTCTGCTCAGTGGCACACAATGACAGGACAAGGAGCACTGAGTGCTAGCTGGAACAGAGGAGGTTCCATGTCAATATGAGGGTGACAGAGCCCTGGAAGGGGCTGACCAGGGGGGTTGTGGAATCTCCTGCTCTAGAGACATTTAAAACCTACCTGGCCATGTTCCTGTGCAACTGGATCTAGGGGATCCTGCTGTGTCAGGGGGATTGGACTGGATGAGGTCCCTTCCAATCCCTAATCAGAAATCCTGTGGAGCAGCTGGTTGGGGATTTCATTCTAACACATTTCAGGATGCTCTGTGCCCTCTACCTGCTTCTCCACACAGCCCGAACGGATTGCCTTGGACTGGGATCCTAGTTTGAGAGCAGCACCCAGTGCACAGGAGCACTTGGAGCAGAGGTCATTTCACATTGAAATGCCAGTTCCGTAGGTAACTTGCCAGGGCTCCACAGTGCCCTGGGTGCTCCCGGCACCCTGCTCTGCTCAGAACCACAGGGCTGCTTTAGCAAAGTGCAGCTCAGAGCTGCTTTTTGCAGTGAGGAGCAGCCATCCCCATTTCTCCCTCATTGCCCAGTGGGAAGTGATGCAGGAAAACACTCTGCTCCTCTCCTAAATGAGCTCATTCCTTGAAAATGAGTAAACGGGCAGCTGCAGAAGTGCTTCAGCCTTTTGTTAAGCAACAGCCGGGGCAGCTTTTGTGTTTTCAGGCAGCTCTGCAGACCAGATGCAGAGTCCTCAAGCTGTTGGAGTTCCAGGAGAGTGAAATAACTTGAACTAGTTGAAGTGTCATGTGGCTGAACACCCTTCCCACTCATTTGGATTTCCTGGCCTATCTGATTGCCTCATCTGCCTGTTCTGAACGCAGTTCTGTTGCAAAGCTATTCAGAAAAAACAAAACCCAGACCCCACCAAACTCTGTCCTGACTCTAGCTGTGCAGCAGCTGCTGGAGGAGCCATGAGGAGTGGAAACTGAAGAACTTAAAATCCCACTGGTCTTCAGGCTCAGGATTCACCTCTGCAGAGGAAGAAGCACCTGCTGACTTGGGTTTGGGGAAGATGGGGAGAAGGTGGTGATGCTCTCCCTTCCAGGAAGCCTGGGCAGAGATGAGGCTAATTTGCCACAGCTCAGCCGCTCGTGTCTGCCCCATCCCAGCACTCGTGAGCCCGATGTTCTGGCACACACAGTGCTCGTGTCATATTAAACCCTGCAAAAAGTGCTGTTAATAGCTGCAGGCTCTAGGCCAGCTGGTTGTAGTGGTTGCTCCCCAGTTGGGATGGGGCTGTGACGTCAGGCTGGAGAGGGGCATGGCCATCAGGCTGGGCTTGCGACATTGAACCCTCTCCAGGGCTACAAAGAGCCCAGGCACCTCTGAGCTGCTGGAGGTACATTTCCCATGGAAAACACATCATCAGGTAAGGAGTTTCATTCTTTCTCTTCCTTTCGGTGAAAAATCCTAGTGAGGGTGATGTCACGCAAGGGTTGTCCTCGGGGACTGATTTGGTTTCCTTATTACTGTAACGCAGGATTGTGCTGGATGTGCCAGGGCTGCTCTTTGCAGCTCTGCTCCCTGCCAGACACTGAGCTTTGCATCGAAATGCTGCTGAGGCAAAGGGGCAGGAACGTTCTGCCTTTCTGGGGCTGCGAGGATGTCGATCCCCTCTACTGATGCACTTTGGCTCTAGGCAGAGAGCCACAGGTTGAGGCTGGGTCCTCCCAGCCAATGACCCCTCCCTTCACTCCCCCTCCTCCAGCTTTACTAGCACCAATAAAGGCTTCAAAACCCACAGATATTCCTCTCTCCCTCCCCAGTTTCACTTCTCTGTGTGAAATAGCAGTGGGCTGGGTAGAGTTGGGTTAATGTTTGGACTTGATTATCTTGAAGGTCTTTTCCAACATAAATTCTATTATTTGAATTAAAGTCTTGGAGTTTGGTCCAGGGCAGCCTTAGAGCTGCTTCTCTGGAGTTGAGAGTAGGATAAGAAAACCTTGTTCCCAACACTATGAGCTGCAGAGCAGAGTTAGTGCAGGTCTGTCTCCTATTTATTTGGGCTGTGAGGGACCAGGGGCATGTTTGTGTCTTTGCAGTAGCAGGCAACTGGGTGTGAGGAGAGCATGTTCACTTCCACACTTGCGCTCTTTATAGCCAGCATCCCGCCAGTCCTTCTGAAGAGGAACTTGCCTTTAGGATCCTGGTTGGTGGCAATATGCTCTGCTAGGTTTTTCTATTACAGGTGAAAAGAAGTGTGAGGAGCTGCCAAATAGGAAATCCCTGCTCAGGTAGATAAATGAGGCTGTTCTAGTTGGAGATGTCCCTGCTTCTTGTAGGGGCATTGGTCTAGACGACCTTTGGATGTCCATTCTGTGATTCTGTATGGGATGTGCCTTCCTTTGGGGTAGCAGAGGTGGCTATGGAATCCTTATAAAAGCCATGGCTGTGCCTAGGGGAGAGTGTTTCACAGAATCACAGAACATTAGGGATTGGAAGGGACCTCGAGTTTGGGAACTTTACTGAGCCCTCGGGAGGGCAAAAAGTGCCGGAGCCATCCAGTTTTACAGGTGATGCTGTTTATCTGGTTTAGAGCTTCCCAAAAGCTGTTGCCTCCAGATAAATTTCTGCTTAATCTGAAGGTCAGACTCTCAAGTCCTGTAGAGGCATCCAACCTGCCTCTGTTTGGTGTGGTTTTGGTACATAACTGAGAGTTGAATTCTTCCCCGCGAAGCTCTCGCGCAGCATTTGTAAGCAGCATCACTTGTTTGCATGGGTGGCCTCCCATTTCGGCTCCCAGCACGACTTGCTTCTTGCTCCTCAGGCAAGACATTAAAACCTGTGGAAATGCAGTTGGAATTGTCTATAAAACGTGATGTTTGCTTGGTCTCTGTCTCTAATCAAGAGTTTGCCGTGTCTGTAGCCGTCAGTGCTGTTTCTACCAGACCATGGTGCAGTGTGAACCTGTGTTTACTGTCCAACACCCGGGGCTGAGCTGCCGCTTCCAGTTTGCTCCGACCGAACTCTGGGGCTGGGCAGATAAAGCAGCACTTCCTAGAAATCCCTTCCTCACTGCCTTTCATCTTCGTTTTCAGTCTGCGGTGGGTTAGTACGAGAGAAGGCTCCGGGCAAGGCAAAGCAGAGCGCAGGGGAGACAAACTTTGTGCTATCAGTGAGAGGGTAAACAGGGATTGTGGCTCCGTCACCCCTGGAGGATGCAAATATTTAATTCTTCCAAAAACAAACAGCAAAGGGAACAGAGTAGTAGAACTGTTTATTAACTCCAGCTGCTCGATCTGCAACATCAGGAAATGGTGTCCAGGGGGAAAAGAGCACCGAGTGTTTGCGCTCGCTTTGATTTTACTTTTTGCATTTTATTTCATGTTTGAATTTATTTTTTTTTTCCTTTCAGCCATTTGAAAGGATTAAAATACAGACAAATATGTTCTGAGGTCCCCTGCCTTGCTCTCCTTCTGGGAGGAAGGCAGTCGCTGTGGTTCTTGCACTGAGCGTGGCTGGAGCTGAACTAAATATTCCCCGTTGAAATCGCCTCCACTAAACACTCAGGAGTTAGGAGTCAGGGTATAATTTAGGGCCTTTCAGTCTGCTCCCGTTTTCAGAGCAGGACAGACTGGCTTTTCTGTTGCTGATTTCATGTAGCTGAAGAACCAAACTACAGCCAGTTGAGTGCTTCTTTCTGCAGAGACCCTTGGAAATGAAGAGGGATGACTCTGCCCGTGGAAGAGGCACCTGGGTCTGACCTCCCACTCTGTTCCCTCTTGTGATCTTGGACTCTTTCCTTCCCACTTCTCCTTGGTTGTCCACACTGTGAAATGCTTCTTACACTTAGAGTTCTGACACTTGTGATTGGCTTCCTCCAAAGCGGTCTTTTCCCAGGTGGGTGGGTTGCTGCCAGTGACCTGCTGTATTCTAATTCTGGATCTGGAGAACAGGGCTGATGGAGAGACGCTGAGGAAGCTGGGGCTGTTCAGCCTGGGAAGAGGAGGCTGAGGAGAGACCTCACTGGTCTCTACAACTACCAGAAGGGTGGTTGCAACTACCAGATGGGAGTTTGCCTCTTCTCCCTAGGGGTTAGTGATAGAACCAGAGGAAACGGGGTCAGGTTGTGCCAGGGGAGGGTCAGATTGGATCGTAGGAAAAACTTCCCAGAAAGAGTGGGGAGGCCTTGGAATGGGCTGCCCAGGGAGAGGCTGGAGGCATCATCCCTGGAGGGGTTCAGCAACCAGGCATCCAGAGTGTTTCAGGTGGTTATAGGGCGGATGGTTGGACTTGACAGTCTCAAAGGTCATTTCCAACCTTGGTGACTCTATGATTCTTTGATTGTGCATTCTTTTCTTTCCCGTCCCAGGTAGAAAAATGCAGAGGATGTGCAAAAAAGCCTGCAAAATATTTCACCAGACCCGTGCTCTCCTATGGAAAAACATCCTTCTGGTGTGGAGGATGAAGACAGAAAGTTTTCAGGCAAGTATCGCTGCTTCCAAAAGGCAGTTGGGATTTCCATCACAAAGGGTTTCCACATCACATTGGCTTTATGCTGGGTTAGAAGCCTCACTTGCTGTGTGGTTCTCTGGAAACGCCCAGCAGTTCTGCTCCATCCCGTGACACTCCAGTACCATGGCATGGCGAGGGCTTGAGAACAATCTCAGCAGATTCCAGTTGTGTCCAGAGGAACACAATGGCTGATTCATGGCTGCAGATGTTAGATTATCAGCAGACATCGCTGGCTCCGGTACTAAGAAAATACGGTTTTCCCTTGGTACATTCCTCGTACTGGAAGTGATTTCACCTGTGAAGCAGCTTATCCTCATTCACAGGGGAAAAGGAACAGAAGGGCATTTACAGATGAAGAAGCTGCACCACACAGCCACATCAGTGCCAGATGAGACGGTTCCTCGAAGACACTTCCCAAACCACCCAACCTCCAGTCACTGAGTTGCCGCTGACCTCCGCATTTTCCTTCCTTTCCTCTAGGAATGGATTTCATCGGCCGTTTTGCTCCTAATGATACAAATATCATCGCATATTATAAGCGGCTCCTCACGACACGAAATCCCTTACAGCTTCCTTGGGAGATTGGATGACCCAGCCTTTAACTCTACAGGAGTGACGCTGGCATACACCCCTGTCACTAGCACCACCAGGAGAATCATGAGCAAAGTGGCTTCAGAATCTGTGATGAAGGGTAACACTGCTCCCAAGTCCTCACGGTGGCAGCACTGTCTGAGCTGACTGGTTGGGGGACTGGAGAACTGGATATGTTCCTTCGTGACTTGGTCTAGGTGATCCTGCTGTGTCAGGGGGATTGGACTGGATGATCTTTCGAGGTCCCTTCCAATCCGTAATGTTCTGTGATTCTATGATGACAAGATGCTGAGGGAGTTGAGATTGCTTAGCCTGAAGAAGAGGAGGCTGAGATGAGATCTTATTGTCCTTCCTGAAAGGAGACTGTAGGGAGGCCGATGTTGGCCTCTTCTCCCAAAGAACTGCTGACAGAACTCGAGGGAATGTGTTCCTGTGTGACTTGGTCTAGGTGATCCTGCTGTGGCAGGGAGATTGGACTAGCTGATCTGTCAAGGTCCCTTCCAATCCCTAATGATTCTATGAATGGCCACCTGTTGCTCCAGGGCAAGTTCAGATTAGAAATTAGGAAAAAGCTCTCCAGTGAAAGAACAATTAAACACTGGAACAGGCTGCCCAGGGAGGCCAGTGGATGTGGCACTGTGGGACATGGACAGGTGGTTGTGGAGTTGTTGGGTTGAAGGTTGGACTTGATGATCTTAGAGACCCTTTCCAACCTGAATGATTCAGTGATCCTGTGACCTTGACCCATTGTCATTTTGGTAGCAGTGAAAACCATTTGGCCAAACTGGTTGTTGAGGGAACAAACTGTGGCTGAGGCCCATTTTAATCTCGATTTTATTTTTTAATGGCAGGGGTAAGCATAGAGGAAGTGGAAAATCAGGACAAACTGAAAACAAGAGAAGCTTTTGAGGAAGACGTTATTGGAGTGGTTTTCAAAGACGACTTCTCCTACAGTCTCCAGTTTCAAAGCTTTGGGCTGTTGCATCCCAGTTACGCCTTGGAACACATCGGTAACAAACGAAATCAAAGACATTTATTTACGGAGATGCGCGGCTGGGTCTCCGTCCTGCTGTGCCACTGGGAAGGGATCAAGGCTCTCTGCTGCTACGTGATTCGAGAAAGACATTAATTAGAATTTGAGATGTTTTTCCCTTAGAATGAAAGAAATACCAGAGTAAAACACTTTTACACGTTAACCACAGTCCTTTTTATTGCTCCCCTTTCAATGTCCAGCTGTGTCAGCTCTTGCCTGGGCAGTCAGTGCTGTGTGTGCACTGATGTGCCTCTAGCATGCAGCACATGAACATATACTGATTACATTAACACTTAACTCTGTTTCTCCTCCAGTCATCTCTCATGACCAAATGCTCCCCTATTTACTGACAAAAAGCAGTAAAATTTCTAGAACAAAAATAACTCAGCCTGTTAGCAGATAAAAATTCAGTTGAGTTCATTACTGGTGGGGGAAAAATACAAATAATTTGTGAAGAACTGATCTTAACCTCTCCATCATTCCTGTTTCTCATTCATTGTGATTTCCTAGCTCTGAGGTCAAACACATTCTCACCCCCAGACATTATATGTAAATGCATATATTTGTATATTTCCTTTATCTATATTTATATAATGGGAGGTTCTCCTCCCTGTCTACCCTGCCCTGCTGAGAACACATCTGGAATATTGTGCCCAGTTCTGGGCCACTCAGTTCCAGAAGGACACAGAGCTGCTTCAGTGCAGAGTCACAGAGATGGTGAGGGGAGTGGAGCATATCTCTGATGAGGAAAGGCTGAGGGAGCTGGGTCTTTTGAGCTTGGAAAAAAGGAGACTTAGGGATGACCCAATGAATGTTGATAAATATGGGAAGGGCGGGTGTCAGGAGGATGAAGCCAGGCTCTGCTCAGGGGCACCCAATGATAGGACAAGGGGCAATGAGTGTGAGCTGGAACAGAGCAGGTTCCACATCAATCTGAGAAGGAACTTCTTCCCAGGGAGGATGATAGAGCACTGGAAGGGGCTTCCTGGGGAGGTTGTGGAGTCTCCTTCTCTGTAGATGTTTAAAACCCACCTGGCCACGTTCCTGTTGAACTTGATCTAGGGGATCCTGCTGTGTCCAGGGGATTGAACTAGATGACCTTTCGAGGTCCCTTCCAATCCCTAATGTTCTGTGACCCGGTGATTTCTGTGTGCATTTATATGGAAATGTATAGTTTAAATTCTTCTCTCCCATGTTTTTTCCTCATTTCCACAGGTTTCTGCTCCAACTATACAGGCTGCAAAGTTCCTGTCTACTGGTACAAAGGTTTCCTCTCGGTGCAGTCCAGCATTGACGCAGCAATCATAGAGGTACGATTGCCATGCAAAGCACATTGTCTTTGCATGAGCGACCTGTCCAGAATGCATGTCCTTTCCAGAGCGACCTGGAAACTGAAAGCAAGCAAGCACACCCTGTGATCATTAGCTTTTTCGAGACATCGTGTAGCTCAGAAGTTAAAAGAAGGCTTGTTCTCAACTCATGGCGGTGGGGTCATAGTGGTTATAGTGGGGTCAGGTTGAAGGTTCGACGGGATGATCTTGTAGGTCTCTTTCAGCCTGAATGATTCCATATGGGACAACAGAAAAAGAAATATTGAGGTTGTTTGCCCTTATAAACAAGACTTTACTGACAAACTCCTAATACTTTTGAAAACCCTTCTGTTCTGCCGTTTCATTACGGAAAGTGACGTTAATGGCCGATTTCTTTTCCTCAGATGAAAACAAACCATTCCGTGTGGGAAGAGATGAGGTCAATTAGCGGCATTCGTCTGCAAACACCCTCCATCAAATCGGTCTATAAACTGGATTATATCTGGTTCACTCTTTTCGTTGTGTTGTGCTTCGCCCCATACGTCTACTTCTTGTCAGTGAAAGTTTTACGAGAGAAAAAGAAGTTCAAGGTATTGATGAGAGCAATGGGTTTGCAAGATATCTCCTTCTGGTAAGTCCCTGAGAAAGAGCTGGTGTCTTTATGGGAATTATGTGGGGCTGGCTGTGCCACTGTACTGGGGACACTTGTGGGCCCCTCATTTCAAGAATGAGATTGAGAGGCTGGAGTGGGTCCAGAGGAGCAACAGGGCTGGAGAAGGGACTGGAGGGAAAGACTGATGAGGAGAGCTGAGGGAGCTGGGGACATTTAGCTTGGAGAAGAGGAGACTAAGTTGGGGACCTTCTCCCTCTCTCCAGTTCCCTGAAGGGAAGGTGAGAGTCAGGCTCTTCTCCCAGGCAACCAGCACCAGGACTAGAGGGCAGGGCCTGAAGCTGCCAGAGGAGGGTTAGGTTGGATGTTAGGAAGCACTTTCTCATGGAAAGGGTGATCAGACCCTGGAATGGACTGCTCAGGGCAGTGGTGGATTCCCCATCCCTGGAGGTGTTGAAAGACAGCCTGTCTGTGGCTCTTAGTGCCCTGGTGTGGCCGCTGGAGTGATGTTAGGTCCAGGACTGGGCTGGCTGAGCTCAGTGGGCTTTGCCAGCTCAATCATTCTGTGATTGCAAGCGGTGTCCTGCACAGAGGTAGAAACACCTGCTCCTTCATTTGCAGGTTATCCTGGAGCTTGCTCTACACCTTGTACATTTCGGTAACAGCCAGTCTGCTGACTCTGATCACGATCAGAGAAGTCACCTACGATTACAGCTTTTTGGAGGTCTACTTTGTGTATTTCTTGTACGGCACAGCATCTGTAAGTCTTCCCCCGGGTTCTGAAGTGGTACACGAGCCTTCCCGCTTCCTGGAGCGTCTCCGAGTGCTCCAGGGCTGGGCTTGCGTGAGAAAGCACGGACAGCTCCTCTGCTGTTGGGATTTGCCGTTAAGACTGGCTAATGGATCGTTGTAGCTGACTAATACAGCGTGATAATTGATTAATAGATGGGTATATTTGAGTAATGTATTGTTATAACTGACTGCTGTATCGCTCCTGTCACATTTTGGGAGATTCCATCTTGAAATCAGAGCTGAGAGAGGTGCCAGCACCAGCTTTAATGAGAATATGGGGGCTAGTCCCTGCCTCCAGCCTCCCCAAGAGACTGAGATAGCTCTGTTCTCCCTGCCCCTATAGATCTCCCCTAAATATCAGAACTGTCTGCTCAGCAGTGCAAACCTTGGGATGGGCCATGGGCAGCTGTAGGGGACAACTGTAGGGGATAACCGAGGCTTATCTGGGTCTCTAACTCTGCTCGTTGGGTTTCCGTGTTGTTGTTTTATTGGCCAGCATCCTGATAACCGCCGGTTTTCTCTGCTGCAGATTCACTTCTGTTTCATGCTCAGCTCGTTGGTGAAGCAGCCAAATATCTCCAGTTTTGTGGGGTTTGTCTTTCACGTCATCTTTGGGTTGCTGGGCTACATGACATTGCTCGAGAAATTCCCAGGGTACGCAGAGTGGATGTTGAATCTCTTCAGTCCTTTTGCCTTCGCAGCTGGCTTCTCCAAGGTATGTTCAGCACGTCACCAGGGCTCATCCCATATGCTGCAGAGTTGTACAAGATCAGAGTAGCTGCCACATTTGCATGTCCGTAACCACCTGATCACACCCCACTGCCCTAGGTACTTTGTACGAAGAGAACTTGACTCCAGAAATACGCACTAACCCTTAACAAAGAGTCAGTTCATCACAAATGTGTATTCAGCACATTTCCACCTCTGGAAAGTGATCAGAATGTTGAGATGTGGCTGTTTGGTACCAGGAACCATCAGATCTTGAAACACTGCCTTAGCAACCACCACGTGCATCATCCTTTTGGTGTCGCAAGAGCTTCTGCACAACTTTAAATGCAGCTTGCTGAAGCATTTCTGATACCTGTGGTCGTAATAAAGTGCTGATCTTCTCCAAAACTGCATCGTGGTCATGAGTGGGTTTCTGATGAAGATGGATGTGATGACACAGCAGTGGCTTGCACAAAGTATTTCTGGCTAAATTAAGTGTCTGACTTGGGCTTTTATTTTTCCTTCTAGATGATAGAACTAGAAAAATATGGACCAGCTGCTACACCAGAAGTGTACCCTTTCTTTAATGTCTACATCACCCTGATCCTGGACAGTATCTTGTATTTGCTATTGGCCGTCTACTTTGACAGGGTTTTGCCTGGTGAGTAGAAATGAGAGGGAAAGTACCCACATTTCATTGAATTTTTCTTCTTTCCTTCATAAAGTGGAAAGTGGCCAAAGGGGCCACAGCTGAGACAACTGTCATCTACATGGAGCAACACAAAAGGTGTCCCAGTAGTGAGCTGGCTGGGTTGCAGAAAGGCATCTTAACAGCAGTGAGTGTTGCCGTGTCCCATCAGGCATGACAACAGGATTTGCTGTGTTAGCTAAGAAGTAGCTGGAAAGAATCCTGCTTTCCCAGAAGCTGGGTGCATGTAGCTACTTCACGTGGCCCTGCCTCAAAGTCAGGCTCCAAAAGGGATGTCAAACCCTGCAGTGAAGCACCGATTTCCTACTCCAACAACTCAGACCACGGGGTTTTAAAGGATGTTGTAGGATGTGACCTGATTTACTGGCTCCTCTGCACCAGAGAGGTTGTCCATGAGGTCCATGCTGTGATTGTTCCCCACCTACAGTTACAGGTATGAAGGACTGAACAAGTTTAGTTGCAAAACTCCCAATTCTTTTACATTAATGGAAGTCTGTTTTGCAGCTATAGAGGAGGAGGAGATGCCTGGATGTCACATCAGTCAAGGTAGATCTGCCAGACAGCAGGTTTGGGCTGATGTTTCCCCTTCTCTGTTTCTGGACAGGCAAGTATGGAGCACCATACCCACCGCTGTTCTTCCTGAGACGATCGTACTGGTTCAAGCCCCGGGGTGGGTACATGGGCATGCGAGCAGGCAGTGAGAGCAGCCACCATCCTTTCCCCAGCAACAACTCGGAGCCGATGCCTCCAGGCTTTGATGGGAAGGAAGCAATCAGGTAAAGACTCCTGTAGGCATGAAAAAGAGATCTCCATGCATTTGATTAGACTGTGCAAAGTGCAGCCACATTGCACTGGTCAGGGTTAGACTGAGTCATCTAGAAAATCAGAATGATCAGAGCACCTCTCATATGAGGATAGGCTGAGAGGGTTGGGGTCATTCAGCCTGAAGAGAAGAAGGCTCCAAAAGGACCTTATAGTGACTTTCCAGCCCCTGAAAAGGGGCAGTCAGAAGGCTGGAGAAGACTGTTCACAGAAGCAGGGAACAATAGGATGAGGGACTGTGGTTTGAAGCTGGAAAAGGGGAGATTGAGGCTGGATAGGAGGAAAAAATTCTTGAATCTAAGAATGGGGATCCCTGGAACAAGCTGCTCAGAGTGGTAGTGGAGGTCAGGCTGGATGGGGCTCTGGGCAACCTGATCTGGTGACAGACGGCCCTGCTTGTTGTAGAGGGGTTGGACTAGATGCCCTTTGGAGGTCCCTTCCAACCCTACGATACTGTGATACACATGTAAAGCTGATGGCAAACATGTAAAAGGGAGGGTTTTCTCAGGTCCCATTCAACTCCAGGGCTGGATTTGAACTTTTACTGGCCATTGTGCGCCATCTGTGCCGGGGACCGACTCGTTGCTCTGCAATTCCCTCTGTGCAGAGCTGCAGCAGTGAGTCTGTTCACTCTCATCTTTAGGAGCCTGATGCCTGTTATTGACATCCTCGTGGGGCTGGTGTGACCCTTTGTTGTTGCTGCCCACTGCTCAGCAGTAGAAAGCAAACAGAAATCTGCAAAACGATAGCTTTGAATTGTAAACCCACCTGTTGTCTCATTCCCTAGGGCCTCCTGCCTCATTCCCTAAGTGTTCATTGAGTTTGACTTTGAGACCTTTTAAACAGCCCTTAGCAAATTAGATCAGCTAATTCTGCTTTGAAGTGTACACGAAAGGAATTACATCAAGCAACTCCTGCAGATGGTCAAGTGCAGGACCTGTGTGAGGAGAAGGTTGAGAAACAGACAAGGAACTGCTTGAGAGAGTCCAGCACAGAGCCACAAAGATGATGAAGGGAGTGGAACATCTCCCTGATGAGGAAAAGCTGAGGAGCTGGGTCTCTTCAGCTTGGAAAAAAGAAGACTGAGGAGTGACTCCATGAATGTTGATAAATATGGGAAGGGCAGGTGTCAGGAGGATAGAGGCAGGCTGGAACAGAGCAGGTTCCACATCAATCTGAGAAGGAACTTCTTCCCAGAAAGGTGACAGACCACTGGAAAGGGGCTGCCCAGGGGGGGTTGTGGAGTCTCCTCCTCTGGAGACATTTAAAACCCACGTGGCCATGTTCCTGTGCAACTGGATCTAGTGGATCTTGCTGTGTCAGGGGGATTGGACTGGATGATCTTTCGAGGTCCCTTCCAATCCCTAATGATTCTATGATCCTGTGAAACTGTTTGAGGCAGAGGAAACACATCAGACCCATGAGATCAACAGTAATGGTTTGCTTGCCTTCTCTCTAGACTGTACAATATTAAAAAGTTATACAAGAGGAAGGACAAGAGAACTGAAGCTTTAAGTGGTAAGAAGGGGTTTGTAATGGTTTTAATTTCATTTTTCACTAGAGACTAGCTGGTTTGAAATACAGGGAGGGCACTCAGTTGTGCCTCCAGCACTGTTAGTGTAATTTATTCAGTGGTTAATTCATCTGCTGCGATGAATTACTGGTTGTTATTTTCCTCTTCACCCCAGGAAAATGCTGTTTTGTTGTTTGGGGAGCAGAGGGGGAGGTCACCAACAGTAGAAGGTCTCCTTAAAAGCTATGGGTTTTGCAGTGATGAAACGCTCTAAAAATCCCTTTGCAAAGTGCAAGTTCTTGGATCTGTGTTTTTGCCTCTCAGCTTCAAAAGAAATCCCTCTCCTCTCTCACACCTGGAGGCAGGCTGCAAGGAAAAGGCTGTTTCTCACAAACCTGTGTCCCGGCTTGTTGTAGGAGGGTTGGACTAGATAACTTCTGGAGGTCTCTTCCAACCCAATACCTTCTCTGCTTCTATTCCAGATTTGTCCTTGAACATCTATGAAGGCCAGATCACTGCGTTACTTGGCCACAGTGGGTCTGGAAAAACTTCTCTCTTAAATGTGCTCAGTGGATTCTCCAGTCCTTCAGCAGGTAAGATGACAGACCTTGGTGCTATAGAGGAGAAGCTGTTTGAGTTTTGAAGTGTAAGGGGTTAAAGATGCCAAACCCCCCAAGTTTTCCCTCAGTTATTTAGTCTGGCTTGTTGGTGCAGACTGTTCTTCCAGCTTGAGCTTCAGGATCAGAATGGTTTGTTCACACATGGAAGCACAAGCGGTTAGTTCTCCATCCAGGTGGTCTCACATTCACCGTGAGCTGCACACCTACAGGGACTACATCTTTGTTCTTGAGGGAGAGAGTTGCAGCTCTGAAATGTTTGTGGGTGGTCTTAAAGCTTTGGGCTACACCAAGCTGTTTTGCCTTTTGTTTTCTAAAACTTGAGGAGCATCCCCAGTGCTGGAATGAATGAGAAGATATGAACCCGAGGCTGTTTCCCCACTGTAACTGGGAAATACTGGGCCACATGGGTTGTGTTTCATTCTTTCCCCCGCACAGGTTCTGCAATGATATACAACTACAACGTTACTGAAGTGTGGGATATGGAAGGGATTCAGGCGATGATTGGGGTTTGCCCCCAATTCAATCTGCATTTCAAAGTCTTGACGGTGAAGGAAAACCTGAGGCTCTTTGCTCACATCAAGGGGGTTCAACAGAAGGAAGTAGAGCAAGAGGTTGGTATGTGCTGGTCAGTCAGTGACCTCTGTTCTGTGGCATCTTGGACAGTTTTGAGCATGTTTTACAAATATCATCACCAGCATCTTGTACTGTGGAAATGAGAGCAACCCTGATTTAGGAGAGAAGTAGGTAAATCTTAGATCTTGTGCTTTGATGGACTCCCAGAGTGACTGAGGCTGGAAAAGCCCTGTGAGCTCGCCCAGCCCAGCCCAGCCCAGGACCTAACATCACCCCAGGGGTCAGACCAGGGCACCAAGGGCCATAGCTGGTCTCTCCTTAAACATCTCCAGGGATGGGGACTGCACCAGTGCCCTGAGCAGTCCATTCCAGGGTCTGATCACCCTTTCCATGAGGAAGGGCTTCCTAACATCCAACCTAGCCCTCCCCTGGCAGCTTCAGGCCCCCTCCTATCCTCTTGGTGCTAGTTGCCTGAGAGAAGAGCCTGACCCTCACCTGATTACAACCTTCCTTCAGGGAGTTGTAGAGAGGGAGAAGGTCTCCCCTAAGTCTCCTCTTCTCCAAGCTAAACATCCCCAGCTCCCTCAACCTCTCCTCATCAGCCTTTCCCTCCAGTCCCTTCCCCAGCCTTGTTGTTCCTCTGGACCCTGTCCCCTGTGTAGCCAGTTATGAATTAAATCACACCCAGTGCTCTGGAAATCTGGACCTTGTCTTTCTTTATCACCAAGGTGCAGAAAGTTCTCACGATGCTGGACCTCACCGACGTTCAGAACGTTCATGCTGATGCTCTGAGTGGAGGACAGAAGAGAAAGTTATCGCTCGGGATTGCAATTTTAGGGAATCCCCAGGTAGGGACCAGTCGTCTTACACAATCTGGAGTGTTCCAGCACACAGCCATGCGTTTGCACTTGGCACGCAGACCCTGGCTCTCTGAGCCTGCTGACCTACTAATTCACTTGGCTGCTGAAAGGATTGAGGGATCTGAGCCAAAGAGAACGGCATTGTAAGTTACAAAGGAAAATAATAATCATGATAGGAGAAAGCGATAAAAATGACTGATAGTTGAAGATGCATCTCCTCCTGGTGTGAGATGATGTAAACATGGCAATGCTGGCTTGGATCTGTGGAGGTCTGATCTTGTTTGCCTTTGCAGGTGTTGCTTTTAGATGAGCCAACGGCTGGGTTGGATCCCTGCTCCAGGCAACACGTGTGGAACCTTCTGAAGGAACGCCAAGCTGGGCGCGTGACGCTCTTCGCAACCCAGTCCGTGGAGGAGGCTGATGTTCATGCTGGTGAACCCGAATTTTCACCCTCTGCTAGACTAGGGTTTCCAAATGGGAGGTTTCCCATTGCAGAGCCCACACAGGAGTCCCACACAGATGTCTGTCCTCCCTGTATGTGTTTTGTCTGATAGCCACCAGCTAACCCAGGAAAAGTCGAAACTGGACTGACATGCTCCCCATTCCCCAAGTCCTTGCTGATGCTCTGCTTCAGGGTGAAGCAGTGGCATGTCATCAGGATGTAACGCCCTCCCCAGTCAGTGATTCTGTTTGAATGAAGATCTTTATTTCATTTCTGATCACGGGCTGCGTTGGAAATCCTCCACAAGCCTGTGGGAACACATCGTTAAGAGATTAACTCAGTGCTTAGGAGAAAGAACCAAACCTCCAGCGTTGGCCAAGTTTTGCTCCTCTTGACTTCATTATAAAAATGTCTGTTGAGCTGAGAAGGAGCAGAGTGAGGTCAGGCTCCTTCACTGTTGTAAATCCGCCCTCAATCCTTTGTGTCGTTCGTCCTCAGATCGGAAAGCTTTCCTCTCTAATGGGAGAGTGCAGTGTGTTGGCTCATCCCTGTACCTGAAGAGGAAATGGGGAGTTGGCTATCACTTGAGGTAATCCCTTTTCTTTTTGCTCCTCACCCTTGTCATGAAAAGCTTCCAGCTGATCTGTTTTCTTGTAGAGTCTGCGTTGTTATAGAAATTCCTGTAACAGAAACTTTGACAGTTCATTTTGTGGGACTTTGGGGGCTGCTAAAAATATCTGGCTTTGGATAGTGAGCGGCTTTTCTTTGGAACCCAGTCCTGAGAGCGCCGAGCGTGTTGCTAAAATGACTTTGCAACCTGCTTTGCAGCCAAAAGAGGACCGGAGTGAGCTGATCTGTAATTTCCATGTACTCTCTGGTGCCAGAGTGATGCTCAACAGCTTTAATGTGAGGTTGTTTTCCCCTGGATTTGTAATTCATGTGTTCCTGGTTCAGCAGTGCTGGCCAGGAATATTAGCACAGAATCACAGAATATCAGGGTTGGAAGGGACCTCGAAAGACCATCCAGTCCAATCCCCCTGCCACGGTAGGATCCCCTAGATCAAGTCCAATAGGAATGTGGCCAGGTGGGTTTTAAACATCTCCAGAGAAGGAGACTCCACAACCTCCCTGGGCAGCCCCTTCCAAGTGCTCTATCATCCTCCCTGGGAAGAAGTTCCTTCTCAGATTGATGTGGAACCTGCTCTGTTCCAGCTCACACTCGTTGCCCCTTGTCCTATCATTGGGTGCCACTGAGCAGAGCTTGGCTTCATCCTCCTGACACCTGCCCTTTCCATATTTATTAACATTAATGAGCTCACTCCTCAGTCTCCTTTTCTCCAAGCTGCAGAGACCCAGCTCCCTCAGCCTTTCCTCATCTGGGAGGTACTCTACTCCCTTCATCATCTTGGTGTCTCTGCGCTGGACTTTCTCAAGCAGTTCTGTGTCCCTCTTGAACTGAGGGGCCCAGAAGTGGACACAGGATTCCAAATGTGGCTGTTCCCTGCATGCAGGGCACAAGCAGGGACACCACAGATGTCTGTAAATACTCCCCCCAAAAAGCTGCCCTCTTTGGGAGGTTTTCCTCTGGCTCGAAGAGCTGGCTTTGCATTTTAAATGGGTGATGTAGGCATTTTTTTCTTCTCATTTCATGTTATGGCAATTGGGTTTTAATCCAAACAGGATGCGCATTAACGAGCTGTGTGACCCTGGGCTCACATCATCCCTGGTCCGGCAGTACATCCCTGATGCTGTGCTCAAAGGGCAGAAGCGGGGTGAGCTCTGTTACCTGCTCCCTCTGGAAAACACTGGCAGCTTCCCAGGTAAGAAACGCCAGTCGTGGTGCCAGGGCTCTGAAGGGAAGCAGAGAGCAAAGCTGATGTGAAGGGAAGAACTGTGGTCCCCGGGATGCGTGGGGTTAGGAAGCCCAGAGCTTCACCAGTATCAGCCTCAAGGAAAGCCCCTGATGGCTGTGCTAATACTGGTAATGCAGAGGAGCGACAGAAAATCACAGGATCTTTGGTTGGAAAAGCCCAACCATTGCCAAGTCAACACTAAAAATCCTGCAACCAATCTATGAACTGAAATCCACTGAGTCTCCTCTGGTTTCAGAATGAGATTTCTCCCAAGAGGAAGCCCCATGTTACTCAAGAACCCTGAATTTTCCACTTCTTACCTGTAAAGAGCACAGTGACTTTTCCATAACTTTTAAGCTGTGGGGATAAGTGGATTGAAGGCCAGGACACACCAGCCAGTCTCAGATTTATGCTGAACACCAGCCTTTTGTCACTGTTTCTCTCATGCAGATCTGTTCAACCATCTCGAGAGCAGCCCTGTGCAGGGGGTTGTTAACTATGAGGTTACCAGGACAACCCTGGAAGATGTTTTCCTGAAGCTGGAAAATGAGGAAACCATCGATCAAGAAGGTAAAACATTGACCCTAATTTGCAAGTGGGGCATGATTGAGGTCCCATATAGACGTTTGCTTTGTTTGATGATCGAATGGGGTTATGCTCAACGTGAGAGTTGGTACCTTCGAGAGCTGCAGCTGCAGCAACTTTACTTTAGCGAAGATATCTCCTTGGAGGTATCTAAATCATTCAGCCTGGGCTTCCCATAGGATTTTAAGCAGAAGTGTTAATGAGTGGTGTTGGAAGGGTATTTCCCTCAGCAGGGTATTTTGTCTTTGAAGGGCACAGTGCTCAGGCCAGCAGGTGGGAAGCGATAAACTAGCCAGAGGGCATTTCACAAAGCCATTGAAGATATGGATGTGTCACCCAGGTTCAGCCAGTCTGAATTCAGTGACATAAATTATCTTTGGGATAAATCACAGCCCCTTTTCACAGAATCACAGAACATTAGGGATTGGGAGGGACCTCGAAAGATCACCTAGTCCAACCCCCACACCACAGCAGGATTACATAGATCTACTCGTATAGCCCTTACTCCTTTTCTGGCTAAAATAGAAAAACATTGTTCAGAATCATAGAGTCACAGCATCATTAGGGATTGGAAGGAACCTCAAAAGATCACCTAGTCCAATCCCTCTGCTGCAGCAGGATCACCTAGACCAAGTTACACAGGAACGTATCCAGGCAGGTTTTAAACATCTCCACAGAAGGAGACTCCACAGGCTCAGGCAGCCTGTTCCTGAGCTCCATCACCCTCACTGTGAAGAAGTTCCTTCTGATACTTCTTTAGAACCTCCTATGTTCTAGCTTGCACCCATTGCCCCTTGACCTATCATCAGATGACATTGAGAAGAGCCATCCTGCCAACACCCACCCTTCACATACTTATAGACATTAATGAGGTCACCCCTCAGCCTCCTCTTCTCCAAGCTCAAGAGACCCAGCTCCCTCAGCCTCTCCTCATAAAGGAGGTGCTCCACTTCCCTCGTCATCTTCGTAGCTCTGCAATGGACTCCCTCCAGTNATAGATTGAATAGGACTGGTCCCAGCACTGACCCTTGGGGGACTCCACTAGATACAGGCCTCCAGCCAGACTCTGTCCCACTGACCACCACTCTGTGGCTTCTATCCTGCAGCCAGTTCATGATCCATCTCACTACCCAGTCATCCAGTCCACACTGCCTCAGTTAGAGGCAGAAGATCCTTGTTGATTGTTTGCAATGAAAATGTGTCCTCTGAGCGCTCTTTGCGCATAACAGTGTTTCTTCTGCAGAACACACAGGAGACAGAGACCTCGAGGAGGAGAACCAAAGCCACCGGGTGTTTTTGGAAGCAGGTAGCTTGGCAGTGAGCGGGATGGCTCTCTGGAGGCAACAAGTCTGTGCCATGACAAGAGTTCGCTTCTTGAAACTAAAGCATGAAGGGAAGTTTCTCAGGTCCATGTAAGTAGAGTTCTCGCCTGTTCTGCAGCCCTTGTGTTGGCTTTTCAAAGGGTTTCATCGTTCCCTCAGTGACCTAATGAAAGGTTTACCAACTGGTGGAGCTGTTTGGAAGTCGAGAATTAGGTGGGAAATGTTTCAAAGCTGCAGTAATAAGGATAGTCTGAACTTACTGGTAGAAATCAATTTTAGAACAAATTATTTAAATTTTCATTTTTATATAATTAAATTCATTTTTCATTTGAAAATCATTGAAGTTTTAAATTTCCCCATGACTTTCCCAACAGAAATAACATGACTACTTAAGGGTGGAGTTTCCCTGGACCCACTCTCACGGTCTGTTTTTCCATCTAGGCTGCTGCTCTTTGGGATACTTATCCTGCCAATTCTGATGATCTTCATAGCACTTCACCTGCTGGACAGATACAGCCACTGGGAGATCACGGACAGCTCGTATTTTCTCCCTACTCATCAGAAAAGTCAAACCAAATCAGTAAACCTTCTCATCTTCAATGATACAGGTGAAGGAGAGCGTGTGATGTTGATTTGCTTTCTGTGCCCTGAGTCCTCTCAGAATCATCATGGCTGGAAAGGACCTCCAGGATCATCAAGCCCAGCCCTCATCCCAACAGCTCCCTAACCCTAGTCCATGGTCTCAAGTGCTCTAGCTACTTGGTTTTTAGACACTTCCAGGGATGGCGACTCCACCCCCTCCCCAGGCAGCCTGTTCTGGTGCCCAGCCACTTTCTCAGTGAAGAACTTCTTCCTAAGATCCAGTCTAAACCTCCCCTGACACAACTTGAGGCCATTTCCCCTCCTCCTATCATTAGTAATTTGGGAGAAGTGACCAGCACCAGCCTTGCTACAACCTCCTTTGAGGTAGCTGTAGAGAGCAATAGGGTCTCCTCTTAGCCTCCAGGTTTGATAGCCCGGCCTTACCTTCTCTTTCTCTACAGTCCCTTATGTATCTATGGCTCTGGGAGGTGTTTTGAGCAAAAGCAAACCTGCTTTTAGTGATGTTAACACAGTAGCCAATATTTGAAAGAGTAATTGCAGCACACCAAGTTGGAAGGGACCTCCAGGATCACCCAGTCCATCCTTTAATCAACCAGGTGAACACAAAACACCACTAAAAAAGCCATAAACAAAGTGTGGAAACCTACTGGTTGAACACAACCAATGTCTTTTGGGTTTTGCTTTAATGGCCTCAAGTGGTGTCAGGGAAGGTTTAGACTGGATCTTAGGAGGAAGTTCTTTACTGAGAGAGGGGTTGGGCACTGGAACAGGCTGCCCAGGGAGATGCTAGAGTTAGTGTCCCTAGAGGGGTTTAAGAAACGGGTAGCTAGAGCACTTGAGGCCATGGTCTAGGGAGGCTCCTAGGTGACCTCATTGTGGGCTTCCAGTATCTGAAGGGGGCCTACAAAAAGTCTGGGGAGGGACTATTTAGGATATCGGGTAGCGACAGGACTAGGGAGAATGGAGCAAAGCTGGAGATGGGTAGATTCAGAGCGGATGTGAGGAGGAAGTTCTTCACCGTGAGACTAGTGAGAGCCTGGAATGGGTTGCCCAGGGAGGTGGTGGAGGCCCTATCTTTGGAGGTGTTTAAGGCCAGGCTGGATAAGTCTCTGACTAGCCTGGTCTAGGGTGGGGTGTCCCTGCCCATAGCAGGGGAGTTGGAACTGGATGATCCTGTGGTCCTTCTAACCCAGACTGACTCTATGACTTGGTCTAGGTGATCCTGCTGTGGCAGGGAGATTGGACTAGATGATCTTTCAAAGTCCCTTCCAATCCCTAATGATTCTATGACTCTATGATTCTAGGGGTTAGGGAGCTGTTGAGATGAGGGTTGGACTTGATGCTCCTGGAGGTTCTTCCCAGCCATGGTGATGCTATGACTTTTTTAACGTGCCTCTGCTTCGCGAATGGGAACTTTGTGTGTGTGAAGCTGTTTATATTCAAAGAAAATAACCGTCATTAATTTCCCTTCTTGATTTGATCTCAGGATCACAAATCGAGGATTTCATTGCTGCTTTGAAGTCTCAAAACATAATTCCGCAAGTAACTCCTGACAAAAACATCACAAGCCTTCCCCTACACAGCGCAGCCATAAAAGTAGCCCTGGAAGGCAAGGTGAGGGAGAGTTACCCTTCTGTTTCTGTTGTCCTGTACATCAGCGGGGTTTCCTGAGGTGTGTTTGAGGCAGAATGGAATGCACAGCCCAGCAAAAGGGGGAATGTTTATTTAACCTGTTAAATAATCGTAGTGTTAGTCCTCTTTCTGGGAATCCTGGGCTAAGTTGGGTCTGTTCCCCTGCATGGTGGTTTTTAGAGGCTCACAGAATGATTGAGACTGGAAAAGACTTCTAAGATCATCCAGCCCAGCCCATGACCTAACATCACCGCATTGGCCAGACCAGGACACTAAGGGCCACAGCCAGGCTGCCCTTCAACCTCTCCAGGGATGGGAACTCCACCACTGCCCTGGGCAGTCCATTCCAATGTCTAGCTGCCCTTCCCATGAAGAAGTACTTTCTAAAGCACTAATGGAAGTCTCTTGTGCTTTTCCCCAGGAATTGTTGTCTTTATTGATCACTTTGCTCATGGTTGCTGTTAGCACACTGACAGGTCTCCATGGTCCCACCAGAGAACCCATCTGGTTGCCTTTGCCATTTTGCTTTTCTCTAAGCCCCTTGCTGTGGTCAGCTCCTCCTCACACCTCTCATGGTAATGTCTTGTGTTCTTTTATTTGCAGAGCTACCGATTCACCATCATGTGCAGTGCAGATCCCATCAACTGTTTCCCCATGCTCATTAATGTCCTCAGTAACACCTTCCTACAGCTCTTCAACTCCACCGCGCGCTTCCGTGTCTGGAGTGAGCCCTTCCACAATGTGAGTGTCCTGCTGGTTGTGGTGCAAATCCAGTGAAATAGCCCTGCTGAAGTGACAAAAGAGTGGGTGGGCTGAAAACCTTGTTGAATGAGGAGCTTCCAAGGGTTGGGAACAGTGGCCAGTTTGGAAGAAGTTCTTTGCCGAGAGGGCACTGGAGTAGGCTGCCCGGGGAGGTGGTGGAGTCCACAATCCCTGGAGGAGTTTAAAAACTGAGTAGCTACAGCACTTGAGGCTGTGGTCTAGGGGGAGATGTTGGTCTGAGGGCTGGACTTGATGATCCTGGAGGTCCTTTCCAGCCATGATGATTCTGTCATTCTGAGAGGACTCACAGTGCTGAAAGCAAATCAACATCACGTGCTCTTCTTCACCTGTGCTGTTGAAGATGATAAGGCTTATGATTTGGTTTGACTTTTGCTCAGCAGGCAGAGCTGGTCACGGTGGGGGTGACAGAGCTCTGGAACAGGTTGCCCAGGGTGGTTGTGGAGTCTCCTTCACTGGAGATGTTCAAGACCCGCCTGAATATGTTCCTGTGTGACTTGGTCTACGTGATCCTGCTGTTGCAGGGGGATTGGACTAGATGATCTTTCGAGGTCCCTTCCAATCCATAATGATTCTATGATTCTATTTAATGGCAACTTTTCCTGCAGGGTTATTGCAGTGCCCCAAGATGTTGAAGCTTGTTCTGTGTGGTGCTGTGATAGGAATAACCAGCTCACCTTTCTTCAGCACTCATTTGGCAGCCGTCAGTACCCAAAAGATGGTCTTTGTCATCAACAGTTTGCAAATAGTCCAATACTTCTTGCAAACTCTAAGATGCTAAATACTTTTTAATTGTTTTAATTACCTTGTTTTGTGTTAAACGTTGAAGACAGGCTGAGAGAGCTGGGGTTGTTCAGCCTGGAGAAGAGAAGGCTCCAAGAGGGACCTGATAGCGATCTTCCAGTCCCTGAAGGGGGCTACAAGAAGGCGGGAGAGGTGCTGCTTATGAAGGCCTGGAGTGATAGGAAAAGGGGCAATGGTTTCACATTGGAGAAGGGGACATTGAAATAGGCTGTAAGGAAGAAGTTCTTTAGCAGAAGGGTGGTTGAACACTGGCATGTGTTGCCCAGGGGGTTACTTGAGGCCACATTCCTGGAGATATTCAAGGGGAGGCTGGACAAGGCTCTGGGCAACCCGAACTAGTTGAGAACGTCCCTGCTCACTGCAGGATGGTTGGACTAAAAGCCCTTTAGACGTCTCTTCCAACCTAGGCCAGTCTGTGACTCTGTGACTTCCCACTGGTGCTATCGCTCACTTGCATGTTTAACCCTCCTAGGAGCATCGAGCCAGCCAGGCTTTTCCCTGGACAGCTGCTGGTTGCTAATGACTCTGAATTTGTCTTTCACAGGCACAAACCTCAGACACACAGAGCTATAATTTTTTCTTTAGTCTCGGCTACATGCTGATTTTGGCTGCTGGTTTGCCCCCACAGTTTGCAGTGAGCAGCATGGAGGATTACAAGGTAAATGGAGGTCTCAAAAGTGCTCTTAGACAAGAACTGAGTGCAGATGCCACATGTCTAGGGAGCAGATCTTGCCCTCATGGCCTGAGATGTGTTTCTAAGTAGGATGCTCCAGGGGGGACCTTATAGCAACATTCCCGTCCCTGAAAAGGGGCTGTCAAAAGGCTGGGGAAGACTGTTCACAAAAGCAGGGAACAACAGGATGAGGGAGTCATGGTTTGAAGCTGGAAAAGGGGAGAATCAAGGCTGGACTTGAGGAAAAAGTTTTTAAATATGAAGGTGATGGATCCCTGGAACAGGCTGTCCAGAGAGGTGGTAGAGCCAAGCTCCCATCCCTGCAGCCATTCAAGGACAGACTGGATGTGATTCTGGGAAACCTGGTCTAGTGAGTGATGGCCCTTCGTATTGCTGAGGGGTTGGACTAGAGATGACCTTTGGAGGTCCCTTTCAGCCCTATGATTCTATGCTAGAAGAAACAACCACATGAGCACAAGATTGTACCAAGGCACCTGCATCTCAAGGAACCAGCTGATGCTCAAATAATTTGGGTGTTAATAAAGATTTTGGGGGTTGGATTTTATAATTAAATATTTTTGGCTCAGCCAGGGAAGGGAGGAGAACAAGAAATGGTGTTTTGGACTCTTCTGACTCAGCTCCCTTATTGCTTTTGCAGCTCCAAGTCCGCACCCAGCTGCGGCTTGCAGGGCTCTTCCCCTCAGCATACTGGTGTGGACAGGCACTGGTGGACATCCCGCTCTTCTGGTCCTTAACGTGTCTCATGTTCGTGTTTGTGCTGCTTTTAAACCACGTCTGCCTCTTAGAGACCAGCGACATGCTGACCCTGGTGAGCTCTTAGCGTGTGGGGAAGTGGGCAGACACCCATCCCTGTCCGTCGTGTCACCAGTGGACTTCTCTGGGCAGGTTTTCATACGTCCACATCCATCTCCTGGTGACTAATATCAGTCTCCTTCTCTCTAGATCATCTGCACCATCGGTTATGGAGCATCTCTTGTCCTCCTTGTCTACTTAATTGCCTTTAGATTTCGCAGGGGACGAAGCAATCGTTACATTTGGTCTTTCATCTTCGTTCTGGTAAGGACCTTGTGAGGGCTCTCCTCGAGTACTGGGGGCAGTTGTGGACTCCTCATTATAGGAAAGACGTTGAGATGCTGGAACATGTCCAGAGCAGAGCTACCAAGCTCATGAGGTGTTTAGAGAACAAGTCAGATGAGAAGAGGCTGAGGGAGCTGGGCAGGTTTCTTTTGGGGAAAAGAAGGCTAAGGGGGGGACCTCATTGCCCTCTACAACTACCTGAAAAGAGATTGTAGAGAGGAAGGTGGTGGCCTCTTCTCCTTAGTGACTAATGACAAAACCAGGGGAAATGGTCAGAAGTTGAGGCAGGGGAGGTTTGCACTGGATCTTGGGAAGAAACTCTTTACTGACAGAGTGGTTGGGCACTGGAAGGGCCTTCCCAGGGAGGGGGTTGTGTCCCCATCCTTGGAGGTATTTAAGAAACGTGTAGCCATGGTGCTTCACGCCCTGCTCTAGGGGCAGGTGTGTAGGAGGCTGGCTTGTGTTTGTCCATCAATCAGGCATTTAGGTATTCAGATATTTCGGGGTTTTGTTGTTGTACCTGTGGTTAGACTGGTTGGTCTAGGAGGTCCTTTC
The DNA here is from genome assembly GCA_013400115.1 of Rhinopomastus cyanomelas. Taxonomy (NCBI): domain Eukaryota; kingdom Metazoa; phylum Chordata; class Aves; order Bucerotiformes; family Rhinopomastidae; genus Rhinopomastus; species Rhinopomastus cyanomelas. The sequence goes on along the minus strand of VXBP01004928.1, from coordinate 610,995 downwards.
CAACCATGATTATTCTGTGATNTTCTTTAGCAGAAGGGTGGTTGAACACTGGCATGTGTTGCCCAGGGGGTTACTTGAGGCCACATTCCTGGAGATATTCAAGGGGAGGCTGGACAAGGCTCTGGGCAACCCGAACTAGTTGAGAACGTCCCTGCTCACTGCAGGATGGTTGGACTAAAAGCCCTTTAGACGTCTCTTCCAACCTAGGCCAGTCTGTGACTCTGTGACTTCCCACTGGTGCTATCGCTCACTTGCATGTTTAACCCTCCTAGGAGCATCGAGCCAGCCAGGCTTTTCCCTGGACAGCTGCTGGTTGCTAATGACTCTGAATTTGTCTTTCACAGGCACAAACCTCAGACACACAGAGCTATAATTTTTTCTTTAGTCTCGGCTACATGCTGATTTTGGCTGCTGGTTTGCCCCCACAGTTTGCAGTGAGCAGCATGGAGGATTACAAGGTAAATGGAGGTCTCAAAAGTGCTCTTAGACAAGAACTGAGTGCAGATGCCACATGTCTAGGGAGCAGATCTTGCCCTCATGGCCTGAGATGTGTTTCTAAGTAGGATGCTCCAGGGGGGACCTTATAGCAACATTCCCGTCCCTGAAAAGGGGCTGTCAAAAGGCTGGGGAAGACTGTTCACAAAAGCAGGGAACAACAGGATGAGGGAGTCATGGTTTGAAGCTGGAAAAGGGGAGAATCAAGGCTGGACTTGAGGAAAAAGTTTTTAAATATGAAGGTGATGGATCCCTGGAACAGGCTGTCCAGAGAGGTGGTAGAGCCAAGCTCCCATCCCTGCAGCCATTCAAGGACAGACTGGATGTGATTCTGGGAAACCTGGTCTAGTGAGTGATGGCCCTTCGTATTGCTGAGGGGTTGGACTAGAGATGACCTTTGGAGGTCCCTTTCAGCCCTATGATTCTATGCTAGAAGAAACAACCACATGAGCACAAGATTGTACCAAGGCACCTGCATCTCAAGGAACCAGCTGATGCTCAAATAATTTGGGTGTTAATAAAGATTTTGGGGGTTGGATTTTATAATTAAATATTTTTGGCTCAGCCAGGGAAGGGAGGAGAACAAGAAATGGTGTTTTGGACTCTTCTGACTCAGCTCCCTTATTGCTTTTGCAGCTCCAAGTCCGCACCCAGCTGCGGCTTGCAGGGCTCTTCCCCTCAGCATACTGGTGTGGACAGGCACTGGTGGACATCCCGCTCTTCTGGTCCTTAACGTGTCTCATGTTCGTGTTTGTGCTGCTTTTAAACCACGTCTGCCTCTTAGAGACCAGCGACATGCTGACCCTGGTGAGCTCTTAGCGTGTGGGGAAGTGGGCAGACACCCATCCCTGTCCGTCGTGTCACCAGTGGACTTCTCTGGGCAGGTTTTCATACGTCCACATCCATCTCCTGGTGACTAATATCAGTCTCCTTCTCTCTAGATCATCTGCACCATCGGTTATGGAGCATCTCTTGTCCTCCTTGTCTACTTAATTGCCTTTAGATTTCGCAGGGGACGAAGCAATCGTTACATTTGGTCTTTCATCTTCGTTCTGGTAAGGACCTTGTGAGGGCTCTCCTCGAGTACTGGGGGCAGTTGTGGACTCCTCATTATAGGAAAGACGTTGAGATGCTGGAACATGTCCAGAGCAGAGCTACCAAGCTCATGAGGTGTTTAGAGAACAAGTCAGATGAGAAGAGGCTGAGGGAGCTGGGCAGGTTTCTTTTGGGGAAAAGAAGGCTAAGGGGGGGACCTCATTGCCCTCTACAACTACCTGAAAAGAGATTGTAGAGAGGAAGGTGGTGGCCTCTTCTCCTTAGTGACTAATGACAAAACCAGGGGAAATGGTCAGAAGTTGAGGCAGGGGAGGTTTGCACTGGATCTTGGGAAGAAACTCTTTACTGACAGAGTGGTTGGGCACTGGAAGGGCCTTCCCAGGGAGGGGGTTGTGTCCCCATCCTTGGAGGTATTTAAGAAACGTGTAGCCATGGTGCTTCACGCCCTGCTCTAGGGGCAGGTGTGTAGGAGGCTGGCTTGTGTTTGTCCATCAATCAGGCATTTAGGTATTCAGATATTTCGGGGTTTTGTTGTTGTACCTGTGGTTAGACTGGTNGGTCAGAAGTTGAGGCAGGGGAGGTTTGCACTGGATCTTGGGAAGAAACTCTTTACTGACAGAGTGGTTGGGCACTGGAAGGGCCTTCCCAGGGAGGGGGTTGTGTCCCCATCCTTGGAGGTATTTAAGAAACGTGTAGCCATGGTGCTTCACGCCCTGCTCTAGGGGCAGGTGTGTAGGAGGCTGGCTTGTGTTTGTCCATCAATCAGGCATTTAGGTATTCAGATATTTCGGGGTTTTGTTGTTGTACCTGTGGTTAGACTGGTTGGTCTAGGAGGTCCTTTCCAACCATGATTATTCTGTGATCCTGAGAAGCTTCACTCTGAAGCACTGGATTTGCCCCTCCAGCCTCTTGGTGCTTCATTTCACATACAGTGACATTCAGCAGAATAATCCAAACAGGAGACAAATAGTCTGGTTTTTAGCAGCAAAATGTTAACCTTGAACACCTCTGCTCTACTCCAGGTGAATTTCACCCTCTATACGTTCAATGACCTGTACGACACACTCTACTTCACCTTCTCTGCTTTGATTCCCATATTTCCACTGATGGGCTGGTTGACCTTCGCTATACAAGTAAGAAAACAAGTCCTAATGATTTCAATGATGGTCCTAATGGTGCAAACTGGGAAATCAAGAGGTTCTTTCCAAATTCCCTGTCTCAAAGTAGCAGCTGTTAAAGAGTCAAGAAAAGGTCCAGGCTGGGGAGTAAGAGAAGGTACCAAAACTTGACTTGTTAACCCTTTGGCTGATTGGGTTTGTTTAGCTGCAAAAGGTGGTTTCCATGACTGGATTTTGGGAGCCAGGGTGGGACAGGAGGGGAAGGGAGTGGAGTAGGATGACCTGGAGGGATGAAGTGAGCTAACAAAAAGAGTTGAAAGGTCTGGGGAGAAAGAAGCAGTGATGGGAAAAGATCAGACTAACTTGGCTGCTTTGAAGCACCTCTGAATTAGCTGTAGCCCAGACAGCTCTTTGAGGCAGGATAAGCCCCCCAAAATAAGAACAGCTCAGAGCTGCTCTATCCCACCCTCAGGACAAGTGAAGCATCCCCACACCCCTTGCCTGCTCATGCGCTGAGGTGCATTGTGCTGAGGGGTTGTTCCCGTTGGCTGATGTATTTGTCTTCTCACAGCAATACTACGTGAGTGAACACATCCTTGCACTTGACACATGGAATCGCATCTTCTTCGCTGTCTTTGCAGTAAGGAGCAACTTGCTGGTGGTTGTTTTGGAAAGGGTGGCTGTTCTGATGTGATGGACTTGTAGAACTCTCCCCACTGGTCAGATGTGCGTTGTGTGGTTAAAGTTAGACAAGTTTTGGCAGGAGAGGTACATCCTAGTAATTACAGACGTGGTCTCATGTCGTTCTGCATGCTCTACCTGCAAAAATAGGGGTGGGGGTTAGCTGCAGCTTATATATAAGGCAGAGATATTATTAATCAACTAATCAGCCTAGTGCTGCTTCTACAAAGGGCAGTGTGGTCTCTGATCCTGTAAGATGGCAGTTGGGGTGCAGATTATCTGAGATGAAATACAGCAGGAGGTCAAGTCTTCTGCAAATTCTCTATGCAGGAAAGAGAATTCATAGACTCATAGAATGTTAGGGGTTGAAAGGGATCTTGAAAGATCATCTAGTCTGACCCCAGTGGATGGAAATGTGTATGAAGCATCAATTTACCTTCTTCCCCCTTGGATCTTTTCAATAGCTGAAGTAAATGAGACAGATCCTGCATCCCATGAGTCGAGTGTGATGGTACCTTGTCTCCAAACAGACCTAATGCTTGGTTCCTTTTCAGCCCTACATCCATTGTCTGATTTTTGCTTTTCTCCTGCGCTGTTTGGAGAAGAGGGATGGAGAAGCAGTTCCAGGACTTGATCCCATCTTCAGGTGTGTCCCGGGCAGTGAGAGGAGCCTTGCATTGAGCCCCAGCTATCCCAGTCTGCGGGGTGGGCTGTGTGCTGCACAGCCAGGCAAGACCCTCCTGGGTCACCCCAGCAGTGTGAGGGGGGCAGGAGGGACCTTAAAACCAAACTGCAGAGTGTGGATAAAACTCGTATTTGTAGTTTCAACCAGTTTATCTGGAGGAGAGGAAACAGAACGAAGGGATGGATGTTTTTGTTCTTCTGGGTCATTACAATTTCCAACTTACTGGAGTTTTTCTGGAGGCAATTCCCACCCAGTGTGTTGCAATCAAAGGTCACTTGTGTTGTGATGTCCTAGAGAGAAGAACAAATTTGATTTAAGCTTTTAAAATTAAGTTTCCTAGCTGAGGTTTCAGGACATTTCCCTACAGCTGGTGAAATTAAGAGCTACGGACTGAAACCCAACATTTCAGCTCCTTCTCAAATGTGTCCGTATCACTCTCTGCATATGGAGACTTCCCCTAAAGCTTCTCCAGCCTGGGGTCATCTGCTCCCTGCTCTTTCCTGACCTGTTGCCAGCAGCACTTGACTGACACCAAAGTTAAGTTGTAGAAGAGCTGTAAAAATTACCGAACATGAGCAAACATGACTCAGCCAGGAGCAAGATGCCCAAATGGCTTTAAAAACCCACCCCATATATTTTAGTCATTGCAAAAGATAAAGCTGCCCTCTGTTTTCTCCTCCATGCCAGTGGAAGAGTTGAGTTTGTTTTCTTTTGGTTTTTCTCCCTCTCCTTTCCTCCCCCCTCTCCTTTCCTCCCCCCTCTCCAGAGCAGCTCCCTGCGTTGCAGTACACGTCGCAGGGCTCTGCATTGGTGCCGCCCAGGGAACAAATTGTAAAACCAAACCCTTTTGGAAGTGATTCCCAGTGACTCCATCTCTCCCACTCCACTCATAGGATCCAACAGAGAAGAGTGGTCGCCCGCCAGAACAAGGACCACCCTGGGGAGGAGCCCCCAGAAGTCCGGGACGAGAGGGAGAGGGTGGGGAGCGCAGTGGCCTCCCTGCAGCAGGAGGAGGTGAAACCACCCTTCTGGAATCTTTTCTTTTTCATTCTCCATGTCCAGGTCTGTCTCTGCTTTCTTAGCTCATCCACTTCGTGTTTACTGATCCGGTGTCCAAGAGCACGTCTCGCCATCCAGCCCACAGTCGCCCTGGCACCAGAAGGGGTTTATTTTTATTTTTATTCCCATTCCACCTTCTTTTTCCTTTTTTTTTCCACCTCTGTTGTTCTGTTTCCCAGAATATTAATTTAGAATTTTTCTCTTTGAACAGTGGTGCTTAATGGTCAGAACAGATGAGCCATCTCGTGGGACAGGAGTAGAGGTTTTCACTTCCCACTTCATCTCTTCACAGGAGTCAGTTATTGTGGTCAACAGTTTGCGCAAGGAGTACGAAGACGAGAAAGGCTGTTCCATCTGCAAGAGGAAAAAGAAGAAAGTTGCTGTCAAAAACATCTCATTTGCTGTTAAAAAAGGTATTTTGCTGCCCTCCCTCTGAGTTGTAGAATCATAGAATTATAGAATCATAGGGGTTGGAAGGGACCTCCAAAGATCATCTAGTCCAATCCCCTGACACAGCAGGATCCCCTAGACCAAGTCACACAGGAACACATCCAGGTGGGTTTTAAACATCTCCAGTGAAGGAGACTCCACAACCTCCCTGGGCAGCCCATTCCAGTGCTCCGTCACCCTCACTGGGAAGAAGTTCCTTCTCAGATTGATGTGGAACCTCCTATGTTCCAGCTTACAACCATTGCCCCTCGTCCTATCACCAAATGACACTGAGAAGAGCCCAGCTCCATCCTCCTGACACCCACCCTTCATATCTTTATAGACATTAATGAGGTCACCCCTCAGTCTCCTCTTTTCCAAGCTAAAAAGACCCAGCTCCCTCAGCCTCTCCTCATAAGGGAGATGCTCCACCTCCTTAATCATACTCGTTGCCCTACGCTGGACCCTCTCCAGCAGCTCTGTGTCCTTCTGAAATTGAGGAACTGGACACAGTACTCCAGATGTGGTCTCACCAGGGCAGAGTAGAGGGAGAGAAGAATCTCTCTTGATCTGTTAACCACCCCTCTTCTGATCCAAGTCACTGCAGTCTAGTGGGTGGCCCATGTTGGGAGGCCATATCACTGTTAGAGTTCTCTTGTGTGCAGTGAGACCCAACACTGGGCTCCTGCAGCCACACCTTTAATTTGAGGGGCTGCTAATGAAGAAGCCATTTCTCCTCCTGTGCTTTTAGGTCTTGCCGGGCACACGATGTGTGTGTTGGGGAGGGGGAACGGTTTCCATCACAGCCATCGGTCTTATGGCCAGCTACTGGCAATACAGACAGAGGTTTAACAGCTGCCTCGATTCGCCCCTTGATCATCTGTTTTCCATATCTTTCAGTGATGTTTCTTCCATTAAATTGTATTTCTAATGTTTTTATACTTTAAAAGATATCAAGGAGGGAAGTGCCCTGGGAAGTGGTGGAGTCCCCATCCCTGGAGGTGTTTAAGGACAGGCTGGATGTGGCACTTAGTGCCATGGTCTGGCTGATGTTGTGGTGTCAGGGCTGGGCTTGATGATCTCAGAGGTCTCTTCCAGCCTCAGTAGTTCTGTTATCCTGTGAACATCTTAATGACAATAATTATCAACAGTTCTTACAAATCTATTCCAGGGGAAGTGTTAGGACTCTTGGGACCCAACGGAGCTGGAAAAAGCACAACTATAAACATCATTTCTGGACACATAACGGCGACTGCTGGGGAGGTAGGTGATTCCTTTGGAGTCAGCTGGAGGGATGACTTTGATGCCTTTTATGGATTCACACAGAATCACAGAGCATTAGGGACTGGAAGGGATCTCAAAAGATCATCCAGTCCAATCCCCCTGCCACAGCAGGATCACCTAGATCAAGTCACACAGGAACATGGCCCGGTGGGTTTTAAACATCTCCAGAGGAGACTCCACAACCCCTCTGGGCACCCCCTTCCAGTGTCTGTCACCCTCACTGGGAAGAATTTCCTCCTCACATTGATGTGGAACCTCCTCTGTTCAGCTCTCACCCGTTGCCCCTTGTCCTATCATTGGGTGCCACTGAGCAGAGCCTGGCTCCACCCTCCTGACACCTTCTCTTTACACCAAGACGTGATAAGGCAGGCTGGCAGCCCCCAGGTTGGGAAATGTTGTGTACAATCAGCCCTAGATAGGCACACATGTAAGAAGGAAGTGTTGATTTAATCAAAGCACATTTCACTCCTCATCAAGACCGATGGTGGGTCTTTCAGAGTCTGAGCTACCCAGACTCTCCGATGGGCGCTTGAAACCCATTGTGAAATTTCACTGAGCCCTGTAAGAAAACGATGACACTTCAGAAAAAACTAATAGAGCCCTTCATAAACAGCCTCGCAAACCCCAGGAAATTGAAAACGAATGGGGACAGAGTTGGGCCAGCAACAATCCATCACCTAATTATGTGCAGGATGATTAATGACATGTGCTGGGGGAGGGCAAATACCATTGCTGTTACAGATTTGGGACTGGATGTTTGGAACAGGAAAAGTATTACTAGGAAAGGATAGTCTTATGTTGGCTGCACCAGAGGAGGTTTAGGCTGGATGTTGGGAAGAATTTCTTCACCCAAAGGGTTCTCAAACATTGGAACGGGCTGCCCAGGGCAGTGGCGGAGTCCTCATCCCTGTAGGGATTTAACCAACGTGTGGACCTGGTGCTTGAGGATGTGGTTTAGGGACGACCTGGCAGTGCTAGGTTGAAGGTGATGATGTTAAAAGTCTCTTCCAGCCAAAGGGTTTCTGTGGTTCTGTGTTATTACCCAGAGGTTTCTGGTAGTAAATACAGCTTGGTTTTGTGCTAACACTGTCCTGCATCCAGGTGAGCCGAAGCCATGGTGGATGCAGCTGGTCACTCCATGGCGCTGCCCTGCCCTGCCCTTCCCATGCGCTAAGAGGGTGCCTCACACCATAAAGGAAAACATCATTGTGTTTCCAAGAGATTCCTTGATCCAACCCACAATAACACCCTACAACTGTGTGTGTTTGTGCAGGTGCTGCTCCAGGGCCATGATGCAGCTGCCTCATCCCCAGGGCAGGGCGGCCTGGGGGGTCTGGGCTGCTGCCCGCAGCAAAACCCGCTCTGGCCAGACCTCACCGTGCACCAGCATCTGGAGGCCTACGCTGCTGTGAGAGGGATGAGGAAAGAAGATGCAGCTGTTACCATCATCCGGTACAAAGCCAAATGATTTCAACTCTTGGTTCTTCCTCTCCCCAGAAGTTTAGGGCAGGGAGAGGGTTTTCTGCTCTCAAACGTGGCTCATGAGGCTAAGAGACCAGCACCTCAGTGCTTCTTTATCTTGGAGGAATGGGGTGCCCGTGTGATGAGGTCTGCTAATCCAAACTGCTCTCAATCTCTTGTCAATGTAATAAAGATTTTAGCTGTAATTTATCTCTAAAACTTCGGGAAAAAATTAAACTGACACCGGCTCATGGCCAGTTCGCTGAGCAGCTTAGTTCACTGATTAGCTGCACTTGTTGTCTTGAGTTTCTACACAAATTCCTTAGCTAGGAGTAAAAGTAACCCAAGGTGATGCCTACAAGCCAAAACAAGCTCATTAGTCTCTGAGCAAAGTCGACCCTCCCTAGAAGTGTTCAGGCCAGGTTGGATGGGGCTCTGGGCAAACTGGTCTAGCGAGAGATGTCACTGCCCATGGCAGGGGGTTGGAACTGGATGACCTTTAAGTCTCTCCCAACACAGACCATTCTGTGTTTCTGGTTCCTCAATACCATCAACCCCACAGTGTTACCAGAGATGGTCATCTGTTGCAGACATACTGGGGTGTGTCCAGAGGAGGGCCACTCAAATGATCTGGGGAATGGAGCATCTCTCATATGAGGACAGGCTGACAGAGTCGGGGCTGTTCAGCCTGGAGAAAAGAAGGCTCCAGGGCGACCTTCTTTTGACCTTCCAGTACCTGAGGGGGGTCTGCATGAAGGCAGGGGAAGCTCTTTTCAAGAGGATTTGTATGGATAGGACAAGGAGCACTGGGTTCACGCAAGGAAAGGATGTGTTTAGGCTGGATATTAGAAAAAAAGCTCTTCAGTGTGAGGGTAGTTGATAGCTGGAATGGGTTGCCCAGGGAGGTGGTGGAGGCCCCATCCCTGGAGTCATTTAGGCTTGATGAAGCTCTGAGCAACCTGACCTAGGTAGAGTTGTCCCAACGTAGGGAGGTTGGACTTGATGACCTCTAGAAGTCCCTTCCAGCCTAGAACATTCTGATTCTGTGCTTCTATAATTCTAACTCCATATTTTTCCACAGCGTAGCAAAGGCCTTGGATCTCCAGAAGCATTTAAGAACCCCGGCTAGGAGGTTACCTGCTGGAGAAGCCAGAAAGGTATGTGTTAGATTTGTGCTTGCTGCTTGAGCAAATCCTGCTCTTTCTTCCCCTGAAAATGATGCACAGAAAACCTTCAGCAGATGGAGTTCCTGGCATGGTTTGTTTTCATCAATAGCTTTTGAAGGCCACCTGGCCAGGATCCCAATCTTCTCCTCTTTCCCTACTCCCCCACATATTGTATTTAATATAACCGTTAATAGGATTGATGAGGTAACGGCCTCTTCATGCCCCACCTCGTGCACCTACCAGGAAATGGGATGGAAAACCACTCGGAAAGCTGGTTTGGGGGAGATCAGGGAGCATGGTGATGTCGGGTTGATGGCTAGACAGGATGATCTTGTGGCTCTCTTCCAACCTTGATGATCCTATGATTCTATTCTATGGCAATGAAAGCACACCTGAGGTGGGTAGATTGGAGTCCCTGCTCCTCCTGTCTTTTGGAATCAAGAGCTTCATCTCCTAAAATATGCACAGGGATTAGGATGTAGCAGGACCACTCATCAGTTCTGTGGGTAAAATAAGAGCAGACATGACATCAAGGTCTTTCCCATTGCAGCTGTGTTTTGCACTGAGTGTGCTGGGAGATCCCATGGTGATGCTTTGGGATGAGCCGTCCGTGGGCCTGGACCCAAAAGGGCAGCGTCGGATGTGGTGAGCAGCCCTGCTGTAGCAAAACTGGGGAGCAGGTGGTAGATTGAGCTGGACAGTTCTTACTCTCTCTGTTGTAGGAACCACTGGGCAGGCAGAGGTTCTGCCTCGGTGGCAAAATACATCTTTATTTTCCCTTTTCCCTGACACCTATCACTTAAATCCTGACTCAGCAGGCAGTCAGCCCTTGCTGACCATCAGATTAAATCTTAATGGTAGCAGCACAGCCTAAAAAGTCTGGGTTGATGCCAGCTGATCCCATCATTTGGAGGTAGTGCTGCCTTTTCATCAATCAGCCCTAGATCTTGGCCAAGCTTTTCACTCAAAAAATAAGAAAAAGCTTTTTTACACTGAAAGAGTAAAATGTGGAGGGATGCAAAGCAACGCAGTGTTGCCATCCACATCATCTTCAGGCAAAAGCCCTGAAACCTTCTAAACACTTCTCCATTTCTACAATTTTATCGGTTTGGCTGAGTTTTGGGAGGGCAAGCTTCCAGTCCCTGGAAAGGGGGCTGTCAGAAGGCTGTTGGGGAACACTGTTCCCAAGAGCAGGAAACAGTAAGAGAGGGGTCATGGTTTGATGCTGGAAAAGGAGAGATTTCAAGGGGAGATTCAAAGAGAAAGTTCTTGAATCTGAGGGTGGGGAATCCCTGGAACAGGCTGCCCAGAGATGGGGTGGAGGCCCCATCCCTGGAGCCATTCAAGGTCAGGCTGGATGGTACTCTGGGCAACCTGGTCTGGTGAGTGATGGCCCTGCTTGTTGTAGAGGGGTTGGACTAGATGCCCTTTGGAAGTCCCTTCCAATCCTGTGATTCTATGATTCTAAATGAGGAAATTTTCTTTGGCTGTTTCTGTGAAATGACTGCCATCCCTCTGTTCTCAGGAGAGTGATCCGGAACACCATGAAAAGCAGGGAGCGGGCAGCCATCCTCAGCACACAGAACTTGGAGGAGGCGGCAACCATGTGTGACCGGGTGGCCATTCTGGTGTCAGGACAGCTGCGGTGGGCACCGGGGTCACATACCACCCCATTTGCAGTCTGGGTTGGGGGGAGATTTTATTTGGTTTGTTATTGGGGTGTTTTTTCCCTCTTAATGTAATAGAAAATGTTGGTTTGTTTTGTTCCAGGTGAGTAACAAGCAGAGTTTTGTGAGGAGGTGGGTTGTTCTGCAGCACAAGGTAAAGAGATGGTGAATAAGAGGGTGTTCATCTGATGTTTGTATCCAGTGACTGTTTAATTGGCTGAGTATCATAGAATCATCAAGGTTGGAAAAGACTTTCAAGATCATAATGTCCAACCATCCACCCTACAACCCCCAACCACTAACCCACCTCCTGAAACACTCTGTCTGCTTGTTTGTTGAACCCCTCCAGGGATGGTGCCTCCACCCCGTCCCTGGGCAGCCTGTTCTAAGGTGTCCCCACTCTTTCTGGGAAGAAGTTTTTCCTCAGATCTAATCTGACCCTCCCCGGCACAATCTGACCCCATTTCCTCTGGTCTTGTTGCTTATCTCTAGGGAGACTGCCTCACTGCAACCTCAGGTAGTTGTAGAGAGCTGTGAGGTCAATGCATATGATGGTTTGAGCAATGTGTTCCCCTCCTCTGCAGGTACATCGGTTCCCTTGAGGATGTGAAAAATAAGTTTGGCTCAAGTTACCACCTAGAAGTGAAGATGACAGATGCAGGGCAAAGCGATGCTCTCCACGCTGAAATTCTGCGCCTCTTCCCCTGTGCAGCTCGGCAAGAAAGGTCACTGCCCCATTGCCTGCTCTCCCAGCCTGGGCTTGTGCTGCCCAGTAAGTCACCTGGGAGTGACCCCACAAGCACCCCTACACCTGAATTACTTTTTCTACATTACTTTTTCAGGACAACTTCTTTGCTCATCTACAAGATCCCGATGGAAGATGCGCTACCTCTGTCCCAGGCTTTCTCCAAGCTAGAAGCAGGTAAAGAGAAATCGTCGACCAGCTAAGCAGATCGGTTTCAAATTGTTCCTGTGGATGTGGTTTTTAAGGATGCCTTCTCCACCCCTCCGCAGCTAAACGGAACTTCAGGCTCGAGGAGTACAGTCTGTCATTGCACACTTTGCAGCAGGTATGTTGGTGCAGAAGCCACAGGTCAGGAACTACCTGTATAACAAGAAGGAACAGCCCAGGACCAGTGTAAGCGCTGGCAGTGATGGGGGTGTTCCCTCTGTGGTGCATTGCAGGTGTTCGTAGACCTCACCAGGGACCTGGAGGAGCACGACCTGGACGCAGCGTCGCATGTGGCTGTGGAGCAGCGATCGCTTTACCCCTGAGCCCTTGGAGCCACAGAGGAAGATACTCCATGTGTTTCATCGGTGATACTGATGAGCAAGGCCAGACACAGCCCTGGGACTTGGTTACCCGTGCCACAAAACGCAGCTTTCTGCCTCACCAAGGGACAAAGGGTTGTTATTTTAGTAAATAAAGCTTCTATTCTTTGAGAAATTGATCCCTGCTGGTTGTCTGTGCCCCTGCCTCAGAAAGATTTGCTGGTGGATAACCCTGCTGGGATGAGCTGCAGGTCCCAAGGCAGCAGCTGCTCATGAGGGCTCAGTCTTTGGAGAGAATCTTGTGCAAACTCCGTGAAGGCTCTGAAACCCTCCCTCGCCCATGGAAGGCCTTTGGCTTGCATCCCTCAGGCTGGTGTCTTGTGGCCAAAAAACAGGTGTTTTCTGCTGGAGGGCTGTTGGGGCTGTGTTTTGACCCAATAAACCTGCTGTGTGCTCCAGGTCAGGCCACCTTGGTCCATCTCTGCTCCCCACCACTAGGAAAGTACAAAAAGAGAAGGAGTCAGGAGTCAATGGAAAAGTGTAATGAAAACTGGAAGCTCTTAGATCTTTAAAATACAGCTATCACTAGGAAAAGTGAGGGTGACAGAGCACTGGAACAGGCTGCCCAGGGAGGTTGTGGAGTCTCCTCCTCTGGAGATGTTTAAGACCCGCCTGGATGTGTTCCTGTGTGACTTGGTCTAGGTGATCCTGCTGTGGCAGGGGGATTGGACTTGATGATCTTTTGAGGTCCTTCTAATCCCATATGACTCTATGTGCTCTGACACAAAGCAAGGCTGGAGCAGGACAGTAGGGTGAGCAGGTCTCTGGGCACAGCACACATGTCTGACTTGCTTTGGTTGGAGAGACAGGGTGGGATCCATGGGACAGGCACAGCAGCCAGACCCTCAGCTCCTCTGTACCATTCAGGTGATGCTGGTGATTCAGGAATGGTTGATGTAGGTAGGAGGAATGGGGATGAGGGTGGATCACACAGGCACAGATGGGTGTCTAGGCAATGCAGGCAGGGAAGGGGGAGAGTGGGCACCAGCAGGTGGCTGCCGTTGGTCAGTCATGGGCTGCCTCCATCAGGAAAAACCCCCAAACCAGCCGACCCCACAGCCAGAAAGCTGCTCTCCATAAGGACCTTGAAATATCAGCGCGGTGGTCAAGGAGGTCTCTTTGTTTGAGATTCACTGACCAGGACCTGGCAAGTCCATTTCTTCACCTGAGGTTTAGGTTTGTTCCCCTGTGCGAGCAAGAGCTGAAAGCAGAGGACAAGATTTGTTCTCCTGGGAGATGTTCTGGGGACACCTCTTGCTTTCATTCTGTGTCCTGTCTTGTTGCACCTCTGAAGCCTTCCCCACTCTGAGTCACCCAAATGTTATTGAAATCCTAGGAGTGTGTGTTTTGTCCGGAAGCAGTTTCATTTCCTCTGTGTTTGCGGTCCCAGCCTCTGTCCCAGCCAGTTGCTGCTCCGTCCCACCACCAGCCCCTCAGCCTCGGTGGGTGACGGCAGGGCCAGTGAGCTCCACAGCCTGGGGGTGGAGTCAGATCCCTTCCCTTGAGCAGCACAGTGTCAATCCACAAAAGCTTTCCTAAGAGTAGAGCTGCTGCGAGCCAGGAGGCAACGCTTCCCTGCCCCTCCTTCACCAGACTGGTGGCACTGGGGTAGTCTGCAAACAGAATCCTTGCCACCCGGAGATAAATGAGAGGCACTGTTGGCTCCTCCAGCTCAGACTGTGCTGTGAGGCTGCGGCTGACTTCAGCCTCTCTCGCTGCAGCGAGAGCCACCCCAGGGTTTGCCAGAGAGGGGATCTGTGTGAGTGGTTTGCTGTTGGGCTCAGCTTTTCTTTTTTTCCTCACTCTCTTGGCCAAGACACAAGAATTTCCTGAGTAACTTTGCAGAGAGTCAGCTCCAGCGCCTCCACAATAATATGCTCTGTTTGCTTTTTGTAACATAAATACATCTGAAGCTCTGCCAAGGAGGGAGGAAGCCAGGGAAGAACAAGGCGATGGTGTGAGGAATGACATTTGGCAGGAGGGCCTGAGTGAAAAAACCCAGTGTGTGGACAAAGGGAGCTCTGAGAGCTGCTGGGACAACCAGCACGTCCATCCCGAGGAGGCTCAGCATCGCCGCTGCAAAGGACCAGCTCCGGGCTCCTTTCAAACCTCCCCGCTAAGGTAAGGCTGAAACGTTCTTCTGAAAGTTAATCTGCTACGGGAAGACATCCAGCCGTTTACAACCTCAGTAACACCGGAGGGGAGGGTGTGAACGTGTAGGTGGGACACCGGACATCTTTCTGACAGGCTGAGTTCAGCCTGGGGTTAAGCTGGGTGACCACTTAAAGCAATGAAGTCTTTGTTTTGGTGTGGAGTAACACACCATGGAGCTCAGAGGGGTTTTCCAGTGTTCCTCAGCGCTCAGGGGAAGTGATAGGTTGAGCTCTGCTCAGTACCTGAAGTCATCCAGCACATACGAGGAGCAGATCGCAGATTTCTCTCCTCACATGTGGCAAGACTGGATTTAAAAAGTCTCTGTCCAACTTACGCTCCTCATGAAGTACCACAGGAGCGATGAAATCAGTTCTGGCTCATTTTCCCCAAACTCTACGGCAGCACAGCTGGGGGTCAGGCAGCTCTGAAGGGTGTCAGACATGGGGGGAGGTGCTTGGATGTCCGTTATTGTCCCGGTGCTCCATCTTGCTCAGGATCTCCTGGGCGTGAAGCTGAAAGCCCGGTGGAATCAGCTTGTGGAGGTTACTCTCTGTGATGGTTAAAACAGAGAGCAAACAGAAACCTGCTGTGACTGCAGTGCAAATCCCATTTCGGTTGTGGAAATGCTCGTGGGAGGGTCTCACTGCTCCCACCTTGCTTCTGCTTGGTGGAAAAGTGACCAAGACATTGCAAGTTTAGGCTTCACGATTCCTTCAGGGAAGCCTAGAAATCACGAGCACGGGCTCACTTCAAGTGTTTATAGACCTGCACTTAGTGAGATCCTCTGGAAGAGGAAAACAATCTATTCAGAGAGAACAAAACATCTCTGCTGGATTTTCACAGCATAAAGACATCTCAATTTGCTGGGTTTTTGCAGCAAAAACATCTGTTTGCTGGATTTATGCAGCATGAAGACCTGTATTTGCTGGATCTCTCCAGCAAACCCATCCATTCTCTGCTATTTTGCAGAGAAAACATCTATTTGCTGGATGACAAACCAGCAGATCTCAGCCCCTGAGCCCTGTGTCCTCATTCGAGGCTGTGCCAGGGGGTGTGTTTGCAGTACTCAGGGAAGAGCATCTGTTGCAAATGATTTTCCAGCACTTCAGTAGAGCAGAGATGTTCCACCTCAAATATAAACCTTTGGGAGGAGATAAACTCCATCTTGCCTGTCAGCACCATGAGGCGTCACCCCCCACACCAAGGGATCAGGACAGGGTAAATCCTCCTTCTATATGATGAAAGACTTGAAAGGATTAGGTCTATAGATGCTCTGATGTTTCTAACATCAGCTCAGGAACAGGGATTAGTGCTGAGCTCGGGAGTGTTGGGGTAATGGTTGGACTTGATGATCTTAAAGGTCCTGTCCAACCTGAACAGTGCTATGACTTTGTGAAAAGTTCTGAGAACAACTTTTAACTGCATAGGTGGCACCAGAGCCTCTTGGTTGTATGACTAGTTCTTCTGCATTTGAGTGCATTCTCTGCTCATTAAACATACTCAGGATTAGTTTGCTGATGGCTGATATGGACAACAGACTCCATCTGCAGAACTTTCTCTGGTAGCCAGCTTTGTGCCTACTTTGAATTTCCCCCAGCAGCACTAATCCAGGGATGCTGCCACATCTTTGGGGTTGAGCCAGCAATCACAGACTCACTGAGGCTGGAAAAGCCCCCTGAGCTCATCCAGCCCAGACCAGGTTGCTAAGTGCCGCAGACAGGCTGTCCTTAAACCCCTCCAGGGATGGCGACTCCACCACTGCCATGGACAGTCCAGTCCAGGGTCTGATCACTCCTTCCCTGAGGAAGGGCTTCCTAACATCCAGTCTAACCCTCCCCTGGCAGCTTCAGGGCCTGTCCTCTCCTCCTGATGCTTGCTGCCAGGGAGAAGAGCCCAGTCCTCACCTGACTCCAATCTCCCTTCAGGGAGACAGGGAGAGAGAGAAGGTCCCCTTTGAGTCCTCTTCTCCAGGCTAAACACTCTCAGCCTCTCCTTATGCTGCTCCTGGCTGCTCCCTTCTCATTTTCCATTAATATCCCTGAGAACTTCTGCTCCTCCTAATGCTCTTCCAAGAATTTGTCCTCTCGTTCTCTCTTCAGCTGATGGTTATTTCCGCCCCATCTCTGCTCACACCACAGCCAGGAGTTGCTCAACCCTTCTTGGTGTGATGCCTACAATGCACTTAATATCACATGCAAAAAGGTTTTGGTAACTTTAGGTTTGAAGATCTCGAAGGTCTCTTCCAACCTTAATGATTCTATGACTTTAACCACTTTGACCGACCACGTTGTCAACAGTTATTGGGATTTTAAGCCTCCCCATGGCAATTAGGTCAGGTAGTATGACTTTCCCCTTTTCTGTCCCATGAACAACTCCTCCCAGCCCAGAAGCATAGAAGTCAGGTTATAATCACTGTCTTTCTGCTGAGCTGCAAGGACTGGGAGTCTGTCAAGGACAACGAGGTCTCTTAGTCCCTCGCTGCTGGAAGGGGTGCTGCAGGGCAGGTTTGTGTTCAGCATGTAAGATCTGAGGCGCTTCAGCCCTCTCTTGCAGTAAAAAGGAGAAGAAAATGTCACTGGGCACACATGCAGGGATGATGCGAATAGAAGCAGTCACTGCTCTTCCAGCCTTTGTTGTATTTTTATATCTAGGGAGACCTTACAGCAGTTTCCAGCACCTGAAGGAGCCAGAGAAAGCTGGGGAAGGGCTTTTTACAAGTGTGTGTAGCTACAGGACAAGGAGAAACAGCTTTAAGCTAGAAGAGTGTGAATTTCTATTAGATATTTAGAGGAAACTCTTTACAGTGAGGGTGGCAAGACCCTGGAACAGGTTGCCCAGGGAAACTGTGGCTGCTCCATCCCTGGAAGTGTTCAAGGCCAGGGTGGATGGGACCCTGGGCAGCCTGGTCTGGTGAGAAGTGTCACTGCCCACAGCAGTGGGTTGGAACTGGGTGATCTTTAAGGTCCCTTCTAACCCAACCAGGTCTAGGATTCTATGAATTGAAAGTCATTTTAGAAAAAACCTGTTAATTTGCTTGCAGGTTCAAAGATGAAAACACCTCAGAGAAGTATGAGTCTCTTTCAGCAAACTAAAATCCTCTTGTGGAAAAATTTACTCATCAAGTGGAGGATGAGGATGCAAAGCTTCCAGGTAAGCTAAGCCCAGGAAAAACAGAGAGCAGCTAACCATGAGAGCAGCCAGTCCCTGCCCTCCTCTCTGCTCCAATTTCTTCTTGTAGAACTGAACATTAAAGTCCTTTTGAACAGCTGGACAGGCAATGAACACTTGGAGACTTGACTCTTTAGAAGTGACATTATTTCTTTCTTTTATGTGAGGTGTTAGAGTGCAGATGGGCTCTTTGGGCAGAGCAATTCACAGAGGTGGTGGGCACAAGGCAAGGACTTGTATTAGAAATATTGTGGCCAGCAGGAGTAGGGAGGTTATCATCCCCTTGTATTGGGCACTGCTGAGGGCACATCTTGAGTACTGTGTCCAGTTTTGGGCACCTCAATACAAGAGAGATGTGGAGGTGCTGGAGCAGGTGCAGAGGAGGGCAACTAAGGTGGTGAAGGGCCTGGAGAATAAATATTAGGAGGAGAGACTGAAAGAGCTGGGGCTCTTTCGTTTGAAGAAGAGGAAACTGAGAGGAGACTTCATCACTCTCTACCTGAAAGGTCTTTGTGGAGAGGTTGTTGCTGGTCTCTTCTCACAAGCAATTAGTGATAGAACAAGAGGGAATGGGTTCAAGTTACAACAGGGGAGGTTTAGACTAGACATTAGGAAGAATTTTTTCACAGAAAGGGTGATCAAGCACTGGAATGGGTTTCCCAGGGAGGTGGTGGTTGAGTTGGCATCCGTGGATGTGTTCGAAGATCGTTTGGATGGGGTGTTGAGGGATATGGTTTAGAGGTGAACTTCTAAGGTAGGGTGAATGGTTGGACTCAATGATCCCAGGGGTCTTTTCCAACCAGAGTGGTTCTGTGACTTCACCAATTTGTTGACGTCCAAGGAAGCAGCATGACTCAGTGCCTCTCATTTATGGTTTAATCCCAAGGAGAATATACTCTGCTATCTGAATACTACTGTCTGAATGCCAAAGCAGTGGATGTGACCCACCTTGACTTCAGTAAAGCATTTGACACAGTCTCCCACAGCATCCTCACAGCCAGACTGAGGCAGTGTGGTCTGGACAGACAGGTAGTGAGGTGGATTATGAACTGGCCGCGGGCTAGAAGCCAGAAAGTAGTCAATGGGACGGAGTCTAGTTGGAGGCCTGTATCTAGGCGGGTCCCCCAGGGTCAGTACTGGGACCAGTACTTTTCAATCTGTTCATTAATGACTTGGATGAGGGATTAGAGAGCACTGTCACCAAGTTTGCTGATGACACAAAGCTGGGTGGTGTCGCTAACACCCCAGCAGGCTGTGCTGTCATTCAGCAGGACCTGGACAGGCTGGAGAGCTGGGAGGGGAGGCACTGAATGGACTGTAACAAGGGCAGTGTAGAGTCTGGCATCTAGGCAAGAACAACTCCAGGTATCTGTATAGGCTGGGGACTGACCTATTGGAGGGCAGTGTAGGAGAAAGGGACCTGGGGGTCCTAGTGGACCGCAGGATGGCCATGAGCCAGCAATGTGTTCTTGTGGCCAAGGATGCCAGTGGCATCCTGAAGTGGATCAGAGTGGGGTGGTTTGTAGACTGAGAGAGGTTCTCCTCCTGCTCAGCTCTGCCCTGCTGAGACCACATCTGGAGTATTGTGTCCAGTTCTGGACCACTCAGTTTCAGAAGGACACAGAGCTGCTGGAGTGAGTCCAGCGCAGAGCCACAAAGATGATGAAGGGAGTGGAAAATCTCTCTGCTGAGGAAAGGCTGCGGGAGCTGGGTCTCTTGAGTTTGAAAAAACAGAGCCTGAGGGGTGACCCCACTAATGTTGATAAATATGGAAAGCATGGGTGGTTAGGAGGAAGGAGCCAGGCTCTGATCAGTGGCATCTAATGGTAGGACAAGGAGCAATGGGTATAAGCTGGAACAGAGGAGAATTCCACATCAATCTGAGAACAAACTTTTTCACAGTGAGGGTGACAGAGCACTGGAAGGAGCTGCCCAGGGGGGTTGTGGAGTCTGCTTCTCTGGAGACATTTAAAACCTGCCTGGATGTGTTCCTGTGTGACTGGATCTAGGGGATCCTGCTGTGTCAGGGGGATTGGACTAGATGATTTTTTTGAGGTCCTTTCAAACCCCAAATGTTCAGTGAACACTACTGCCAGAATAATAATCAGAACTTCTCTGCTCTGCTCTGCCCGTTGTCCAGGAGTGGATGGTGTCTCTGCTCTTTCTGCCGCTGATGTTCATCGTGTCCATGTTCATGATGAATGTGCGGTACCCTGAAGTGCCTTATGCCAAACTGGGCCAGCTGGATGATCCTGCCTATGACCCCACTGGGGTCACCGTCGCTTTTACGCCAGTCACTGTGACCACCAAGCAGATCATGAATAAAGTGGCCTTGAACTCCATAATGAAAGGTAGGGTTTGGTTTTTAAGTACTGGACTGTGACACTACTGAACCTCAGTCAATGGGTTGTGTTGTCATGGTTCTCCAGTATCTTCGGCCAGTAGAGAAAATTCTTCCCAACCCTCCACTCTCCCAAGTACTGCTGCTCTAGGATTGATAACAGTGCTGTAAATCTCTGTCTTTATAGAGCAACACTGTGAAGACACCTTGTGTTCACTCCTTTTGAGGGGCACTCCACAACTGGGAAGAACTGTACTGGAGGAACTGCAGCGCTGAAAGAGCAGAGTATCCACCCCGTGCTCACACTTCCAGACCTACAGAAACTCACTGCAGTGTTTCCCTTACACCCCACAGGTATAAAACTGAAGGCACTGGAAAGTGAGAAGGCCCTGGAGGAAGCTTGGATCGCGGACAAAGAAATCATAGGGGTTGTGTTTCAGGACAACTTGTGGTACCGCCTCCGTTTTTCTAGTGCGAAAGTGGTGATTCCAAACGACAACTTTGAATACATAGGTACTATAACAGATAGAATCTGGGGAGGAGGGAGGGTGGCCACGTGCCATGAATAGCCATTACTTTGTTGGGGTACTCAATAACCCCTATGTGTGAAGTTGTTTCATAAATCATCAATGCATTACTTTTCTGTCCATTCGAGCAGTTTCTCCCAGTGCAGACACAGCCCTCGTCATCAGCCTTCCTTGTGAAAGCCAGTTAGGTTTGACTAACGTTAACCTTTCCCCCCTGCAGACAACTGTCACAACTACACACACCACTACTGCCAGACCCCAAGGTACTGGTACAATGGGTTCCTTTCCCTGCAGTCCAGCATCGATGCTGCTATCATAGAGGTAAATTGGATTTACCAGCTAACTGGGGAGGGGTCCTTGCGTTTTGAACTCGCTGCAGGAAACACCAGAGGCTCTGTGGTAACAGCAAGGGGTGGGCTTGGCAGAAAATTTTGCAGATAAGAGTGTTTTCAACTAGTCTGAGTGTTATTGGAACAAAGTGCTCAGAGAAGTGGTGGAGGCTCCACCTCTGGAGCCATTCAAGGTCAGGCTGGATGGGGCTCTAGGCAAACTGGTCCAGTGAGTGATGGCCCTGCTTGTCGTAGGGGGAGTTGACTAGATGACCTTTGGAGGTCCCTGCCATCCCAACGCATTCTATGGCTCTATGATTATTAGCAGTGACAGCAGGAACTTGAACGCAGCCAGCAGTTCCTAAAGAACGTGGTGGCTTTAAACTTGACATTGAAGATTTGGGGTTTGATTGCTCTTGGGCAGAGCAAGTAGTTTGAGAGTCTGGATCATCCCCTTTGGATGAACTGAAGAATTTCTCTCTCCCTCAGTACACAAGTCCAGCCAAGGTGCAGATGCAAAAGTGAGTCAGTTGAGCCCTTCCCATAGGGCTTTATTGTGTTATTAGTTGATGTCTTCTGTAAAGCTGCATTAAACCCCCATAAATTCTAGGGCTAATGAGTCAGAAGGTTCCTTATTTAAATACACCTCACTGTAGAAACACATTATATGCTAACGTGTCAACTTTGGATTCCTTTAGGTGGTGGCAAATCACTCTGTTTGGGAAGAAATGAGGTCAATTGCTGGTGTCCGCATGAGGTCCCGGAGTGTCTTCTTCTCGATCACATTAGAGTACAGTTATTTCATGATTACCATCGTGATGTGCTTCTCTCCATTCATGTATTTCCTGTCCATGAATGTTGCAAGAGAAAAGAAACAGCTCAAAGCACTGATGAAGATGATGGGGCTGCAGGACATTGCGTTCTGGTGAGTTCTTTCTGAAGTGAAGTTGGCCAAACATCAGCATTCTGGCATATAGCCAGCAGTGTGCCCAGGTGGCCAGCAGGATGTAGGTTTGTATCAGGAATAGCGCGGTCAGCAGGAGAAGGGAAGTTATCATGCCCTTGTACTTGGCCCTTGTGATGCCTCACCTCGAGTACTGGGTGCATTTCTGGGCCCCTCATGATAGGAAAGACATTGAGATGCTGGAACATGTCCAGAGCAGACCTACCAAGTTCTTGAGGAGTTTAGAGAACAAAGGAGGTCCTTTCCAACCATGATTAGTCTGTGATTCTCTTGGGCGTTCGTGCAATGAGTTAATGACTTCATTGAGTTCAGAAGTTTTCTCCAGTTCTCCACGGACAAACCAGAAGGGTTGAGCATGGCATTAGCGTGTTCTTCTTGCTTGGGTGGGTCGTGTTATCTGCTCTGCACAGGGTTTGAGTGACTTCAATTATTAAGATGGTTTTTGCCTCGCAGATGACAATGTGACAACCATTCTTAATGACACACGAGCTTGATGCCCCCCTTTCATCCTCAGGCTCTCCTGGAGTCTGCTGTATGCTGTTTACGTGGTGGTCCTCTCCTGCCTGCTGACAACCCTCGTGGTGAACGACGCTTTTGAACTCAGCAGCTTCCCTGCAGTCTTTCTGCTGTTCTTCTTCTATGGCATGGCCTGTGTAAGTCAGGATTTCAGGCTAAACCTGATCACCACGTGTTCTAGCACTGCATTCGTGAGCCTGCACCGTGCTCAGAGCCTTCCTCACAGTGCTCAGGGCTGCGTCCTTTGCACAGCCACAGTCATTGAAATAGCTGGGTGGATTCTCTGCCTCAGCAGTGGTGATTTGAGTCGCAGCCTGAATGAGGTCTGTTTTTACCAACCCACTGCCTGTCAGACCTCGTTTAAAACTCAAATCAACCTACTGAGAAGAGTTTTAGTGGTTTTTACCACTTGCCACAGCTTGCCAGAGAGCTGTTTGCGTTGCAAGTGGAACTGCTACGGGTAAAGATATTTATTCCTCTCAGTGATTGAAGGAAATTTCTGTTCTTACAGATCCACCT
Source organism: Rhinopomastus cyanomelas (assembly GCA_013400115.1). Classification (NCBI taxonomy): domain Eukaryota; kingdom Metazoa; phylum Chordata; class Aves; order Bucerotiformes; family Rhinopomastidae; genus Rhinopomastus; species Rhinopomastus cyanomelas. Next base: position 588,044 of record VXBP01004928.1, on the reverse strand, counting down.
GGCTTTCATGCTCTGCTCCCTCTTAAGGACCTCCAAACTTGCCAGCAACATGGGGTTCCTCATCACCTTTCTCTTTGGGTGCCTGAGCCTCTCAGTGCTGATAGAAAATATTCCAGAACCACTGAAGTTGTTTCTCGGTCTCTTCTGTCCTTTTGCATTCAACACCGGCATTGCAAAGGTACGGGGCATCCTCTCTGCAGGTGAACCTCCTCACCAGCTCAATATCCTGGGCTCTTTCTGGGGGGACAATGTCCTTCTCATCACAGACAGTGGCAAGAAAAGACCACACTGTACTTTTGTGGTAAAGAAAGTCGTAGATCTCATTTCAAAAGCCCAGATTTTCTGCTTCTTCAGCTGCTTTTCACTCGGGTTTTGGAACCTCCAGGCAGGCTGAGCTGCTCCTGGGCAGCAAAGAGGGTCTCCAGTGCCCTTGTTCCCCTATTAAAAATGCTGATGAACACAAAGGAAACCAAAGTCCTCATCAAGCATAACCTGCCAAAAGAACACGAAGTCCCAGTGAGCCCGTAACAAGACACAAGGTGATGGAACAAGGGTGATGGCACCTGCAAAGTTTTGCAGCCCAAAAATTATTCTTTCTCCTTTCTTTCAGATTTTCCATTTAGAAAAATATGAAATTGGCTTCTCTTTTTCTAACCTCATGGGTGAATCATACTTTTTGTTTTCCACTTACATTATACTGTGCTTTGACTCAGCCTTGTACATGATCTTAGCTCTGTATTTCGACAAAGTTCTGCCAGGTAAGTGCAATTTCTGCTTCTGATCATACGTTCTGCTTTTATTCTTTGGATTACCATGGGTTGTGTATGGAAACAGTGCGCTGCTCTGTTTTCTGAGTCAACCACAATAGGTTTTGGAGTAACAAATAAAACCCTGTGTTACATCAGTGAGTGACTTTTCTGCCCTCAGTGCACACTGGTCCAGTTCTGGGTCCCTCAGTTCAAGAGGGACTTGGAACTGCTGGAGAGATTCCAACGCAGAGCCACAAAGATGATGAGGGGAGTGGAGCATCTCCCTGATGAGGAAAGGCTGAGGGAGCTGAGTCTCCTGAGCTTGGGAAAAAGGAGACTGAGGCATGACCCCATTCATGTTGATAGATATGGAAAGGGCAGGTGTCAGGAGGATGGAGCCAGGCTCTGCTCAGTGGCATCTAGTGACAGGACAAGTGTGCAACAGGTGTGAGCTGGAACATAGGAGGTTCCACATCAATATGAGAAGGAACTTCTTCCCAGTGAGGGTGACAGATCACTGGAAGGGGCTGCCCAGAAGGGATGTGGATTCTTCTCTAGAGACGTTTAAAACCCACCTGGCCATGCTCCTGTGCAACTGGATCTAGGGGATCCTGCTGTGGTGGCAGGATCGGACTGGGTGATCTTTTTTGGTCCCTTCCAATCCCTACTGTTCTGTGATTCCATAATTCCCAGATCAAGGACACCAGAGTATGTTGTGTTTGTTCTAATCATGCTGCTGTTGAAGAGCTTGTGAGAAAACAGTGCCATAATGTGTGGGATAGTATTTTAATTCATTAAGTAAAACATTCATTCATTAAATACAGTAATAAAAGTGCCAGTGTTGAGGCAGACCAGGTACTAATTAGAACTTGCTCAACGTTTAGTGTAGGATGATGTCTTGGTTGTGACTTTAGTTAGTGATAGGTCATCTACCTTGTTTTCTTCTCAGGTAAATTTGGCATCCCAGAACCTCCTTTCTTCTGCCTAAAGCCCTCATACTGGGTGCGGAGCAAGAGACTGTCCACCAGGGAGATGCCCAGAACAACAACAAGCCATGAGCAGCTCCTCAGTGATGACATAGAGCTGGTGCCCTCTGAATTCATGGGGAAGGAGGCCATCAGGTTAAGAGATAAGGAACTGCTGTTCATGCTCTTCGAGTTGGGCAGCTTGAGCTCAACGCTCTCACTTCTGCTGTCAGCTTTGTTTGACTTAGCCAGGCAGTTTTTGCGTTCATCAGGCTCTTGTACAACTCAAAACACTTTATGTTGTAATAGAGAAATATTGTTGTGCTATAGTGAAGAGAAAGAGTAGAGGTATAAAGAAATAATTTTCAAGCTAATAATCAACAAGAAATAATCAATAATTAAAAGTAAATAAGTAATCTGAGATAAAAGTGCTTTAGCGAGACCGCACCTGGAGTACTCTGTCCATTTCTGGTCTCCTCAATTCAAGAGGGATAGAGGATTAATGGAGAGGGTTCGAGGCAGAGCTAGGAGGATGATTGGGTGTCTGGAACAAGTGCCTCATGAAGAGAGATGGAGAGCACTGGGACTTTTCAGACTGGGCAAGAGAAGGCTCTGAGGGGATTTAATCACTGTCTATAAATCCATGGGGGCTGGGTACCAAGCAGAAAGGAATCCTCCCTTTTCAAAGGCATCAGACAAGACGAGGGGTAACGGATGCCAGCTTGAACGCAGGAAGTTTCACCTCAATCTGAGGAACAACTTCTTTACAGCCAGGGTTATTAACTACTGGAAGGGGCTGCCCAGAGAGGCTGTGGAGCCCCCTCCTCTGGAGAGGTTTCAGACCCTCTGGATGCTGTTTTGTGGAGCTCATTGAGGCTTTTTTGGTGGTTCTGCTTTTCAGTAATTTGCATCCTGCTTGAGCCAGGAGGGTTGGACCCGATGGCCTCTGAAGGCCCCTTCCAACCCTAATAAACTGTGTAAACTGTGTAAAATCGGCTGTGATCGTTAGGCACCAGGCTGGTCACTGCAATGACGTGTGGATGACTCCCCTGGGCTTTTGACTGTGGACTTTGTTAAATGGCAACAAGAATGTGGAGGGTGGTTTGCTGCAAAAACAGGTGTCTGTTGCAATGGGCTTGACCTTGTTTTTGCAAGGTTTGGGTTCTCAGCACTGCGTGTCAGCTAGTGACAGCCACGGCCGTCTCCTGCCCGTTTAAATCGGGGCCCCCGAGGATGAAAAAGAGCACCAGGGAAATGCAGACTCTCAACATAATACCCTCCTACCTTCCTTTCAGAGTCCACAACATCAGAAAAACATACAGGAAGGACAAGAAGACAGAGGCTTTAAGAGGTATGAAAGCTGGGGTATTGATCCCTGGTCAAGATGTCAAGATGAGGCAAGCACAGTCGTGCAAACATTTCAGTTGGTCGAAGAAACAAAACAGAGCTTGTAGGGTCATGTCAAGCATTCACTCATGTCACTGCCTGCACCCTTATTCCCCTTTTACTAAGCTTCTTCTTTTGATAACAGGGAAAGGAAGAAAGATTTTTTTATTATAAAAATGTAGGGGTGAGGGAGATGTTGAAATGAGGGTGGGACTTGGTGACCCTGAAGGTCCTTTCCAGCTATGATGGTTCTATCATTCTATGATTCAATTCCATGATTCTGTATTTATTTATAATTTACATACATACTACAAATACAGAGCAGCTTCTCATTAATGGTTTGTAGACCTTTGCCCATCACTGCTTAAGGCACTTTTGGCCCACTATGGCCACCTAGTTCTTATAGTTCTTGACTTGTCTTGGCTTTGGCAATGAGTAGAGGCAAATCAAACCTCTTTTCTTCCCAAACTGGGTGTTGATTTCATCTTAGGTTTGTCTTTAAACATCTACGAGGGACAGATCACTGCCGTCCTTGGTCACAGTGGGGCTGGAAAGACAACACTGCTGAACGTGCTTGCTGGGCTCACTCTGCCTTCAGCAGGTAGGCTGGCAAAGCCTGCAGTGGGGTGGGCTGGATTCAAGAGCCGTAAATACCAGTTGATTCCACCTCATCACATATATTCCCGTGAACAGGCTCTGCAACCATTTACAACAACAAGCTCTCTGAAGCAGGAGACAGAGAAGAGATTAAAGAGATGATTGGCATTTGTCCACAATCCAACGTGCACTTTGAGGTCTTAACGGTGAGGGAAAACTTGAAAACGTTTGCAGAAATCAAGGGCATCAAGAGCAAAGAGGTAGAGCGAGAGGTGAGTGCACGGGCTTGGTGCAACAACTGTTCCTCAGCCCAGCTCGAGGAGCTACAGACTGGAGACCAGCCTGGCAGAGAGGGACCTGGCAGAAGTGGGTGGCAACTGGCTGAACAGCAACCAGCAGGGTGCCCAGGTGGCCCAGAAGGCCAGCGGCATCCTGGCTTGGATCAGCAATAGTGTGACCAGCCGGACTAGGGACGTCATTCTCCCTCTGTACTGGCCACTGGGGAGGCCTCCCCTCAAGTACTGGGGGCAGTGCTTGGCCCCTCACTTCAAGAAAGAGATTGAGGGGCTGGAGCAGGTCCAGAGGAGCAACAAGGCTGAGGAAGGGACTGGAGGGAAAGGCTGATGGGGAGAGGAAACTGAGGGAGCCGGGGGGGGTTAGTCTGGAGAAGAGGAGACTCAGGGGGGAACTTCTCCTTCTCTACAGCTCCCTGAAGGGAGGTTGTAGTCAGGTGGGGGTCAGGCTCTTCTCCCAGGCAACCAGCAACAGGAGGAGAGGGCAGGCCCTAAATCTGCCAGGGGAGGGTTAGGTGGGATGTTAGGAAGCCCTTCCTCACAGAAAGAGTGATCAGACCCTGGACTGGACTGTCCATGGCAGTGGTGGAGTCCTCATCCCTGGAGGTGTTTAAGGACACCTGTCTGTGGCCCTTAGTGCCCTGGTGTGACCACTGGGATGATGTTAGGTCCTGGTCTGGTCTGGATGAGCTCAGAGGGTTTTTCCAGCCTCAATCATTCTGGGATTCTGAGATAAGGGGATGTGGCAGCCCCTGTAGTGGCTGTCGATGCCAATGATAGACCTGGTACCTGAAACTGAACCTTGAGTCCCAGCCAGATCTCCTGCACAGCTAATGAATGATGGAAGGACACCTGATGCTGAACCTCCTTCTACTGTTCTAGGTGCAAAACATTTTGGAACTGCTGGATATCAGCAACATTGAGGGCACTCAAGCCGAGAAGCTGAGCGGTGGGCAGAAGCGGAAGTTATCCATTGCAATAGCCATGCTTGGCCATCCCCAGGTAAGGAAGAACAGGCACTGCTCTGAAGTATGGGGATATGCAGGTCCAGCATAACTCAAACCTTACTCAGGAACTTGGCTACTTCAGACCAATTTAAAGCACTCATAATGATTAGAATTAATAAATGGAACCCCTTCATTTTGTTAATTTCACAACCCATCTTGCTTGTTGAGTTTTAAAGCAGGTAGATAGCTCCTTGACCTCTCCACGGGTCCCAGAAAATAGCTGCCCTTATATGAAAGGTGGGCAGAGTCTCTTGCCTTGAGGATCTGAGGCTTTTGGGGGACCACCACATGCAGAAGGCAGTGATGAGGAACATCTGTCTCGTTTCCTCCTTCCTTCAGGTTTTGGTCTTGGATGAACCAACCGCTGGGTTGGATCCTCTTTCCAGGCATCGGGTGTGGAGCCTCCTCAAGGAGCACAGAGCTGGGCGAGTGATCGTGTTCAGTACGCAGTTCATGGATGAGGCCGATATCCTCGCAGGTAGAGCGCTGCTCCAGCCTGCAGCACCTCCGCAGAATAACCCTGGAGCAGAAAGCTCACAGGAGGTGCAGCTCCAAAAGAGGGTTTGAGCAAACGACCCTACAGCATCGATCTCTTTTCCTTCTCATAGACCGCAAAGCGTTTCTCTCACACGGGAGGCTGAAGTGTGTCGGTTCTTCTCTGTTCTTGAAGAAAAAGTGGGGCATTGGCTATCATTTAAGGTATCTGCTTCAGCCCCGACCTCTGGTGTTTGGGAAGATCCCTGTACGAGGACCAACCAGAGTGACCATACAGGGCAAAACCCAGAGCAGGTGTCATCACAACAAGGACATTAAGTGCACTGATACTGGGTTCAACTGACTAGCGCGGCAGCGCTTTACTGGCATCTGCCTTGTACACCTTAGGAAATGCAGTGGGTTGGTTGGCTGGGATTTTGGGGGTGCAATTTTTTTGGCATTTGGGAGGGTTTTTGTCTGTGTTTGGGGAGGTTTTGTGTGTTGGTGGGGGGTCTTTTGGTGTTTGGGCTTGTTTTGGTGTTGGTTTTCGGGATTTTTGGTGGTGGTTTGCATGTGTGTGTGTTTGGGGTTATTTTGTGTTTGGAGGGTTTTTTTGTGATTAGGGTGGGGGGTTTTTTTGGTGTTTGATGATCTTATGATGTCTGATGGTTTTTTGGCGTTGGCTTCGTGTGGGGGGTTTTCTGTGTTTGGGGGTGGTTTTGGTGATTGGGGTGGGGGTTTTTTGGTGTTTGATGGTCTTGTGATGTCTGATGGTTTCTTGGTGTTGGCTTGGTGCGGGGAGTTGTGTGTTTGGGGGGGTTTTCTCTGTTTGGGGGTGGGTTGTATGTTTCAGGGTTTGTTTGGGACTTTTTTCTATGTGTTTAGGGTTTTGGTTTTTTGCTGTTTGAGTCTTTTTGGTGTTGGTTTGGTTTTTGCTTCTTGGGGGGTTTTGCTGTTTGTTTGGGGGTTTTGCTGTCTGGTGTTTTGTTGCTTGGGGGGTTTTTGGTGTTGGATTGTTTTTTCAAGTTTGTTTTGTTGCAGTTTCTTTTAAAACTAAGCATCTCTTCTTCCCAACTGCACAGGATCCATGTCAGTGAGTCCTGTGACTTACAGAAGGTGACGTCTCTGGTTAAACAGCACATCCCCAACGTCATACTCTCAGGACACAGTCAGTACGAGCTGAGATATAAACTGCCACTTGAAAACGTCAGCAAATTCCCAGGTAATAGATATGAAAATAATTGCTCATTATTCGTAGAGGAAAAATAATCACAAATGTGGGACAAGAAATGAAGAAGGAAATTTGCTACAGAAGTCACATTAAGGGCTTTAGAACTGCTGCATTTTGGTGTGTCATCATCCCCCCCAGATCCTTATCACCAAGTCACAGAATTGGAAGGGACCTCAAAAGATCACCCAGTCCAATCCCCCTGCCACAGCAGGATCACCTAGATCAAGTCACACAGGAACATGGCCTGGTGGGTTTTAAACATCTCCAGAGGAGACTCCACAGTCCTTCTGGGCAGCTCCTTCCAGTGCTCTGTCACCCTCACTGGGAAGAAGTTCCTTCTCATATTGATGTGCAAGCTGTTCCAGCTCACACCCGTTGCCCCTTGTCCTATCATTGGGTGCCACTGAGCAGAGCCTGGCTCCATCCTCCTGACACCCACTCTTTCCATATTTATAAACATTAATGAGGTCTCCCCTTACGTTTACGATCAGAAGGAGGATCAAAAGCTTTACTGCTGCTTGCAATGAAGAACCCAACAGGTTAAGCTGGGCTTTGCGTGTTACTGAAAGCTCATTCTTCTTTCCATTAGAAGATAATGGCAAGAGAATACTCCACACAGCTGGTAGCTCTCTGTAGTGGCACCAGGTAGACCCTCACTCACCATGTCCATCACAGAATTATTGAGGCTGGAAAAAACCTCTAAGATCATCCATCCCAGCCCATGACCTAACATCATCGCAACCCAGACCAGGGCACTAAGTGCCACATCCAGTCTGTCCTTAATCACCTCCAGGGATGGAGGCTCCACCACCTCCCTGCGCAGTCCATTCCAGTGTCTGATCACCCTTGCCTTGAGGAAGTGCTTCCTGACATCCATGATCACATTTATTCCTGCAGCCCTGCTGCCTCACAGAATGCAGAGCATTGAGATGCTGCTGTTAAGCAAAAAATCATCTCTAATGAGCTGTGAATCTGATGGGTTTGTGGTCCTCCAACCCTTCGTATCCTGGTAGCTTGCTTTATTGCTTTCCCTGAGACTGGAGATGCTCCAGTTAGGTTAACTAAGCTGAACCAAAGTCAGGTCTGGAGATTCATGCTCCTGTTTGAAGTCTTGCATTATCTTTGTCTTGCAGATCTGTTCAGTGGCCTTGACAGCTGCTCCAACCAGGGAATTATCAACTACGGAGTCAGCATGACAACCCTGGAGGATGTCTTCCTGAGACTGGAGGATGAAGCTGCAGTGGATCAAGAAGGTACAATCATGGCTGCAAAGCCATGAAAGCGGCTCCAACAGTCAATTACTAGTCGCTTTTTCACACATGACAACACAGAAGCTGGTTTTAGCCATAAATACACATGTGGAAAACCCTCTGCAGATGAGAACGACCTCGGGGAGGAGTGGGCAGAAGCAGGACCACGATGTCCCAATGAGGCAGAGCCGGGCTCCCAGCTGCTCTCAGGCCCTGGGAACGCGACCATCGGTGGCTTGGCTCTCTGGAGGCAGCAGGTCTCTACCATGGCATGGGTGCACCTATTGAAGCTTAAGAGTTCAGTGAAAAACCTGCGCTCCATGTAAGTACCAAAGTGATTCTTTCTTGCAGATGTGGAACTGGACTCTCTCAAGGCAGGGGGTACAATTGACACTTCAATGGGTGTTGGGATTGGTTGACATCAGGTCTTGGCAATCTACACGGAGAGGTCAGGAAAGGTTCATCCTTTCCTCTGCCAGTAATGGGAGATCTCCCTTTTGTACGTTTTCCTCTCTAACGCTGAGTGATTTACAGCAGAGAAACCCATCTTCTTTCTGAAGAAAGAAACAACTTTTAGTTCAGATGAGTGAGGAAGGTTACAATAAACTGATGTGTACACAGAGAGGAGGGAAGGTACTATGTTCACTCTTCCTTTGCATTTCTTTTCCAAACTTCTCTCATTTTGTCACTGCCTGAACTCACTTGGCCCCATTGGTCTTCAAGTTGTCACAAGAAACCAAAGGGAGATGCTGATTTATGGAAACCCTGGATCTTAAAGAAGTCTAGAAGGACTTCCATGGCCCTAAAAAGTTCATGGCCCTAAAAAGTTGAGTCTTTTCCCTGCTGAATGTTGAGGGTCCTTGTGAATCCTGTGAATGTGGTCTGAGACTTTGGAAAGGACAATTGCCAAAACTGCTGAACAGTAGGAGCATTGAGTAATGCGAACACAGGGCCCCATTCCAAACCACAAGTCCATTCTGCTCAGTATCTGTTTTCAGAGTGGGTCTCTCACTTCTGTCTCACTGCAGTTTGCTGCTCTATGCGGTTTTTCTGCTTCCTCTGATTTTGCAACTGTCCCTGGTTGCTGCCTGGCAGAGCGTGAGCAACTGGGAGCTCTCGTCCGCGCGGTACTTCGTGCCCCTGGGGGAGAGAGCTCACTCGGACATGACCACCCTCCTGGTCCACAACAACACTGGTAAGGGGAACCAGCCTTTCCTCGTCCTTCCTAATCTGGAAAATAAGCAATGAGCAAAGGGAATTAAGTGGAAGAGCAGACAGTTGTAGAGATCTAGGAGGTGATGAAGGTTTTTGTGACAGAAGAGTGTTGTCATTTTCAAAGGGTTCTGAATGAAGCCCACTGGTCAGATCCTGACGCGATGACATGAAAAGGGGTACCACAGCAGAGGAGATTAGAAGGGACACAGTTCTTGCCCTGCCCCAAATCCAGACCTCTATCCAAACCATTTCTACATTTTCCAAGTGTGGAATTCTCAAACCAGGCACCATAATTCCCATAAGGACTCAGTGCTGAATCAAAGGAATGGTCTGCTTCCAGAGATTTACCTTCAATAGTCCCATGAGTGGAAGTTATTTTATGTCATTTGACCAGAGTATGATACCGTTGGCTTCACCAGAGCATCACTCAGCACTGGTGAGGCCACACCTTGAGTACTGGGTCCAGTTTTGGGCATCTCAGTACAAGGAAGACACTGAGGTGCTGGAGCAAATACAAAGGAGGGCAACGAGGCTGGCGAAGGACCAGGAGAGTAAATCTTATGAGGAAAGTTTGAGAGAGTTGGGGATGTTTAGTTTGAGGAAGAGGGGGCTGAGGGGAGACCTCATCACTCTCTACAACTATCTGAAAGGACATTGTAGGGATGTTGGTGCTGGCCTCTTCTCACAGGTAATTGGCAACAGAACCAGAGTGAATGGGTCAAGCTCCAACAGGGTAGGCTTAGACTGGACATCAGAGAGAAATTCTTCAAGGAGAGAGCGGTCAGGCACTGGAATGGGCTGCCCAGGGTGATGGTTGAGTCACCATCCCTGGATGTGTTTAAAAGTCGCTTAGACGTAGTGTTGGGTGATCTGGTTTAGGGGTGAACTTGCAGAGTAGGATTGATGGTTGGACTTGGTGATCCCAAGGGTCTTTTCCAGTGTGAATGATTCTATGATTCCATGATCATAAAGCAGACCACTTTGTAGCCACCCAGCAAAGGCAGAAAGGACAATGCACACATTCAGTCAACGGGTGTGAAATCCATCGGCTTGACAACACCTAAGGTGCACCACACACGTGCTGTCTGATGCCCACAGTTTTTTGACTTTCTCTCTTTGTGTTTGGTGGTCACAGATTTAAAAGAAGAAGAAAACCCAAAAACACGAGAAGTTGTGAAAGATTCCTTTGTTGTTCTGGATTCTGATTCCTCTGCCTTTTGGCTTTCACACCAGGCACAGGCATTGAAGACTTCATCCACACTCTCGAGAGCCAAGATCTAACAGTGGAAATAACAAATGAGGAAAACACCACAGAGGACCTGAAGCACAACGGGGCTATAAAAGTGGCTCGCAAAGGTCAGGTGAGGATTTCTGTTCTCCTCCCATTTCTTCTCAGTAATTGAATACCAGATGCCTCCAGCAGCTCTACTTGTAGGATGGTTCTGTTGAGTGAAACCCACAGGTACAAAAGTCTGAGACACTTTAACCAGTAACAAGCTAGAGGAGACCTTAACTCTACCATCCTCCACCCCAAACTTTACATTTTGGAGCAGACCTACAGACCTCCACCACCTCAGAATTTGTTTCTCTAGCAAACAAGATGCCAGCAAAACAATTTCAGACTGGGTTCTCCTGGTCCTTGCAGATGAAAACATCCACAAGCTTTAATCTTGTTTTCTTGCTCTTTGAAGAACTACAGGTTCACTGTTTTATGCCATATGGAGGCCATCAACTGCTTCCCGGTGCTCATCAACATCATCAGCAACTCTCTGCTGAGAGCCCTCAACTCCACGGTTCACATTCGGATCTGGAGTCACCCATTCTTCTCCGTAAGTGTGACAGTCTGGTAGCCAGAATATGTCAGGAAATAATTATTAGATCTGCTGAAGCTCTCACTAAGTCATCTGTTTTTAATATGAAGCCATGTGGGGCTGTTTGTGGCCAGAAACCCACCTTCCATGGTGGTGGGTCAGCAACCATCATGTTTGACTTCAGGCAAACTGAAGCAAATTGTTCCCTTGTGGGTCTCAAGGGCTCCTGAAAGGAGAAGGGTGGCTGGGAGTGTTTCTTCAGGAGGTTCCTTATATTCAGGTTGTGGCCCATCAATTGACAGAAGAGGGAGTTTCCCACAAGCCTGGGCAGGAGTGAAACCTGCACCACCCATTTCTCCACAATATTGCCCACAATAATCTCCTGCAGCTGCAGACTGGGGGATGAGTGTCTGGAGAGCAGCCTGGCAAAGAGGGACCTGGCAGAACTGGATGACAACTGGCTGAACAGCAGCCAGCAGAGTGCCCAGGTGGCCCAGAAGGCCAAGGGCATCCTGGCTTGGATCAGCAATAGTGTGGCCAGCAGAGCTAGGGACGTCATTCTCCCTCTGTACTGGGCACTGGGGAGGCCTCCACTTGAGTCCTAGAGGCAGAGCTTGGCCCCTCACTTCAAGAAAGACTGAGGGGCTGGAGCAGGTCCAGAGGAGCAACTATGCTGAGGAAGGGACTGGAGGGAAAGGCTGATGGGGACAGGCTGAGGGAGCTGGAGGCTTTTAGCCTGGAGGAGACCCTGGAATGGACTGCCCAGGGCAGTGGGGTGTCCCCATCCGTGGAGGTGCTGAAGGACAGCCTGGCTGTGGCTCTTAGTGCCCTGGTCTGCCCCATGGGGTGATGTTAGGTCCTGGGCTGGGCTGGATGAGCTCGAAAGGCTTTTTCAGCCTCAGTCTTTCTGGGATTCTGTGATTCCTCACCAGTGGGAAGCATTTGCAGGTCTGTGGTTTGGGGGAAACCTTCCTCCTGCCAGTACTGGGGTTTAAATCCCATGTTGTGTTCACACTGCCCTGCACTCCATGAGAAATGCAGGAAGATTAGCTGTGGCATCCAACCCACCACCTCACAGATGTTTTCTACCAAGGCTCTGTTCTTTGTTCTTCTGTTTTCAGATAAATGACCCAAAAATCTGGAATTACTTTGTCTCTTTTCACGTCATCTACATGCTGCTGCTATTCCCTGCTTTTCCTCCTCACTTTGCAATGGGCTACATGCAGGATCACAAGGTAAGTTCCTTGAGAAGAAGCAGATTTGGGCTGGACAACTCCAACAAGGATGCTTGAATACGACTGGCAGGCTGAGGCTTTTTCCCCCTCCATTGCCACAAGCAGTTGTGCAGCCATTGCAAAATGCTTTTAAGATAAAATCTTTTAGGATAAAGAAGAGGTGGAATTTTGCCCCAGTATCACCATCCCATTGTGCCTTCCCAGGTGAGAGCTCGTGCCCAGCTGCGGATCTCGGGGCTCTTTCCATCAGCATACTGGTGTGGCCAGGCACTGGTGGACATCCCGCTGTGCTTGACCCTTCTCATCTCCATGTTTGGGCTCCAGTTCATAATGAGCAACAAGGTTCACTGGAACACTGTCAGCTTCTTCTTTCTGGTACATCCCTTTCTGGTGATTGCTGCCTCTCTAGGGAGGGACTAGGGTGGTATTTCGAGCATGTGTAGGGGTAGCTCAGACATGGTGGGTGAAGACAGTACCGGCACATCTCTGGGTCCCCAGATGGACTTCAGGAGAAAGTTGTTTAATCTGAGGCAGGTGCATCCCTGGAACAGGCTGCCCAGAGAGGTAGTGGCCATTCAAGGTCAGGCTGAACGTGGCTCTGGGCAATCTTGTCTGGTGAAGGATGGCCTTGCTTGTTGTAGGGGGGGTTGTAGATGACCTTTGGAGGTCACATTCTGTGTTTACTGATCTTCTTCCGGCTTCATCTTCGATTATTTGGGTTCCCAGCTGCAATTAAGAAGCCCTAAGTCTTGCCCTAATGCACTGCCTTCCACTTAGCAGTGGAACTGGGATAGTTGCTGAATTCCTTGATCTAAGCGTACAGCCCTCTGAACCGAAGCACGTCATGATGTATAGACTCGTGTCTGTTTGGATCACTCCATTTCCCCTAATAAAAGCCCCTTCTTTTTCCCTCTGCAGATCATGGGCACTTTGGGTTATGGAATTTCTATCGTCCTCTTCATCTACGTGATCTCTTTCCTCTTTCGCAAAGGATGCAACTGTGATTTTTTGTCCTTTATCCTGGTAGTGGTAAGCACGTGGCTGGACAGTGTGTGTTTGCAGAAAGATCCCAAGGATGAACCAGAGGTCAAAACACCACGTACACATGAAGAACATACGCATGGGCACGTGCTTTATATTTTACAGCAGTCAGTGCTCTATTAAATTCATGTCACAGTGTTCAGCTCCTCACTGAGGGCTGCTCAGTAAAGGAATCTACCACAAACTGGTGCAGGAATGAAGGGGGAAACCATTGGTCGCCAACTCATGTCTAAGAAGAAAGGTCTAAGACTTGTGAGGTGCTGAGACATGAGCTGTCAGGTTAGATGCAGATAGCGTGAGCCTAACCCAGAAGGAAGATTTTGAGGGTTATTTGATGGAAACTAGGATGGGGAACAGGATGGGATTCCATGCTTTGCTCTGCCTGCAGCGGCCCTGTGTCTGGGCAGCAGTTTCCCTGGCCAAACCAAACCATCAACCCACCCTCAACAGCTGAGAATCTCCTGAATCCTCACTGTTCCTCATCTTTGTATTTCTTGTCTGTTTTTAGCAATTCAACAGGATGTTGAAAAGGTAGAACCCCCGACCCCCACCAGCGAGGAGCTGGTGTAACACTTCCCGCCAGCTAAGTTAACCTCTCGCTTTATTTTCAGGTGTGCTTTGTTACGTTTGTCATCAGCAGAATCATGGACTTCTTCTTTCCTATAGTTACCCTTTACCTTTTGTCTCTCTTGATGCCCATGTACCCACTGCTGGCTATCATGATGAACTGCCAGGAGGTACGTGGTGGTGCTGGGTGAAGACTTACATTTTCTTGGGATCAAAGTCTGGGGTTACCCTCATGCTGCCTTCAGGGAAGGCTCATTCATAGAGTCATAGAATCATCATAGTTGGAAAGGACTTTCAGGATCATTGAATCCAGCCCTCATCCCAGCATCTCCCTAACCCCTAGACCATGGCCTCAAATGCTCTAGCTCCTCTTTTTTTAAACACTTCCAGGGACAGTGACTCCACCACCTCCCTGGGCAGCCTGTATTAGTTTCCTCTTGGAGTGGAATTGTCCAAATGACCAGAGTGCATCGTTGGATAATTGTTTCAGATCAGGCTTCACTCTTCCAGCAGCTCATTATGGCTAGGGGCTGTGACTGTGAGTGAGCACTCTTAATTCTTGCCATACAGAGTCAAGCAAGGTGGCTTGAACCAGTCATAACAGAAAACGTGGCCCTGAGGGACATGATTTAGTGGCCATGGTGGGGCCAGGTTGATGGCTGGACTGGATGATCTTGTAGGTCTCTTCCAACCTTAATGATTCTATGACCTTAGTTTGCATGGAAAATGAGTGAGAACTGAGAACAATCACAAGGAACTTTAGTCCGTGTCAGCTGAGGGTGGTCGTAGAAAGTCAGCTCAGAACTTAACAGAAACTTCCAGCTACATGCAGGACTGTTTAGGATCTGTAAACCACTAAGGAGTGAAGTTCCAGTAAGAGAGACTCCTCCTTTATCCCATCTCACTCACCTGCACCTCTTCATCACAGGGACCCCCAAAGGAGAGGAGCCCAGATCTTTACTGAGTGCTAGGGCATCTTCTGGTACAGGACTGTACAAATATCTGTATTCATCTATCTGTATGGTGAATTTTTGGGATAAATCAGAAGATTTTGTATGTTTTTGGAGTATTTGCTGGTTTTTTTTAACCCTTCCAACACCAGCCAGCATCATCCTAAAAAATTACAGGCTCTTCACTGTCTGCTTGTGTCTTTTATTGTTCTTCCAGATTTTTATGGAAGATATGGGATGTCCAACCACTGATGTAGTCATCGCTGTCTTTGCAGTAAGAAAAACTTTCATGTCACTTTTCTGTAGGAGTAACATTCTCTAGGAATGCCTGTTGTCTCCTAAACCCCCATCCTCAGCTATAAGGAAGCAGGCAGCAACTCTGAGCTCCCTCCCCACAGAAGGACGATCTCAGTGGGTCCAAGATCATCCCTCTGTGCAAAGATAACCTTGTCCCTTTGGGAGGAGAAAATGAAATAAGCCCAGAGCACTTCGTTTAAATAACATTAACCGACTTTATTTTCACATAAGAACGTGTTTCCCCCCCATAAATTTTATAATGCTGATGCTATCATCTCAGGTTTAGCCACAGTAGGAAGGGAGGCAAAGCTGTTAAAAGCTTTTTTTTCCTTTTTATTTCAGCCCTTTATTCATTCTGTGGGTTTTATTTTCCTTCTTCGATACTTGGAGATAAAATACGGAAGAGCAGCTCTGAGAAAGGACCCAGTGTTTAGGTTCGTATGAACACATGGGCACCAGAGCCTCAAGTAAGGTCTAAACTCCTACCCCACTGCTTTTCCTTGAAGATGACATTTTGATCAGATAATTATTGTCTTTGCATCTCTAGTTTTACATATTTTGGGGTGATTTTTTGGTAACTAAAATAGCTCCTCAAACACTACAGTGCCGTGATCATGCAAAAAGGTTCTCAGGGTTGTTAGTACCGCCACACGGTGCTGCCCGTGCTGGGTGGCTGTACCAGCCTGACTTTTTGTGCAGCACAGAAAGATCATAAATATTTTAAGATATTTACAATATTGTAAATTATTAAAAATATGTTTAAAAATATTATTATAAATAATAAAAACCCCACAAGAAACATTGAACCAGAGGCACCTCCACTCTTGGGTCTATCCACAATGTACTGCTGGGGAAAGAGGGTAAAGTTTGAACTTGATGATATTGGAACTGTAGGATATCCCCAAGAAGAGAAAACAGCCATCAACACCCTGAGGAGCTTGAAGAGGAAGATGAAGATGTTAAAGCTGAAAGAGCTGCAGTGAGAAATGCCATAGCAGCTCCGAGTCTGGAGGAGGTAGGACTGAGTTTGATCCTTCTCATTTTGTTTTGTACCATTAAGAAGTCCACTGGCTAAACCCAACCACCAAGAGTCAGCAAGTGCAGGTCAGTGCTCCACTTGTATTATCCTCACTGGGAAAATCAAGCACCCAAGTGTCCAGTGTGGGGTCCCATCAGGATGGAGAAGAAAACTGCTGAAAAGAATATGAATAATAAAGTGCCCTGTTGAACCCTAAAATAAATTAGAAGAAGCTTTTGGAAGGTTTTCTGCCCCTTTTAGTGTAAAAACATTACTGAAGGATTAATGTCAGCTAATGCAAGAGGCTGATCTTTCTTCTTCCTCCTTGCTTTCAGAAATCAGTCATTATAGTCAGCAATCTGCGCAAGGAATATGAAGTAAAGCAAGCTGGGTCTGTTTTTAAGAAGAAGAAGAAAGTAGCCACCAAAAATGTTTCATTCTGTGTTAAAAAAGGTGAGAGCTGCAACTGTCCTCCTAGATCTGTTTTGAACCTCCCTCTTACCCAGCCAGTTGATTCTGTGCAGGTTGTCTGTTATCTGAGCAAGGACATGAAGGTCAAATCTGTTTGCTCTGCAGTTGAGGCACTTTCAGTCTGTGATTGATGTGTTAATCAGTAACGTGATGTGGGTGCATCCTGCTAGTTACCTTTGACTCTGTTATCTAACTTAGCCTCCTCAGGCTGGGATACCCTTCAGCAATGGCTCCCGAGAGACCTGGCAACGATGCCCAGACTTGCAGCATCAGTTAGAGCCGTGATGTTATGTGCTGCCAGAGCATAAATTGATGCTGCTGATTTTTATAGGATCTTTCATATTAACTCTCTCCTGTATCTTTTTCTTTTGTGGGACTGTGCCTGATATATTTCTTGAGTGGGGAATACTACTGAGAAACCCTGTGTATTGATTCTAGGAGAAGTATTAGGACTTCTGGGACCTAATGGAGCTGGTAAAAGCACAGCCACCAAAATGATCATTGGTGAGACCACCCTGACTGCTGGGCAGGTAGGAGACATCTGGAGAGCAGGGATAGATCCATAATTAAAGTCCGAGTGTAAACCTTGCACTCAGGCTAAGCTAGAAGGACTGTTGTGTCTGCAATGGAGCTGTTGGCTTGGGGATTGGACTTGATGATCTTAGGGGTCCTTTGCAACCCTAATGATTCCATGGTTTCCATAGCCATGAAATTAAACCAAATAAAAAAACATCATGAGCTACTTCTAACTTGGACTAACTGGGTAAAAAGTCAAACTAACTGGGTAAAAAGTAAAGCTCGTAGTCTTCCTCCAACNGAGCTACTTCTAACTTGGACTAACTGGGTAAAAAGTAAAGCTTGTAGTCTTCCTCCAAACCACACCCTGGGCAAGGCTTTGTGAGAATAAAGCCATTTCCTTGGTTGTGCAGGTGCTGATGAAGGGAGATGGAGCAACACCCCACCTCCAGGACCACATGCCCTGTTTCCTAGGGTACTGCCCACAGGAGGACCCACTGTGGCCAGACCTCACGGTGCGCGAGCACCTGCGGATCTACGCAGCCGTGAAAGGGTTGTGCAAGGAGGACACAGCTGCTGCCATCAACCGGTATGGGTGGTGGGACTTCCAGTGGTTGGTCAGGGTTTTATCTTCTAGTGCTGGTGCACGGGGAGGGGATCAGAAAGTGAAAAGTCACTGTGAGCCAGAGGCAATCTTGAGAGAACTCAGGAAATGGAGCTGCAAAGGTGATTTGTGCTAAATGCCAGTTAAGTGAGCGGGTTAAGAGGATCTCCAGTTTGCCCAGGTGCATTTAGTGGGAAGAAATTTAACACTAATGTCCTCTTTATGTTCATTGCCATTGGGAAGCATTTCTAAAATCTCTGGGGCACTACAAGGAAGGGGGGGGGGATTTATCATGTTGTTGACACTAACGATGGGTTTATAAAAGAGCCTGAGGCTTATCCAGCTCACTTGGCTTCAAATATTCACTTCCATTTGAATAACATGATAAAGGTTTCACGAAAACAAGCAGGAGTCAAGAGAAAAGAATATGGAACCAGGCTCTGCTCAGTGGCACCCAATGATAGGACAAGGGGCACCAGGTGTGAGCTGGAACAGAGGAGGTTCCACATCAATATGAGAAGGAACTTCTTCCCAGTGAGGGTGACAGAGCACTGGAAGGGGCTGCCCAGAGGGGTTGTGGAGTCTCCTTCTCTGGAGACGTTTAAAAGCCACTGGACATGTTCCTGTGTGACTTGATCTAGGTGATCCTGCTGTGGCAGGGGGATTGGACTGGGTGATCTTTCGAGGTCCCTTCCAATCCCTAATGTTCTGTGATTCTGTGATTCAAAGGGAAGGAAGTTCTTTTTCTTATAATTTTGTAAATCTTTGAGAGTACTGAGTTGGAAGTAACAAAAATGTTCCCTTTTTTTAATGCTTGTTCCCTTTCCCCACAGAATAGTGACTGCTCTGCAGCTTCAAGACTATTTAAATAAAAAAGTGAGAAAACTGTCTGCTGGGATAACCAGAAAGGTATGTTTTGTTTTCCCTACAGTTAGCACTGCAATGCCCACAGCACACACCAAAAATCCCCTCCATGAGCAGAGGAACCTTCCTGTGCTCCAAGCTAACCAGGAGAGCATCATGTTGTCTCCTACAGTGGAGTGGTAGAAATGAGCCTTTTCCCAAACCACATTTCCTATCAATCAGAACTTTGACTCCCATAACCAAAGGGATGTTGTCTGCAGCTCTTTAGAGATTTGAGTGCCAGAGACTGCAAAAGATTTGACTGGAACCCCTTTTCTTTGTCCTAGCTGTGCTTTGCAATCTGCATGCTGGGCAACCCCACAGTCCTGCTCTTGGATGAGCCATCAACTGGCATGGACCCCAAGGGGCAGCGCCATGTCTGGTGAGTAGGACTTCAAGCACTGTGTTACCATGGTGGTAAAGGTGTTGGAAGCCAAGAGTAAATGGCTACCATTAGGTAAAGATTCTGTAGTTAGTGCTACTCATCGCATCCCGGTGGTTTTAGTGGAAACTCCATTTTCCTGGTTCTCTCTAGCTAAAGTATGAGCTATGAGAAAGAAAAAACATCTTAGCTTCACTCCTGTTGCAAACCTGAGGCCATAGAGTGACCTTCCCATCTCTAAAAGAGGCTGTCAGAAGGCTGGGGAAGATGTTCACAAGGGCAGGGAACGATAGGATGAGGGGGTCATGGTTTGAAGCTGGAAAAGGGGAGATTGAGGCTGGACAGGAGGAAAAAAATCTTGAATCTGAGCCCTGGAACAGGCTGCCCAGAGAGGTGGTGGAGGCCACATCCCTGGACCCATTCAAGGTCAGGCTGGCTGGGGCACTGGGCAACCTGGTCCCTGCTTGTTGTAGGGGAGTTGGAGTAGATGGCCCTTGGAGTTCCTTCCAACCCTATGATTCTATATATGGGATTTTGAAGAGGACCTGAGTCAAAAGCATTTTGTTCTTGTTATTTCAAGTTTTGCCAGTCTGAGGTGGCTGCATCTAAACTCTTTACAGTTGTGTTAGCGAAGACACCGGGAAGAACAATCTTGTAAGGAAAAAAGTACCTGATAGTTATAGAGGGTGTTATATTAATTTTTGTTCTCTCCTGTGGTCCTCAGGAAAATGATCCGTGCTGCCCTGAAGACCAAAGAGACAGGAGCCATCCTGACCACACACTACATGGAAGAAGCAGAGGCGGTGTGTGACCGCGTGGCCATCATGGTGTCCGGGCAGCTACGGTGGGCAGCAGCACCACCAGCACATGGCTGAGCTGGGAAATGGTCCCTACACCCCAGGGGCTTCTTCTCCAGCTACACCTCCCTGAACCCACCACCAAGGGCTCTATGAAGGGCTCCCTGTGATTTCTTCCTAGGAGGGAAGGAGCAGATGATGGATAACCACATGGTTTCACATTGATTTCCCTTTCCTTGTTCTTCTCCTCCTGCAGATGCATTGGCTCAGTTCAGTACCTGAAGAGCAAGTTTGGCAAAGGCTATCTGCTGGAAATCAAGGTCAAAGATTCCGAGCACAATGATCTTCTCCATGCTGAGGTTTTGAAGATTTTCCCAAGTGCAGCCCGTCAGGAGAGGTGACAGTAAAATACAGGACGAAGGGCGATTTCTACCCCTAAGAATATGTGTGTTGACCAGACATCTGAGCAGGAGAGGGGTGAAGAGCTCAGAGTCCCTGTATGGGCATAATGTCATAGAATCTTAGAACCATAGAATGGCCCAGGTTGGAAGGGTCCTCCAAAAGTCATCTAGTCCAACCCCCTGCAGTGAGCAGGGACATCCTTAACAAGATTAGGTTGCCCAGAGCTTTGTCCAGCCTCCCCTTGAATATCTCCAGGGATGGGGTTTCAAGTCACTCCCAGGGCAACGTGTTCCAGTGTTCAACATCTCTCCTGCTAAAGTTCTTCCTAACAGCCATTCTACATCTCTCACGTAATGGAAGGTCACTATCTAGTCTCCTAGAGCCTTCTCTTCTCCAGGCTGAACAGCTTCACCAGATCCAACCCTGCTGTGATGCCTCCAGGAAAATGTCCATACATCCAGCTCATAGGGTGACAAAGCTGTGATCCCAGAGTATTGACACAGAGCAGGAATTACCTTTTCTTCTTTTTCTTCAAGGTTCCCCTCCTTGCTAGTCTACAAGATCCCAATGGAAGATGCCCTTCCCCTGTCTCAGTCTTTCTCCAAGCTAGAGGAAGGTAGGAACAAAATGAGATGACTTTTTGAAAAGGTGGAAGAGACACTGCAAACCTTTGACTCCTTTTCCTTTTCTCCACAGCCAAAAGGAACTTCAACCTTGAGGAGTACAACTTCTCTTTGAATACCTTGGCTCAGGCAAGTAGTTTCAAGGCTAAACACCCAGGGATGGTGCCTATTGGTAGATGCCCATGCCCAGCCCCTACGCTGTCCCTGAAGCAGCAGGTTATTACTGCTTCTACAAGGCTGGTGTCAAAGATGAAGAGTGTTGATGTCAACCCATTGATGAGTAAAAACCTAGTGGCTGGATTTGTCTATGGTAGTCAGTGCCTCTCAGCAGGTTCCACTAACGAGCACATTGTGCTGCCCACCTAAAGCTATTTCTCACACCCCTCATAGGGGTTGCAGAGCTTTATCTCCTGTAGAAGGAGCATCACCATGTCCAGTGAAAATCAGAACAATAACCAGGGGCTTATCTTGCTCATTTCAGGTGTTTTTGGAACTCTCCCGAGAACAGGAAAAGGATAATTTTGATCTGGCTTTGGATGGGACATTTGAATGGAAACAACTGCAGCAGGAGGATTGTTAGAGGTCTGAGATGCTCATGTACACATTGCTCAGTATTAGCCTAACTGCTACAGTACTGCACGTATTTACTGCCGTTATCAGAGTACACGAAGAGGTGGGACAGGCTCTGCCTTGCGATGCAGAAGACATTTCACCTGCACTCTGCACTGAGCCCTACCCCAAGTTTTGTTTCTAATGGATGGTTGATGAATTACCAGCACTGCTGAGAGCTCTGGTCGTGCAGAGATGGATGGGAAGGTTTGCAGAAAGAAGGGTCTGCCTATGGAGACTCGGCTCTGCTCAGTGGATCCGGGTGCATCAGGGAATCTGGAGATGCTGCCAACCTCCTGGGCTCCTCTCTCACCGACATGTGGGACTATCTGTCTGCAATGTGTTTGACTACATCTTATGGAAATTTGCATTCTATTTTTGTACTCTTCCAATAAATGTCTCTAAAGAAACCCTGGTTACACCCTCCTAAGTCACCGTTGCGGCAGACCATCCGGAACAGCTGAGAAGCTCAGACTCCTTCCCCTGGGGTTGGAGGTGGCTGCAGAGGGCCAAGGGCTGTTGGCTGGGAGGCTGTAATCCCTCAAACTTGTCAGCTTGGCTTTGCAAGTGCAACCACCCCTGTCCTCCCTCCGTGCTTGGGGTGAGCAAGTGTCACTCTTTGCTCTGGAAACCAGACTGGACTGTTCATTCTGAAGAAGAGGAGGCTCCCAGAAGGTGGTCGTTCAGTACTTAAAGAAGGTAGGAAAGATGGGGGCAGAATTTTTAGCAGGTCCTGCTGGGATAGGACAAGGGTGATCGTTTAAACTAAAAGAGGGAGATTCATAGAAAAACAGGCCTGGAAGGGACCTCCAAAGGCCATCAAGTCCAACACCCCAAAATCATAAAGAATCATAGAATCAGTTGGGTTGGAAGGGACCTCACGGCTCACCCAGTTCCAATTCCCTGCCTTGGACAGGGCCATCACTCTCCAGAGCAGATTGCCCAGAGCCCCATTCAACCTGACCTTGAATGACTCCAGGGATGGGGCCTCCAGCACCAATCTGGGCAGCCTGTTCCAAGGATCCCCCACCCTCAGATTCAAGACTAGACATCAGGAAGGAGTTTTTTTACAATGAAGGTCACGAAGCACTGGCCCACGTTGCCCAAAGAAGTAGTAGATGCCCTATCCCTGGAACCATCCCAGGTAAGACTGGACCTTTGGAACTCTGAGCAACCTGTTCTAGTTGCAGATTTTGTTGTTCACTGCAGGATAGACTGGATCAGCTTTAAAGGTCCCTTCCAACCCAAAACACTCTATGATTTTCCTCCTGCATCTCGGGCACATATCGCCCCTTCTCTAGCCCCTCTGCAAAGGCTCACGCTCCCACGGCAAACGCGGAGTCCGATGCTCCCTGTGCAAGTGCTGTGTCGCAATAGCCACTGGTGTATGGTCCCACTCTGCTTCAAAACATATTTTGGCAGTTGGAGGACACAGATTTAGAGACCATGAATGTTTCCCTCCTGGTTGCACAATAGCTCTGTTTCTTTTCCTCACCCTTGGGAAACGGGGAAGTGAAATCATTGAATGTTTTGGTCACCTTTTCAAACACTCAGCTCTGGGAAAGAGGAATTCAGGGAAAGGGAAGTGTTTTATTTAGTGCCTTAGGGAATAACAGCAGACATCGAGTACTGAAGCTTCCTAATATAACGACAGTTTGTGTGATTCATTCCTGTTTGGGGGGGGGTGTTCAGCAGCATTTTGTGGTTTGCACCTCTGGAGATGCTGCTGGTGGCCACTCTGCTGTGGTGGCTGCGGGTTTGAGTGTACTTGTAAAATACATCAGCTTCTCGCTCCTCTGTATCTGTGCTCCTACACACAGACCTTTGGTTCTGTAACTGGGAAATCTCTGGGATAACTGGGATAGGGGGAGGACAAGAAACCAAACAGATGGACTGCATTGTGAAATCTTGTGGTAATAACTTTTTCTTCTCAAGGGTGAAGAGCATCTCCTGCCTTGACTAGTCCTTCCAACACTTGCCCAGTCCTTTCTTCTAAATAACTACAACCAAGTCAACTCACTGTCCAGGACTAAAAGTTTGACAGATGAGTCTGTCAAGTCAAATGGGGCTCTGGGCAAAGTGCTGCGGTGAGAGGTGGCCCTGCCCATGGCAGGGAATTGGAACTGGGTGAGCTCTGAGGTCCCTTCCAATGCAATTGATTCTGTGATCTCCATGACTTTGGGGTGTTCATTGCAGGAAAAGTTCTTCTCCCAAATTACTAATTTTAAGAAGAGGTAAAATGGCCTCAAGTTGCATCAGGGGACATTTAGATTGGATCTTAGGAAGAAGTTCTTTCCTGAGAGAGTAGTTGGGTACTGGAACAGGCTGCCCATGGAGGTGGTGGAGTCACCATCCCTCGAGGTGTTTAAAAAACTAGTAGCTTGAGTACTTCAGGTCGTGGTCTAGGGGTTAGGGAGCTGTTGGGCTGAGGGCTGGACTAGATGACCGTGGAGGTCCTTTCCAGCCATGATGATTCTATGATTCAAGGGAAGACAAAGCAAGCAGAGCTGTCTCCTTTATCTTCTGCACCAGGCAGAGAAGGGAAAAGACCCACAAGAGAGCCCTCAAAAAGTGAGCTGGTGGGAGCTGGGTTTGCATCAGCCCAGAGGGAAGGGGAACAGGGCTTGAAGCACTGCCAGTGCTCGGGTGAGATTGCCAGGTCCTGGCCTGTGGCCAGTACTTGGAGAAAGGGGTTCTGTCATCAGCACAAAGCAGAGCTGAGCTGGCAAGAGGGAGTGAACAAAAGTTCTCAAAAAGTTCACGAGGACGTAGTTGCGAGGAATATAAAAGTACAAGAGAGATTTCCTGGAAATGAACCAGCCTCTTAAAATACTCCCTCCAGAGGTGGCCTCTGCCTTCCCCTGCCCTGAGTTGTGGGGGAAACCCACCCTCCAGCAGCTGCAATGGCTCTGCCTGCTCTTTGGCTGCAGGGGCTGATAGCAGCCCAGTGGGAAGCACCTGCTCCAGCCTGAAAAACAGCTCTTAGACCAGCCTAACTTTTGGTCATTGATTTCCAGCACAGCATGAGCCCTCCATGAACACAGTGATAAGCCTGAACCAGAGTGTGTTGGCCCTGCTGCAGGGTTTGTCCATCATCCCAGCCCAAATTGGGTGAGGCAGCTCCCTGCTGTGGGTGCTGCACATTCCCCACAGTAATTCAGCCTTCTGAGCAGGGGGAGTCATGTTTATTAGATTTAATAATTCTCTCTTTATGCAGCAAAGTGCACAAAGGGTCATTCAGCAGCAGCTGCTTTCAGACTCGGTCCCCAAGCATCATGTCCCAAACAGGCATCCCAAAGCAACCTTTCTGGTGCAAGGAGGGAAATGGGGCCAACCAGCAGGGGTTTCTTGAGTGCTAGAATCATAGAATCATTAGGGATTGGAAGGGACCCCGAAAGATCATCTAGTCCAATCCCCCTGCCACAGCAGCATCACTTCACTGGAGTAGTTATGGAATCAGAATCACTCAGGGTTGGAAGGGACCACCTGATGATCATCCAGTTCCAACCCCCCCACCATGGGCAGGGACACCTCACCCTAGACCAGGCTGGCCAGAGCCCCATCCAGCCTGGCCTTAAACACCTCCAGCGATGGGGCCCCAACCACCTCCCTGAGCAACCCATTCCAGGCTCTCACCACTCTGACAGTGAAGAACTTCCTCCTCACATCCACTCTAAATCTACCCATCTCCAGCTTTGCTCCATTCCCCCTATTCCTGTTGCTACCTGACATCCTAAATAGTCCCTCCCCAGCCTTTTTGTAGCACCCTCGGAGCCTCCTCTTCTCCAGACTGAACAGCCCCCATTTCTTCAGTCTATCCTCACAGGAGAGGTGCTCCAGCCCTCTGATCATCCTTGTGGCCCTCCTCTGCACTCGCTCCAGCACGTCCACATCCTTCTTGTAATAAGGGCTCCAGAGCTGGACAAAGTGCTCCTGATGGAGTCTCACGAGAGCAGAGTAGAGGGGGAGAATCACCTCCCTCGACCTGCTGGCCACACTTGTCTTGATGCAGCCCAGGATCTCGTTTGCCTTCTGGGCCACAAGTGCATGCTGCTGGTTCATGTTGAGCTTTTCAACCACAAGCACCCCCAAGTCCCTCTCCTCAGGGCTACTCTGCAGCCAGTCACTGCCCAGCCTGTATTTGTGCTGGGGAAGAGGACACGTGCACGCTCAAGGTTTGGGAGCTGGGAGACAGCATTTCACCCCACTAGCTGTTGGGGAGCAAAGGAGTGTTTGAAAAACATCTGGAGAGGAGTGACAGCAATTTCCAGGTCTGACAGAGAGATGGACCCTGTCTAGTTCAAGGGCTGGTTAAGCAGCTTGCTGCGAGCGCAAGTGTGAGCAGCAACAACAACAGCAAACGGTATTTCCGAGAATTTCATGGAACTTCACCAAACTCAGTGATGCAAGTTCCAGAACAGCTGTGAGACTCTGCAGAGGAGGAGGAGGAGGAGGATAAAGCTGAGCCTATAAGACAGTGTCCTCCATGCAGACAGCCCATGCAGTAAAGATAATGTACCCACAGCCCATGCAGCTCCCCACAGCCCCTCCTGTCCCCCCATTTCACAGCAGCAGAGCCACGGCCACATGTGCTTTATCCCAGGCAGGCTGCAGCTCAACCAAGCAAACTCCATCCCTTCTTCAGAGCAACCGAGCAAACCCATCCTTTCTTCAGAGCAACCCAGGGGAGACAGAACTACCAACTTGTTTGTGCCTGTTTTGGGAAGAAAGGCACCAAGAGCAAGTGGTCTCCCATGTCACAGCATCTGCAGCCGGGTAGGTGCCACATCCCAGTTGGCAGATCCACAGGAAGCTTTATCGCAGCCCATTCTTGTGCAACACGACTGGCCATACATGGCTGTCCCAGAGCAGAGACAGATGTTCTTCAAGCAGCAGCAATGAGGCAAGACAGGTGCTGGCAGCACCAGCAGCGTGGGAGCCCAAGTCTCTTTTTCCAATTGCTCAAGTCAGAAGAGGAAATCAGCGCTGGAATTCATCTCAACATGTGAACTGAGGAGGGAGTGAGCAGTGTCCAGCAGATCTCAGCTGAGATGGACCAGAACTCACTCTCTGGTTTGCAGCCTGTGAGTACCAGGATGCTGTGACAAGCATCTCTTGGGGTAGTCCATTTTCAAGGCACTTCATCTTAGATTACGTGGTGAAAGCTGAGAAGAAGGTTCTTGTCTTGCAGTGGTGCTCCTTGATTCTAGCCAGCACCTCAAAACCCTTGTGAGATTCAGCTCAAAATACTCTCTTTAGCAGCAGATGGATAATATATCAGGCAGAAGACTGTGGGGCCGTGGCAGCAGCCAAGCCCAACAAAATATTTACTTAAAAGCAGGAAGGAGGATGGATTGTCCAGCTAGAGAAAAAATCAGGAAATGCTTTTTAAAAGAGTGAAAGAGGGGGACGGAGAAGAAGGCGATTGTGTAAGTCATGGTGTTTCAATTAGATCCTGCCTGAGTGATAACAGAAGTTCATGTTCTGGGTAAGATGGAGGTGTCCAGTTTGTCCTCGTCCATCTTCGTCCTGGAACAGACATCGCTCGGTGTTTTATGGGCAGGTAAGGAAAGACATGGACTGAGAAGCAGCTGAGCCCATGGTCATGGTGGTTACCCCCAGCGTGGACAACCAAACGTGTCCCCAAGGAAGGCTCTTGAGCTTTTCTGAATAAACTTCTTCTACTTCAAAATATCAGAAGTCATCTAGGCCAGTAATTACTGTCCCTACAGAGGTCTTGGACTGGGTCAGAGATGGTTGATGGATGTCAGTGGCAGCCCAGATGCCAAAAGCAAAACCTTCCAATGAAGTTGGGGCACCTGGAAGAGGTCCCGCTGTATCATTCTAACAGTCAAATATCATGGGTTTGATGGAAGAACTGCCCCTACCACCAGCATCCCCATCTCTCCCAATAAATGGATGCAGCTATAGGAACCTACAGTGTCTACAAAGGATCAGCACTCTTGCAGGTAGTTTGTTTTGAGCATCTCTCTTCACTGTAGCAGTCTTCTGGCTCCATGACCCACAGCTTTGAGAGCCAGGAGTTTGCCCTGCCTGCAAAACCTGCCAAGAGACCCAGCTCATCCTCCTCCCCATCCAGGCATGAATGAAGCCATTTTTACCTGCCCCAAACCCCAGTGGGGTCCCACTAAGAGCCCAGAGCTACACGGGGCAGCACCAGAAAAACTCCCCTGGCAGCTTCAGGTCCTGCCTTCTCATCCTGGCACTGATTGCCTGGGAGAGGAGCCTGACCCCCAGTTTATTGCAACCTGCCTTCAGAGTGTTACAGAGAGGGAGAAAGCCCTCCCCCGGGTCTCTTCTTCTCCAGCTCCCTCAGCCTGTCCCCATCAGCCATTTCCTCTAGTCCCTTCCTCAGCCTCATTGCTCCTCTGGACCTGCTCCAGCCCCTCAATCTCTTGCTGCCCTCAGTACTCCACAGGAGGCCTCTCCAGTGCCCAGTCCATGGGGAGAATGACATCCGTAGTCTGGCTGGCCACACTATCGCTGATCCAAGCCAGGATGCCCTTGGCCTTCTGGGCTACCTGGGCACACTGCTGGCTCCTGTTCAGCTGGTTGTCACCCAGTCCTGCCAGGTCCCTCCCTGCCACTCTGCTCTCCAGCCACTCATCCCCCAGTCTGTAGACACAGGAGGTTACTGTGGTCAGAGTGTAGGACCCTGTTCTTGGCCCCTGTTAAACCTCATCCCATTGGCTTCTGCCCCTTGACTCAGCCCATCCAGATATATCTGCAGCATCTTCCTCCCCTGCAGCATATCAACACCTCCCTCCAACTTGGAGTCATAGAATCATAGAATCATTAGGGATTGGAAGGGACCTCGAAAGATCATCTAGTCCAATCCCCTGACACAGCAGGATCACATAGACCAAGTCACACAGGAACACATCCAGGTAGGTCTTAAACATCTCCAGTGAAGGAGATTCCACAACCCCCCTGGGCAGCCTGTTCCAGCTCTGTCACCCTCACTGGGAAGACGTTCCTTCTCAGATTGATGTGGAACCTCCTATGTTCCAGCTTACACCCATTGCCCCTCGTCCTATTACTAGATGATATTGAGAAGAGCCTAGTGCCATCCTCCTGACACCCACCCTTCAAACATTTATAGACATTAATGAGGTCACCCCTCAGTCTCCTCTTTTCCAAGCTCAAGAGACCCAGCTCCCTCAGCCTCTCCTCATAAGGGAGGTGCTCCACTTCCTTTATCATCCTTGTTGCCCTGTGTTGGACTCCCTGCAGCAGCTCCACATCCCTCTGGGACTGAGGGGCTCAGAACTGGACACAATACTCCAGATGTGGTCTCACCAGTGCAGAGTAGAGCGTCATTCATGAATTTACTAAGGGTAGACTCAGTCCCTTCATCCAGGTCATCAATGAAGATGTTGAACAGAACTGGGTCCAGTACTGATCCCAGTAGGATCTGAGGCTCAGCCTCACCTGAGGTAACTGAGGAGATGCTGAGGCTGCTACCATGGTCCACAGCTTCCCCCACCCACAGACTCTGGTTTTCTTTGGCCTTTGGCCTCACTCTGGGAAATTCATTTGATCTTCTAAATGCAAATTCTCTGCAGGGTGTTCAGGGTGCTCAGTAGGAAGTCAGAAAGAGCAAAAAAAAATACAAAGCAAGATTTTTTGAGGTTTTGGGGTGGCTTTTTTGCTTGAATTTGAAAACTAACTGAACTTGAAACCACAGTGGGTTTTTTTCCTCTCTGGATAGGACAGAAGGCTCCTGCCAGCTTTATGTAGCAGGATAATATGAGGATCTGCACATGGATTTGTAACTGTCCCTCACAAGGGACTTAAAAGCGAGAAATGAGGTCCTGTGAGCTAATGAGAGCCAAACATCTTCTACATCTGAGTTGTGTTTGCAAGAAATCGGTGCTGGGGCTTTCTGGAAGATGGGCTGTAGCAGCTATAGGGGCAAATGGATGGGGCTGAGCAAGAGGGATGGAAAGCAGCAACTCTGCGTGTCCCTTGTATTGCCCCCAAGGGGTGTCCCTCATTGACTTTTCCAGCCTGACATAAGGAAGCTGTGAAAGGTAAAGGTTGAGCTGTTTTTAAACAGCACCTGGGCAAGCCCACGAATGAAAAAGCCACCCATAAAGGGCTGCTAAAGCCCCTCCAGCTCAGAGACCCCTGAGTCAGGGAGCAGCAGGGAAAATGGCAGCTCCCGTGACCAAAAGACCCCAGTGGGGACTCAGGGGGGATCTTATTGCTATCTACAACTACCTGAAAGGGTTAAAGTGGAACATTAGGAAAAAACTTCTTCATGGAAGGGGTCATCAGGCTTTGGAACAGGCTGCCCAGGGAGGGGATTGAATCGCCACACCTGGACGTGTTTAACAGTTGCAGAGATCTGGAGCTCAGGGACACAGTTTAGCAGTGAGTTGGGACAGTTGGGTTCATGGTTGGACTTGATCTTAATGCTCTTTTCCAACATAAACTATCCTCTGGTTTTGTGATTCTGTGTTTGCTGTGCTAGAAAGGGAGAACTGCCACACTTTAGGGGGAAAAAATGCTGGTTTGCCATTTGCAGCTGCATCAGCTCCGGTACAGGTGCCCAGAGAGTGAACCCGTAGGGCAAGATGGGTTCAACACATCCCATGGGGGTCAGCAGCTCGAGACCTGCAGATGGGAGGCTCAGGAGCCCTGTCTTGTCGTTCCTCAGCCATGGAGACCTCCAGTTCCTGCTGGATCTGCTTTTGCAGGAGAAAAACCCAACCCTATGAGCCACTATTAATATGATAAAATGAAGGTTCCTTGAGGAGGTTACTGCCAGATGGGACATTGCAGCAGCAAATCAGGCCCTGGGAGAGGAAAGGGAGTCGGTGCAGGCTCTGCTCATGTGGAAAGGTCGTGGGGACACGGGACAGTGGATGTCCTGACAGCTGCATGTCCTCAAAGAGGAGAAGGGAATGTGCTCATTTTTTCCCTTCTCTCCACACAGAATGGGGAGGTTGTGCCTTTTCTCATTCATTCCCTTTTCCCCCCACCCTGCACAAGGCTTTTTGTACAATGGGTTTCCCAGAAAAAAGATGCGAGGCTTTTTCCCCCCTCCCCCCCTTCTCCTTCCTGGAACTGCCCCCATGATTCACTTTCTCTCGGATCTGGGGGAATGGAGAGGGGAAGGAAGGAGGGGGCTTCGCTGCTCCTCGGGGGAGCGGAGCCGGGTGGGTGCCCCGAGCATCCCCCATTCGCGCTGTGCCACCTCCTGGTGACAGCGCAGAGATGCAGCTGGCACTGCTCAAAACAACCCCCAAACCCCACCGGGACAGCCCTCCCTGCCCTGTTGGCCCTTCCCTGCTGCAGGTTTGCAGCTGCAGGATGGGGTCTGGGGGGTTTTGGGGCCACCCCGTTATCCTGCTGCCGTCTCTTGAGATGCTTGACCAGCCAAGGAGTTGTGCACAAAGTGGGGACGAGTAGTAAGAGGGGAGAGTACCAAGGGGGAATTTGGGGTGAGCTGATGTCCTGAATGCTAATAAAATACCATTTATAAGGAGCTGGGGCTGAGAAAAGGACTCTATTGAACATAACAACCAGGACCTTTTCCATGACCTGTCAGGAGATGCAGGGAATGGCAGGAGCCATTCAAGGTCAGGCTGGACAGGGCTCTGGGCAACCTGGTCTGGTGAGTGATGGCCTTGTTTGTTATAGGGGGCTTTGGAGGTCCCTTCCAACCCTATGATTCTGTGATTCATCCTCTTTTCCTACTCTTCAAGGTCCTACTGCTCAAGTTTGGAAAAGACATCCAAGATCCGCAAGTCTAACCCTGTAGTAGTGCCCACACCCACGATCGATATCTTTTAAAACAGGCTTTGGAAGTAAAGCATGAGAAGCCTCAATGTGGTTCTAATTTGTAATAATAATAATGACTTAATATAGAGCGATGCTCCTCTGCCATAAGAGCCAAGGGTAGATCAAACCTGCAAGTTTAATGAGGCTCAGGAAAAGCAACATCTGAAAGCAGATCTTTGAGCCTCTCTAGGCAACCTCTGTTCCATTTATCCTGCTTTAGCAATCAGACAGCAAAGCCAGGCTTCTCATAACGGGGAAAATCAGACAGGCTTCTTTTTTAGCCCCCCCCCAGCCCCCTGCCGGTCTAAAATCAAGCAAGGATATAGTGATGGGAAAGGGAACAAGAATAAGAGGGACTTGTGCCCTCCTGCTGGCACACAGGGGATCTAGCTGGGACAGTTTCCTCCTGCGTGGCTGGAAGAATCACAATATTGAAGCTCTCCCTGGTGATACAGGACTGAGGCACTGATCTGCCAGAGGTGTGAAGGTGGTGATAACTGAGTCACAGCTGAGAAGGTGAAAAAACCCTTCCACCAAAAAACTACTTCCCTTGACATCTACCCCCAGTGTGGACAGCACCAGCCCTGGGCACCTGAGGGGATGCTCAGAACTCTGGAGGACAATATGGCTGAGGCAGATTTGCCCGGAGATGTTTGGGGTGTAATGTGCTTTGATGGTCGCAGACCCCTGATACTCCCAGTCACAGGATGGAGATTGGACTGTGCACCCCCTGGAGTTGCTTCAGGACAGCCTGGCCAAGTGCTGCTCCCACTGTTCCAAGCTAGTGAAGTCCAGGGCAGTGTATCCAGCTGCTGCCAGGATGTGTGCTGAGCTCTGCCCCACAGCACTGGCTCCCTCAGGGTCCCTTGGCTTGGTGAGAGAAGTAGGAATTTGGTCATTAGTTCTCCAAAAGGCCCAGATGGACTCTCCTCATCCACACAGAGCTGGAGGTGGCCCGCACCAGTGTGTGGTCTCTGCAGACTTGAACCTGATGACTCACAGGCATTTCCAGTCACAGCCGCATTTCCTGGACCACCCCGGGTCCCAGCAGAAAAGTCACAGTAGCAGCTGATTTTCTGTTGAGCTGGGAGTCCCAGAGCAGCAGCTGGGTTCCTGCATGATGACATCACAACCGTCCTTTTGGAGACCATTTCATAGGGTTGGAAGGGACCTCCACAGGTCTCCTAGTCCAACACCTCTGCAACAAGCAGGGCCATCACTCAACAGACCAGGTTGCCCAGAGCCCCATTCAGCCTGGCCTTGAATGGCTCCAGGGATTGGGTCTCCACCACCTCTCTGGGCAGCCTGTTCCAGGGATGCCCCATCCTTGGCTCAGTGGGTCGAGCATGGGACTCTGAGACTCTGAATTCCTGGGGTCATGGGTTCAAGCCACATGTAGGACATCTTGAGACAGTACTCTAGGCTTACCCTGCTCCAGCAGGGGGGGGTTGGACTTAGATGATCTTTCAAGGTCCCTTCCAACCTGTAACCTTCTGTGATCCTTAGTTTCAAGAACTTTTTTCCTGATGTCTGATGTAAATCTGCCCTTTTCCAGCTTCAAACCATGAGCCCTCATCCTATCGTTCCGTGTCCTTGGGACCAGCTTTCCGACAGCCCTTTCATTTCTGTGCAGAACCACATAGAAACCCACCCACCAGTCTTTAAACCACCTTGTCTGGGTACTGCCAGCACCAAGCTCAAAGCACGAGGCTAAAGCATTACCATAATATGTCCAAAACCTCTTCATACCTTTGGCCTTGACCTACTTGTTCCTTCTCAGCATCTCCAGCCACAGTTTTCCTGTGGAGCACAATCACCATAAGGCTCTGTATCCTCCCAGCTGGGCTGCTGCACAACTTCAATGTCTCGTTGCCTGCCTAATCAGGGCTGTGTGGAGACCCTCCAGCTCATGGTCCATTGAAAAGCAACTCTAGATCCTCAGGTGAAAGATTAACTGTAAAGTTGATGCCACGAGCTGTGCCTGTGGATGAGGAACACCCGTGGAGGTAACAGGATTTGCTTTTATCTCCCGTTCTGGCCACAACCCCTGCCCTTCGCAACCACCCTGTTTTGCAGGCAGTGGTGAGGAAAGAAGAATTCTCAGCAATTAGTCGCTCTAAACCACACGGGAGCATAAAAGGAGGACAGTTGTACCTTCCTGAGCTCACTGCAATGAGTCTGGGTCTGTAAAACTCACAGACATTAAGATTTAGTTTGCAGAGCCAAGTCTACCGACCGTTTTACAGCACCGTGCACTCAGCACTGCTGGAGGATGGGCACTTGGCTGTTGTCTCTCGCTTTAATGACTGTCTTAATGGCATTAAGCTGCACCAGGGGAGCTTCAGGCTGGATGTCAGGAGGAATTTCTTTACTGAAAGGGTTGTCACGAATTGGAACAGCCTGCCCGGGGTGGGGGGCAGGTGGTTGAGTCACCATCCCTGGAAGTAAGAGAAGGGTAGATGTTCCATTGGGGGACAGGGTTTAGTGCTGCTGGTAGGGCTGGGGAAAGGTTGGGCTTGATGATCTTGAAGGTCTCTTCCAGCTGAAACTGTCCTGTGATTCTAGGATTCCTCCCAAAGGAGCTATGAGGATGGGAACAGCAATGAGCATTAAGCAGTTTAAGACTGTGCAAGCAGTTACAGGGCCCTTCCCATTACTGCCCTTAATTCTGCTGGAGGATGGGTGTAAAAGGAAATAAATAAGTAATGATCCAAAGCAAACAGTTCCAGGCAGAAGCGTGGAGTTCTGCCTCCCTAGGCTCATGCCCTTGGGTAGGACAACAGAAATGAGCTGTTTGGGTTGTTTACTGCCTTTAAACTGCTGGTGCTAAGTGCCCAGCCAGCTCCACGAAGCCATCACGATACCTTCTGGCTGTCCTCTCTCTTCTCATTACAGATAGAATGAGAACAAGTGGTTGGGCACTGGAACAGGCTGCCCAGGGCGGTGGTGGAGTCACTGCCCCTGGAGGGGTTAAAAACACAAGCAGATGTGGCCCTGGGGAACAGGGTTTAGTGGGCAGGGTGCAGTTCGGTTGATGGTTGGACTGGATGATCTTAGAGATCACTTCCAGCCTTAATGATTCTGTGATTATATCAGAGTGAATGATCAGTGCGGAGCCGTGAGGAGACAGAACTCACCCAAGCTCCCATCGCAGGCTGGCACCCCGTCTGGTTCAGGAGACATCCCAGGAGAGTAAAGTCCTGGAGTCCAAACTTTCTGGATGATTTGCAACCTGTTCTCTCTGAAACAACTACAGGAGCTCCTGGACCTTGTAGCCAGCAGCTTCTCCCTGCTGAGGGAATGGAGCTGAGCCAATGCATGTGTTTTACTGCATGTATTTATTTATTCTCCCCCGTTTTGAACTTTCGGTGATAGACCCCACATCTAACAATAGCTGGGAAAAGCTGAAGCCATTTATGGGCACTGAAAAGCCCACCAGAACAGCTTTAAAAACAGGGTGTGCAAACCCTTTCTTTCAGGATGTTCCCTCCCAGTAGCCCTGGCAGGGCAACAAAAACCCCACAAAACAACCAAATTGCAAACTTTAAGTTGAGCCCGGGTGAAAATGAAGGCTGAAAGGGAGGAAATAAGATGTGCTGCAGAGTTCCACAGCTCCCACTTTGCCCAGGAGCACTGTTGGGTGCGGGGTTGAACCAGTGCGGATGCTGGGATGCAGCAGCATTTGTGGCACTGGGATGACTGAACTCCAGTTCAGGAGCCACTTTGCAGTGTGAGACAGAAAAAACCCACCCAAACCAACCTTCTGCCAGGCAGGGAGAATTTGGTGCCGTGGTGTCTGTGGAGGAAGAAATCCCATGGAGGAGGAAGAAATTCAGGACCTAGAGGAGCCGTCGTATTCCTCTCCAGGACCCACCCATCAGGTTTTTCATCTCACAGAGTGTATGAGATGCAGCAAAGCAGCACATTTATCCCTTGGGATTAAAAATAGGAGCAGTGTGGTGGGGTTAGCAGGGAGAGCAAAGCCTGAGCATGAGGACAGGTTACTCCAGCACAGGACCAGCCACCCAGCCAGGAGCAGGGGGTGGCTAGCCCACAAAACTGGAGCCAGAAGCTGAGGCTGGAGGAGACAAATGTAATTAGGAAAAAATACAGTAGGAAAAAATGCAGAGGAGGAGGAGTGGGTTTTTCAACGCATTTCAAGACAGCTGCACCTGGAGGCAAAGGCTGGCAGCCTCCTGATGTGGTGGCAGCCTCGTTTTTGTAGGGATTTTCCTCCCTCGTGAGCAAAGAGGGGACGTGGGAAGCTCAGCAAAAGGAGAAACCGGTTTGTCCTTTAGCCTTGCAGCAACTGAGACAAATGACCGGTGCTGCCACTGGCAACAGGATCTGATATTGGCTGCTAGTTGGAAGAGGTGCCAACAATGTGAGGAATTTTACCTCATAATATACAGGGTCTGAAGCTGAAAACAAATCCCTTTTGAAGCTCAGGGTAAGCTCTCAGGAAAATGCCTCTCACTGCCAGGCAGTCCCACGCCCGTGTGTTCCCAAACCCTGGCACAGAGACATCCCTGGCTCTTCAGTGCCTGGGAAAAGCATAGTGAGGGTGCTGTTATTTGGGATGATGCCTCTTAGGGTCAGCCAATTTGGGGGCACAGCATTTTCAGCCCAGGCACCCCTTTGCATTCACAGATTTCCCTACTAGACTCCCAAGCTCTGCAAAAACCTGCTTGCGATGCAGACTCCTAACAACCTCCTCTCCATCTGCGACTGTTTCCATAGAATCATGGAATGCGTCGGGCTGGAAGGCAGACCTTTAAAGGTCATGTAGTCCAACCCCCTGCAGTGAGCAGGGACATCATTAACCCAGAGCAGGGTGCTCAGAGGCTCATCCAGCCTGACCTCAAATGTCCCAAGGGATGGGGACTCCACTCCCTCTCTGGGCAACTCAGATCTTTTAAATCTCTGTAGGATGCAACAGGTCATGCAGACACCAAGAAGCCCTTGGGCTGGGGACTGCTAATTCATCTTGCATGGCTCTTCCTTCCACTCTGAGGGTGAGACAGTGAAGCAGAACATGATGCTTTGCCTTTACCTGTGGTCAGGCACGAGGTCCCTGTAAAGCCGGACAGGATTCACCAAGCTGCTGGACCAGCCTTCTCCTCCACCTTCCCCTGATGTTTCTCTGAGAGACTCCTCGTTATGGCTCAGGAATGTTCCTGCCTCATCCACTGGACAGCCCGAGCAGGTAAAACCTGCATTGATGTAATCTCTGAGAGCACTGCCTGATTAGAACAGATAAAATACAGAATAGAGCTATAAAACTGCCAGTTACCAGCAAAATCAAACAAAATTAATTCAGCGCAGCCTTTCCCATCGTTCCTTATTGCTCAGGTTATAAAACCACTTACTATACAAAGCTCGAATTTCAAGTGTGTAGGAAAGTCATTGAGCAAAGAGGTCACTGAGCTCTGCCCAGTGCTGCTGTGTTCTAGGGCTCTCCCCCACCAGTAACTGATGCTCTTCACCAGATCAATAAAACACCAGCTCCGCACCAAGGGATAGGCACCATGACCCCCCTTGGAGGAGTTCACAGAGGCTTCTCCTCCTGGATCCCTTCACATCTTTCACCATAACAGCCCCTCAAGGAGGGGAGCTGGTAGGTGAAGTGAGAAAATCATCTCTCATCAGTTGGAGCCAGCCTCAGCCAAGCTCATCTGCATTAATCTTACGCTCATTAAAATCAGGCAACCCTGTTTCTAGTTCATCCAAGTGCTGCCAAGCTCAGGACTTAAAAATTCATGAGGCAATGGCCCTAAAAAAAAAAATACATAAAAGAAAAACCCAACCCCAATGTAAGTTCATTTTAACGCAGCCTGGACTTAGAACAATCACAGCAAAGGGGATCATTCAGGTTGGAAAAGACCCTTGAGGTCTTCAGGTTCAACCATCAACTCTACCAAGTTCACCACTAGTCCCTGTCTAGCCACTCCTTTGTGCTTGAAGCTCTCAGCCCAGAGGTCAGGAAAACAAACAAGAGGGGAGATTTTTATGCAGTTGTGCAACTGCGGAGGCTGGGCTTCCCCTGGCAGCCCCTGCCCCAAAGCAAGAGTCACTGGTGAAAGGACAAAATGTCCACCCCGTGGAGCCCTGAGGGCCACTGCGTTCTGCTGCAGGGAGGTCAGGAGCCTAGACGTGACATCAGCACTGTTTTTCCAGCCTTGGTCTGGACAAGCTGTTGGCAGCCCCCAGCCTCTGCGGAGCCAGGAGAGCAGCATCAGACCCATAACAGAGGCAGAGTTTTGAGAGGTGGTGCAGACTGCTGCAGTGAGCAGTGGGCAGAGCTGTGGGAAAAGCCAAGGCACCACACTGATGCTCTGGTTGATCTCCAGCATCCGCCCTAACACCAGCTCCATGCCCCTCGGTCCCCTTGGCCAGCATCCCACACCCATCTCGTTAGCTCCGCCCTTGAAGCCTACATGGACAGCGAGGACTTTCCTCTTCCCTGAGCAGCCACAGGCTCTCATGAGTGAGAGCAGCACCCAGGAGCAATGGCAAGTCCACAGGAAGAACAATATACTGGGTTTTAATTCTTCAAGTCATAGCTAAATAATAATGTACTTGTATTATTACCCTATCATTAATTATTATTTGTTAATAATAATTGTTATTAATAACTGTTTGCTATCATTGCAAAAGAATTATTTAAATAATTACTAAATCATAATTTGCTTATATTAGCTACATTTTTGTTATTGATTATTATTATTTACTTATAGCTGATAAATAATTATTTCAATCATAATTAAATAATTACTTTTTAATTCTTTATGTAATTATTAATAATTTACATGGTAAGTAAAATTAATAATTATTGTTCTTATTTAGTAAATAAGAATTTATTAAATAAGAATATTAAATAATTATTAAATAATTGACAAATAATTATTTCCTTCTAATTCCAAAATTATTATTTTTCATTATTCTTATTATTTTCTTATAATTACTAAGTAATTCTAAATATTTACTAAATAATTTACTTTTAATTCCTACATTCTTGCCATTAATTATTATTTATAATTACAAAACATTTCTTTAAATGATTGCTAAACAATAATTTGTTTCTATCTCCTAAATTATTATTACTAATTATTCTTGTTACTTACCTATAATTACTAAATAATTCTTTAAATAATCACTAGATCCTGACTTTTTAATTCTTTCTGCGTGGACAACCAAGCAGACAGGATTTTTAATGGGCTCGTCATTAAAATCCCCGATGACAATAGCTGTGGAGCTGGAGACAAAAGACAATAAACACCAGTTACTCGAAGCAGATGGAACCCAGAACGGGCTCTCCAGTCTGTTTTTCACTAGCCAAAACTCAACATTTCGGGAAGTTTCAGAGACCTCCCAGCCCATTGGAAAACCCAGCATCTCAAATTGCTTTTGCTGGCTGCGGGCACACGATTTCCCTCCAAAAAAGGCTCTGTGTTCACAAAGCCAGGCTCCAGCAGGAAAATACTGAGCCGGACCAGTGCAAAAGCAGCCCTGAGAGGAGGTGGGGATTAGCTCCTGGGGAGTGGAGCAGCGCTGGGCTCCTGGAGACGAAGGAGCATAAATAAAGCTGTCAGTGAGCTCTAGCTGCAGACATTCATTTCCTTCATGAGCTGGATAAATCTCCAGGAGCTGCGGAGGTGATGAATCAAGTCTTAATCAACGCACTGGGGGTTAAAACAAATAAATTCATGTGGATATTAAAGTTTGAAAAGGAAACTTTAGCTGAGGAGGGAAAAAAAGGGGAAGGGAGAGAGA
Source organism: Rhinopomastus cyanomelas (assembly GCA_013400115.1). Lineage (NCBI taxonomy): Eukaryota > Metazoa > Chordata > Aves > Bucerotiformes > Rhinopomastidae > Rhinopomastus > Rhinopomastus cyanomelas. The sequence continues at coordinate 549,068 of VXBP01004928.1, read as the reverse complement.
GCTAATCCAGAATTTTCCAGAGAACAGACCTGGTGGATGCATTGAGTGGGAATTTACAGGAAATAAAGCAAAACTGAGAGCTTGGCCTGACTACAGAGCTTCAGGCCAGGGAAGAGCTGGGAGATGAGATGCAGTGGGGTGTTTCCATCTGGCACTGACAGCACCCACAGCCCTTAGAGCTGCCACTGCTGAGCCCTTCACTGCAGGAAACCATCAGGTCTCTGTAAACAGGGACTCTCAGGAGAGTTAAGAGGGAGTTGGTGGGGGTCAGAATCTCTCACGGGAAAAGCTGGGAAGGAACACAGTGGGGTTCCAGCCCCTGGCTCTTTAAACATGGCAAAACCAGAAGTCGCACTAAGACCACACTAAATCCTGAGCTGGTGCTGCTTTTAGCCACTTTTAACCACCAGGGACAGGGGGAACAAAAGTGTCAACCTGGCAGCAGAGGAAGATCAGGCTACAGTCACCACTGGGTGTGGGAACCCAAACAAAAGTCCCCCAGCAGCTGAGGCTGTGCAGGTGACAGGCTGCAGGGAATGCAGCAGTCTCTCACTTTTCCCAGGCAGTGTGCGGTGCAAGCAGGTAGATTGTCTGCTTAACTGAGCAGCACAGCTGCAAGACGAGGCTGAAAAGCTATAAGCAGAAGCAGAAAGGCTCAGAAGTATTAGAGAGGCTGAAACAGAGGTAGACAGCCCCTGTATCCTACACTTCTCAGATGGAGGAGAGAAGCCCAAGTAGAAGGGGTGAGTGGAGCCAAGTGCAAGGTCATGGCAGAAGGAGAGCACCACCCTTGCCTGCCTCACCTCCCCAGCTGCCACTGAGAAATAGATATGAGCCCCTACTGGAAGACAGTCGGTTTAATAAGGATATAGAGGCTAGGTGACCCATTCTGGAGGTCCTAGCACAGTTGCATAAATCAGAGAGGCCTTCCAGTAATAACAACCTCCTCTACAAAGAAGAAGAGAAGGGTCCTAATTATTGAAAACTCATTACCGAAGGGAACTGAGGGCACAATATGCAGAGTTGACCCTCATCATAGGGAAGTCTGCAGTCTACCTGAAGCCCAAATCAGGGACATCACTAGGACGCTCCCTAATCTGGTGAGATCAGCTGACTATTACCCACTGCTGATCTTCCAGACAGGTCACGAGTGAGCTGTATTGCATAGCCTGAGGGGAATGAAGAAAGACTTCAAGGCCTTAGGACGTTTGGTAAAAGAGTCTGGGACACAAATTATATTCTCTTCATTACTTCCATTTTGGGGTAAGGACATGGACTGGAACAGAAGGATTCAGTCCATAAACGCCTGGCTACGAGACTGGTGCTACAGGCAGGGCTTTGGGTTCTTTGATCGTGATTAAAGATGAGTAAGGAAGTAGAACACCTCCCTTATGAAGAAAGGCTGAGGGAGCTGGGTCTCTTGAGCTTGGAAAAGACTGAGGGGTGACCTCATTAATGGTTATAAGTATGTGAAAGGTGGGTGTCAGGAGGATGGAGCCAGGCTCTTCTCAGTGTCATCTACTGATAGAACAAGGAGCAATGGGTGGAAGCTGGAACATAGGAGGTTCCACATAAATATGAGAAGGAAATTCTTCCCAGTGAGGGTGACAGAGCACTGGAACAGGCTGCCCAAAGGGGTTGTGGAGTCTCCTTCTCTGGAGACGTTTAAAACCCACCTGGATATGTTCCTGTGCAACTTGGTCTAGGGGATGCTGCTCCAGCAGGGGGATTGGACTAGATGATCTTTGAAGGTCCCTTCCAATCCCTGATGTTCTGCGATTCTGTGATCACAGGCCTGGCAGAGCAGGCAGAGCTGTTTCTCCTTCAGACACTGATGCACTGATTGGGGATTGTTTTTTTCCCTTTTAAGCTCCCTCTAGATGTTTGGTCTACAGAGAGATCTATTATTTTAGTGCAAGCAATAAAAACTCAGGGCAACCATCAGGAAATGAGCAGAGCAGCCAGAACCGGCTGCTGCACGCTCACATAAACGGGAAATCTTGGTCCTTCAATTCCCCACCTTCCCTTCAACCCTCTCAGTGGCCCAATACATTAAATCTTCCAGTTTTTTTGGACTACCCGCAAGGCAGCAGCACCCCATGGAGATCTCCTGAAGGACACAGCTGTTCTCCAAGTAAAACCACCCAGATGAGATGAAACACCCAAACTGGGCAGCAACGAGACTTCCCCAGCTGCCACCAGACCTGCAAACCCACCCCAGCATAGTGCTCCCAGCACATTGCCTTGGGCTGGCTTGGCTGCATCACAGAATCCCCGAAGGACTGAGGCTGGAAAAACCCCCTGAGCTCACCCACACCAGACCAGGACCTAACATCACCCCAGTGGCCACACCAGGGCACTAAGGGCCACAGACGGGCTGTCCTTCAACACCTCCAGGGTTGGCGACTCTACCACTGCCCTGGGCAGTTCAGTCCAGGCTCTGATCACCCTTTCCATGAGGAAGGGCTTCCTAATATCCAACCTAATCCTCCCCTGGCAGCTTCAGGTCCTGCCCTCTCCTCCTGGCTCTGGTTGCCTGGGAGAAGAGCCCAACACCCACCTGACTCCAACCTCCCTTCAGGGAGCTGTAGAGAGGGAGAAGGTCCCCCCTGAGTCTTCTCTTTTCCAGGCTAAACAACCCCAGCTCCCCCAGCCTCTCCTCATAAGACCTTCCCTCCTCTTCCTCCTCCTCCTCCTCTCAGAGCAGCTTCCCAGTGACATAAACCAGACGTCTGGACCGATGATTTTGCAAACTCCCTGTAGCCAAGGAGCGATGATGTTTAATGAAGCACAAAGATCCTGTATCAGATGTGGTCTTCAGGATGGACTTCCTATGCCATTCCTGTGCTCCAGCCCCACCTACCCAAACCTTTAACAACTTCAGGCTGTTCTAATTTTTTTTTCTTATTTAAGGAAAAGAAAACTGAAATCATCTGCAGGCAGCCTGCTCCTGCCCGTATTTAGCCTTTTTTCCCCTCTACACTCAGCATATTCCCCGTTTCTCTACCCACACATCCCCACAACCATGGACAAACTGTCCTAAAAAAACAAAACAAAATAAAAAGGGTTGAAAGAAGTCTAAAAAAAAAATAAACAAACCCCAACAGCTAATCCAGGGCATCAGCAACTTCCAGGAATGCAAAAACTGCCTTCAGAAACCACAACTTCTTTTTGTTGTTTTTTGTGTGAGGTTTTGTTTGGGGTTTGATGGGGTTTTCTTAGTTTCTCTTCTGTTTGAAGAAAAGGCATGAATTTGCCTCTTCTTCAGTCTCCTCGGTCCTCCCTCCCTCTCTCCCCAGCGCTATTCAGAGAACACTTCTCGCCAGCCTCACATTTCAGGGCAGAACAAGTGTGTGCACAGGGAGGGGTGGAGGAAAGGGATGATGAGGCAATTAGACACCTAATAAAAATGTGATTTTAAAAGTTCCCTTTCCAAATGCGAGTGAGACTCGAGCTGCAGCAGCCAGAGAATTACCCAGTGCGGTCCAGCCCGCCCAGTGCCCCTCCTTGAAGACAGACAATGGTGATACCACTCCCATCCCACATTAAATGTCCTGTATGAGGAGGCATCTGCCGCTTGATGTGGAAGACACCTAGTAAATCCCAGTGCCTGGAGGACTGCTGTGCTCTCATCAACTGCCTTCTGACTCTATGGTCTCTCACACGCCTGCTCATCCCCAAGCTATGCAGACCTCCCAGTGTCATAGTACATTAGGGACTGGCCTAGACCAAGTCACACAGGAACATGACCAGGCAGGTTTTAAACGTCTCCAGAGAAGGAGACTCCACAAGCCCTCTGGGCAGCCCCTTCCAGTGCTCTGTCACCCTCGCTGGGAAGAAGTTCCTTCTCATATTTATGTAAAACCTCCTTACACCCACTGCCCCTTGTCCTATCCTCCCAGTTTGGATAACACTGAGCAGAGCCTGGCTCCATCCTCCTGACACCCACCCTTCACATATTTATAAGCATTAATGAGGGCACATGTTGGATCTGGTTAACTCCTGCCCAGAACAGACAGCTCAGCTAAGCTGTCTGAACCTGCTGTCACAGTCCCCTCCTCTGTTGTTCCCGTCACTCCAGCCACAAGTCAATCTGCAAAGGAAAACCCTCAAAATGCACCTTTGGTCACCTGGATGCTGTTGATCACACAGACAGCACCAACCACTGCCTTTTTCCAGGCAGCACTAAACTGGAGGAGGGAAATGTGAGAGATGGTGCCTAAACATCCTCCTTACAGATGGTCAAACCACAAAGCACCCAAGGAAAGCCACCCACTTCCTTCCAACCTCCTCACCTTGGCTGAGACCCAAACCACCCACCAGTGGAATCATGTTGGACTTGCATGTCTCTCTTAGGGCACAACCTTCTCTCTTAGGGCATTACCTTTCTTTACAGAAGAGAGACAAGAACCCTAACCCTACCCTTCTCTCTTACGGCATAACCTCTCCTAGGGCATCACCTTCTCACATAGAAGAGAGAGACCCCTAATCCTAACCTTCCTCATGGTCCACAATCTATCCACCACCCTAACCCTAATCTTGTCTCATAGGGCATCACCTTCTCTCATAGAAGGTAGAAGGACCCCAACCCTACACCTTCTCTCACAAGTATAATGTTCTTTTATAGGGCATCACCTTCTCTCACAGAAGAGAGAAGAATCCTAACCCTACACCTTATCTCACAGGGCATCACCTTCTCTCTTGAGGTCCTGGCACTGCATCCAGATCTGTTCATTCCTTATGCCTGCCACAAAATCTGAGACATTTGAGGCTTTCAGGTTAGATTCTGATATCCTGGGACTGATTGGGTTTGGATGAGGAAATGGAACAAAACCACCCTGAGCTTTTAGCATTTAGAGCAGCAGGGATCTCAGGCAGAGCTCAGCAGTGCAAATCCACACTAAGGGAAAGCAATTCCTTACTAAGAGATGAATTTCACAAACATCACTGCAAAACCAGCCATTTCATCACCACTAGACCTGCAGGATGCAAATGAGCTGGATGGGTGTCATCAAGGAGCCCAAAGCTATTCCTGAGATTGCATTAACCCTCTGTGAAAGCCGCTCTGAGATACACCAGCCAGCCATGCTCAACCGCACCAGTGGCCTGCTGGACCTGGGTGAGGACTGGTCTGGCTGTGCTGGCCACAGTCTGGAGTAACCAAAATCACAGTGGAGCGCAAGGCCATAGGATCACAATGTGCTTGTTACCATCAACAACTTCACAACCGTCCCACAACGGAGCTGGTGGTTTCCTCTGTGGGACAGACTCTTCTGCTGCAACAGGAGGGCCCCAGTTCAATTCTGCTCTGGCTAAACACGACCAGTTTTGTAGCTGGGTGAAGAAACTTAACTTGTTACTCAAACTTACTTGGATTTTTGTTTTCCTTTGTCCTCCATCAGCCCTGGGGACAACAAGGACCATTCGGGCAGGGATCATCCGTTGGGCTGCTCTTCCAGCCAGGGGAGCTCCAAACCCCAGAGAGGTCCATGGGGTCAATGCATGTGGCTACCAAATGGAGCAGGAAGACCATCAGCTGGGTAGGAGCCTACAAGCCAGCCTAGCCTACAAGCCAGCCTAGACTAACACATGTATTCTCCATTGCACAGGTCCATCCTCCTCTCACCAGCACGGTCCAGCCCAGATTACAAAACCTGCATTTCCAGCTGCTTGCTGGAGTGAGAACAGCCCAGAGAGACCAGACGCAGGAGAGCAGCCTGGCAGAGAGGGACTTGGGAGTGCTGGTTGACAAGGAAATGGTGATCAGATGCCTGGAACGAACTGCCCAGGGCAGTGGTGGAGTCCCCATCCCTGGAGGTGTTGAAGAACAGCCTGTCTGTGGCCCTTAGTGCACTGGTGTGGCCGCTGGGGTGATGTTAGGTCCTGGTCTGGTGTGGATGAGCTCAGAGGGCTTTTCCAGCCTCAATCCTTCAGGGATTCTGTGAGCCAACGGTGCCCTTGGATCTGTCCTTTCCAGCCATAAAAACAAGCCAATGCCGGTGGTAGCTACCGAGAGACTGAGATTTGCCATTGAGCTTCATAAACTGTGAGGAAAGCTGTGCATGTTTGCATTTTAATTACATTCCGTGAGGGGAAAAGAACTGTGAACCTGGATAGACTGCAGAGAGATGAACTCATTACTTCATCCCTGCTCAACCCACTGCCTGCTTCCCTCTGCTCCTGGATGATCAGCCTTGGCTGCTCACAGGGGCTTTAAACAGCAAATAATCCCCCAGCGAGAGCCCCGCCAGCACTTCGTAATTCCTGCATCTCTGAGCTGGGAGACTCCCTACAGCCACGTCTATGGGGAGAGTGACGGGCAAGCCAGCACCTAGGAGTCTGTGGGGAGCACTCATCATATCAGGACGGCAGGAGGGTACCCCCACAGAGCTCACGACTGATTTTTGCTGCAACCAGGCAGCTCCTGCAGCTGCCAGACTTTTCCACAGACTGCTCAGGTCTGAATTTCTGCTGTGAAACAGCCTGAGCTGCCCTTTCCACCTCAGGAATGCACAGCTGCAAAAGGGAGGTCTCTGTTCCTCCTGCAGAACACAGCTCCAGGAGTGGGGGGTTGTGCCCAGTCATCGAGGCCAGGCTGTGACAGGGTCACATTCAGACTGACGTTGAGTAGGATGAGGATGGGATGGGCCAGGAACACCCCAATGCCTTTGGGTGCGTGGAAAACAGAAAAGGCCAATCCCATCAAGGGTTTGAACAGCAAAGTAAAACAACCTAAAGCTTTAACTACAGCTGGAAAGTTCCTAGGGTGTAGAGAACCAACAAATACCAGCAGCCACCTCTCCCCCAAGAGGCGGCCAAGCAACCTTCCTCATCAGCAAACACTTTCTGCTCTTCTTATCCCCTGTGGAAGTCACTGCTCCTCTAGAAGAGTCAGACTCTGTGTCTGTGGGCTTCACAGAGACTACATAATCTGTTTGCTCCTATTGCTCCTTGTACCGTTAGACCAGAGCTGGTAGATGGAGATGCTGGTTGACAGTCCATCAGGGAGGGGGTCCCGTCTACCCCTTGATGGCACTGCACCACCTGATGTGCTGAGATCCCTCCCCAGCCAAATCAGGAAGGAACCCCATGGAAGCCACAGAGTCTCTTTGGTTGAGACTCTCAAGATCATCAGGTTCCACATGCCGGGTTGCCACATGCCTCAGCACCACATCGGTATGTCCTTTCAATCTCTCCAGGGATGGCAACTCCACCACTACCCTGGGCAGCCTGTTCCACTCTCTTGGTGAAACCTAGAGCCATTCAAGGTCAGGCTGGATGAGGCTCTGAGCAACCTGTTCCAGTTGGAGATGGCCCTGCTTGTTGTAGAGGGGTTGGACTAGATGACCTTTGGGGGTCCCTTCCAAACTAATGCATTCTATGACTCTATGAAATTCTTCCTGACCCTCAGGTGTGACAAAACTGGGCAGCGTTTAGTCCCTACCAGTGACAAGGACTTTGCAGGCAGGGGATTCCCTCAGTCCCTGGAAGCTGTAGCAACTCACAACTGCAGCTCTGAGCGATGTTGGCATGTCAAGGCATCCAAGGTTCAGCCTCGTCTGGCATGGACTCAGGCTCCCAGCCTCTCCCGTCCTGCTGGGAAGAGCTTGGCTGCAAACGCAGTGGGCTGACCGCAGCCCCTGCCTGCATGGCTGTTTGTTGGAACACTCGTTCACACTGCAGCCACAGCCTGGCTGGAGAACATGCATAGGGCTTCCTGTCAAACGAAACCCATCCCAGCTGTCTGGGATGACTGCAGGATCACTCGGAAGGGTTTGCAGTTCACTGCAGCACTTGATACCTGCAGTTGTTTCCATCCCCATGTCCAAGGGAGCCTGTGAACAGGAAGGAATTGGGCTCTCAGGCAAAGACCTCTAAAGTCAAGAGGAATCTTTCCAGTGACTTGAGAGCCTTTGGCTGCCAGCCCTGGAGATCAGGGCCTGGCGGCTGGGATTTAGAGCAGGAAATGGGAGCAGTTTTGCAGGTTTTCTCATTTCTAGAGGGTTTAGCGCAGAAGTTCCCTGTGCCCCTTTCCCTTCCCTCAGCACTGCTCAATCGAGGTGCAAGACCCTAGCTGACCACCTCCAGAACCTCCTCCACCCTTCCTGGGGCAGACAGACCTAACACGGCAACAAGCCAGAGCAGCCCTTTTCTATGGCCACAAGATTTCTCGATAGATCCCAACACATCAATCCCTGATGGGTAGAGGCTTCAGCAGATCTGAAACAGTTGTTAATCCAAAGTAGGATGGACCTCCTGCTGGGATCTCGGCAATGGTTCGCTGGTTCCACTGCTGCCTGCTCAGTCACAGCCAACAGCTCAGCACAGGAACGTGCCGCCTTCAGATGGGTACAGGAGCACAGACTGGAATGACAAGAGGTTTGGGATGCCTCCTTTCTCACCCAAAGAAGAGAGGTCTGAACTGCATCACTTGGGACATAACCTCTGGAAAGTGGTGTTCTCCGAGGAGATGGGGCTCCATGTGAGCCCAGGAGAGGCTGTCAGCAACGAGTTATTCAAAGCACAGGCTTGCAGATGCTCATTGTTTGGGCTGGGTTTACAAAACCAGAGGTGACCAAGCCCTGCCTCAGCCTTCAGTGGGAAACCCTGAGAGACAAGAGTACCCTTAGCTGCAAGAAACTGGATCCCATGAAGCAGAGAATGGAGGGTGGAGAAAGAAATGCATCCTAATGCCAGGAGTGAGCCAAACCAACTGCCAAGAGACTCAAGGAGCCAGCCAGAAACATCTAAAGAACATACTGGGTTTGGTGGCTGCAGCCTCACATAGAAAGAGCCACGTTCAACAGGACAGCTATTAGCTTGGAGGATACTGAGGGGTGACCTTATTAATGTCTAGAAATATTTGATGAGTGGGTGTCAGGAGGATGGAACCAGGCTCTTCTCAACATCATCTAGTGATAGGACGAGGGGCAACAGGTGTAAACTGGAACATAGGAGGTTCCATATCAATATGCGAAGTAACTTCTTCCCAGTGAGGGTGACGGAGCACTGGAACAGGCTGCCCAAAGGGGTTGTGGAGTCTCCTTCTCTGGAGACGTTTAAAACCCGCCTGGATGTGTTCCTGTGCAACTCGGTCTAGGGCATCCTGCTCCAGCGGGGGGATTGGACTAGATGATCTTTGAAGGTCCCTTCCAATCCCTAATGATTCCATGATGGGCTTTGAGCAACACATGTAACTTCTGTAAGATGACTCAAGAGTGATGTGGTGATCCAAGGATGACTCTGCAGAGCGGTGTCCCCTCTGCAGGAGCATCCATGCTAGGACTAGAAGCCCTTCCATACAAGGAAAGGCTTGAGAGAGCTGGTTTGTGTTCAGGCTTGAGAAGAGAAGGCTAAGAGGGGACCTTATCCCTGTGCCCCAGGGGGCCACCAAGAGATTGAGGACTCCTTTCTCACAAGAAATCTCATAGAAAAGACCAGGGCTCCTGGAAAGACTCTGGACTCCAGAGGGAAATGTTTCGTTGTGAGAGCAATCAGATCCTGGAATGGTCTTCCCAGGGAAGAGGTAGATTCCTCAGCTTTAGACAGTTTTAAGGCTTAGTTTGACAGGCTTCTGGGCCACCTCATTTAAACTGTGTTTCCTTAGTTTAAAGTGTTGGATTTGATGATCCTCAAGGTCCTCCCTTCTAACCTGGGACACTGGGGTACTGTGATGCTCATGGCCAGGCACCTCCGATAGCCAGAAGCCAGTTGTGGCTTTTTCTTTCCAGCAGGATGTGGGTTTGGGGAATGAGTTTTGCCACCACCCTCTCCAAGTCCACTGGTTTGGAGGGACAAGCTGCCAAATTCGACAGGAATTGGGGTCTCATTAGCATGACTGAGGCTTTGGCAGAGGGAAACCTTCTCCGCTTTCATTTACAGGATACGAGAGGTGCTGCGGCAGGAGTTCAAGGCAGGGCGATGTGTGCCATTGCCTCAGAAGTCCAGACAGTGCTGGAGCCCTGCAAAGCTCGAAGAAAACCTTTTCTCTGTCCTCTCTGCTACCCAAAACCCAGCTGCATTCCTCAGCCAGAAGCAACGGGGGGAAACACTGAACCCCCTTTGGCACCATTTGACCAGATGCTCCAGGCTCCTCGGAGAAAGGAAGTGGTGAAGAAGTTTTAAAACTGCATAAACTACCTGGTGTCATCCCTATCTGGAAGGAAAATAGCACCTTTGGGGCAATTCTCAGGCTAGTAGCATCCCTCACTTTTTTTCACTCAAAACTCACCTGCGTGAGATCTGTCTGTCTCCACAGACCTCCCAGCAATGCTCCCTCCTCCCAGTTGAGAAGCTGTGCCCACCAGCATCTGCTGCCAGCCTCAAATGGATTGAGCCTGCAACCAAAACAATAAAAAAGAAGTAATTTTAATTTACTGTAAGATTTTTGCTGGGTCTTCACTGCTAATGTCATCCCTCATGAGCTGAGGGGCAATTTGGGCTGAGACAGGATTGCAGCAGTTGGTGAAGTACAACCCAGGGACAAGGCTGGAGGAAATGGGGCAGCACTTTCTTACCCATCACTGGGAACAGGGACAGTATCTGGGCAGCTCCTCCCCACCTCTAACTGCTCAAACAGCAGCAGGGTCCAGCAGCAAGGACTGGGTCATCCAGCAGCAGTTCAGAAGTGAATAATAGGATCAAATGATGATCCTTTAGAAGCTGCCAGGCTGTCCCTGACCACACTCTGAGCACATAGGCTCTTCTCTTAAGTGGCTGGATAAGGGCTCTGAATTCAGCCTAACACAGGCCAGATGCTAGGGAGTCATCTCTCACTTATGGCAATTATGAGGATGTCCCAGAATCCAATAAAGCGACTGAGGAGATGAACATCTGGTGGTGGCTGTCAGGCCCTGACACAGAGAGATAAATCTGTGTAATAAAGAGGAGTGGTTTTGCATCTATTTTTTGCTGGAGTCATGGCATTTAGCACTGGAAACCTGTGCTTCTCTTCCCTTCAGGAGTCCTGCTCAGAAGGAGATGAGCAGAGCACCCTTCTTCCAGCAGGATGGTGAGGTGCACCCCGATTTATCTGCTGAAATCCAGCTACCATGTCCTGACCCCGGATCCCCCAACCCCAGGAGCATCACCAAACCATAGTTTTTGAGAGGGAACTGTGCAAACAGACCCTGTACAGCACCTCCAGCCAGAGAAATCACCAAGGGAGACCATCTCCCTCTCTCTGACCTTGTCCACTCCTTGCTTCCAGCCAAGGGCGAAGCTCCACAGCTCGAGGTAAGAGACTCCACTGAGAAGAGACTCCACAGCACGTTCAGATTTGTTAAAGCAAACAAAGGGGCGGAAGCAGTGACGGTCCCTTCCTACCTAAATCAGCCATAAAAGCAGTCGTGGTGCAGAGGGAACATTCTGTGGGTCAAGCACAAGCACAGGGGCAGACTCGTGGCTGAACCAGCATTTTGAAACCACTTAATGCGTGATTGAGCTGTATTTAATGAAGGAAAGAAGGGGGAAGTCATCTCCAAACGTCTGGCAAGGCAGACTCTGTGCTTAGAAGCACTTCAGGAGGTCTCTGTGCTGCTACAAGGAGGCTTTTTTGTTCTGATGGTGATTCAGGGGCTTGTTGGGTTGAAGAAGCCATTAAACCATATCCCATGAGCTGCTTTCCACCACAAACCAAAACATTGCACCCAAAAACTGAACACTGTTGGAGGTTTGATAATTCAGGACTGTTTGCAGTGATGGACACAACAGGCTTCACCCAGGACCAGCCCAGCTCCAGCCCTTCTTGCTGCCAGGATTCTTCTCCCATCAATGCTGCCTTTGAATTCAGTCTCTGCCCTCACAAACCTGTTTTACTCCTATTTTCCTTCCCAGGGCTTCTTCAGGCAGCCTCTGGAAAATGAGCTGAGAAGAGAACAGCACGAAGAAGAGTCAGAGTAAACACTAGGGACCATCACTGCCAGCAAATGCCACCCAGCTGGGACCACGTGCCCACCTCTGGTGGTCCCAGCAGTCACAATGAGTATTCTCCCAAGCTCCCAACCCTCTCACCCTGCTGGAACACAGCCTGCCAGGAAGGTTTCCAGAAGACCTCCAGACTTGGCAACCCTTGGAGAATCTGCTCCTTCTTTTCCTCCTGTTTTCCCTTTGGGTTTTTCCTAAAGCAGAGCTTTTTCTCCGTGTAATTCCCTATAAACATCTGAGGAGGAACGTGACCAGCATCTGTTGTCACAGCAGCAGCCGCTGAGCAGACCCACGGTCACATAATCTGTTAGAGTGTCACTTCCAATGTTAACTGAAATAATTTTATAAATCAATTTTCATGTAAATTTGCACTCGTTTACTTTTGGGGAGATTAAAGCACTTGGCATCAGCTCCAGGTTTCCAGCGCCGAGGATTCCATTTGCAGAAGGTTCCTGGAAGAGAGTGGGACATGATTTCTCCCCCTAGAGCACAACGCTGCTGGTTTGAGACATCGTGAAGGCAGTGAAACCATCACCCTGCCTCCTGTGAAAGCCAGAGGTTTTTAAGAATAAATTACATTTCACCCTATTCCTTTGAAAAAGCAGCTGCTTTTCTTCCTTGTGCAACTTGGGTCCTTTGTGTGTTTGAGACCTGCTCATCTCTTTGTGTAGCCAGGACCTGGGCTAACAAGTTCCCCTTCTTTCTCGTGGGATTGCTGACGGCGCAGTGCTCCAACAATGTTAACTAGAGGAAGTGCACTTTTAATTTCTCTATTAATTCCTCCATCCTCTATTAACTACTATTAAGGACTTTATTAACTACAGGAAATGCACTTTTCATTTCCCCTGCTAGGGGATGTTAAGAATAGACACTAAAGGATGGATTTAATTATTTAGGATGAACTTTAGAACATACAGAGTGCTTGATTTTAAAAGAGTTATGCGAGTATTTAGCCACTTCATGTTCCAAGACTCATTGCCAAGCTCCTCCCAGCAGCCCCCAGTATAACCAGTGCCAATCATTTCACCTGGGTGAGGGACCTCTACACAATTCAATAAAATACATGGCCCAAGGCCAGAGAGAAGGCTGCAGGGGTGCGTTCTGCTCCACCAAGGTCTACACACTGGAAGGAATGGGAAGAGAATTAACGGAGAGAGTTCAACGCAGGGCTACGAGGATGGCTGAGGGTCTGGAACAACTGCCTTATGAAGAGAGATTGAGAACATTGGGACTTTTTAACGTGGACAAAAGAGGGCTCCAAGGGGATTTAATCACTGCCTCTAAATACATGAGGGCTGTGTGCCAAGAAGAAAGGAAGCCTCTCTTTTCAGTGGCAAGGGCTACTGGATGCCAGCTTTAACAGGGAGTTTCACCTCAATCTGAGGAAAAACTTCTTTACAGTCAGGGTTATTAAATATTGGAAGGGGTTGTCCAGGGAGGCTGTGGAGCCCCCTTCTCTGGAGAGGTTTCAGACCCTCTGGATGCTGTTTTGTGGAGCTGATTGAGGCTTTTTAGGTGGTTCTGCTGCTCAGTAATTTGTATCCTGCCTGAGCAGGAGGGCTGGACCCGATGGCCTTTGAAGGCCCCTTCCAACCCTAATAAATTGTGTGTCCAGCTGGAGGTTTTCAGAAGACACATCCATTGCAGTGCCTCTGGGTACCTGTCCATAAAGCACTCAACTATAGGAGTGGTTTGACTTCTATCAGAGCAAATCCAGCCAGCATCAACCCTGCAGTTTGTTGCCCAGGGAGGCTGCAGCTGCTCCATCCCTGGAAGTGTTCAAGGCCAGGATGGACGGGGCTCTGGGCAACCTGGGCTGATGGGAGGTGTTGCTGCCCACAGCAGGGGGTTGGAACTGGATGGTATTTAAGGTCCCTTCCAACCCAAATCATTCTATGATTTTATGACTCAATTAGCTCTCTCTACTAGTCCAGAGTTGCAGCCCTGGGCAGAATCCACCCACACACACACACTTGGGTCCTAAACTGATACTGGTAGAAAAATACACGATGACTGCCTCTCCCAGGGGTGATCACCTCATGAGGAGCCAATCTCACGTCAGGACTTATCCATCACCTCCCAGATGCTGAGTGAGGAAATGCTCTGTACCGTGGAGCTGGACCTCAGGGCTTTACAAGTGATGCTCCCAACCAGCCAGCAACCTCCTCTGCTGCCCAAGCAGATGTCTCTGGGGCAGCCCTGCTGAGTCTCAGGTCCAAATTACCCTTGGATAAGCATCTAGAACTACTTTCTGCACTGCATCTTTCCTGTCTCTAATAACAGATGATAACCTGCTGATGTGAGATCCCCTGGTGAGCAAAAACGTATGAATCCCCCAGCCTCCCACTACAGGTCATCCCCTCCACCATCATCCGAACACCAACAGGCTCCTAACCAACACTTTGCCCGTGGCCAACCTCAGAGCTATTTTTGCACTGCTAATGCCCCCCCAGAGCCGGGGCCACCTCACAGAATAACATCCACTCTAGACAAAAAAAGACTCTGCTGTCACCTTATTTTCACGGACATTTTGTCCCTGTGTTCTCCTGGCAGCCAAGATGCATTTTGAAAGCTCCATCCTTAGCGGCATCTGCAAGCTGAACATTGCCACATGAGCAAAAACTCCCTGGTGCTTAGGAGATCTTGTGCTCAGGACTGCAGGAAAACGACACAAACCCAGCTATAATTATTGCCCTGTAATCTGCGTGCCGTGAGGAGCTGCGTAGCTCGGCAGCAATTCAGCTGCAACCACCGCACACAGCTATCTGCTCTTCGCCGTGAGGTGGAAAGCACAGGAGTGCTCTGTCACTGTCTGTTCTGTCACTTCCAGCCTTCTTCCACCAACAGACCCTTCATGTTTTCCCTCTGGAGGCTCCATGCAACAAAGAGAGGAAAGGAGGGTGCAGGGTTGCCTCTCCAAGGTGGCTACTGCACCGCCCCAAACCAGCCACCAGCCCTGGCGTACGAAGAGGGCTGGGATGGAGGGTGGGTAATTTGGGAACGGAGAAAGAGACTTCAACCACAACTAAAACCCGGGCTTTTCTCTCTCTGTTCTTTGAGACATTTGGTCCACAGATGTTTTTTAACAGCGGTCAGAGTGCAAGAGCCGAAGCCCAGAGGGCACCCACTCCACAGCCAAGGGGAGCCAAAGTCCAGAGGACACCCACTCCACAGCCAAGGGGGAAGTCAACTACTTTCATCTCACTTTGGGCACACAGACTCAACATTCAAGTTCTGTGCAGTGAAAAATCCCTGAAACCTTCGACTTTGAAACTGTGTGAGGCTCCATCCAGCCGACACATCGCTGTGTCAGCGTGGAGGAGGAGAACAAACGCCTCTTGTACCTCCCAGATCTGCTAGATAAGGTGATTACTTCCAGCTATTAAGCATCTCTTTGCACCTCAGTTGATTTCCTCTGAACTGGGTTTTGATGAAATGAGCTGGGTTTGCCCTGCAGCCAGCTCAGAGCATACAGCCAGCCAGCATCTTCACTGGGAAGAGACTGGCGTGAGAGCAGCAGCACGTCCAGGGAGACCGTAGAATCACGGAATCATAGAATGGCCTAGGTAGGAAGGTCCTGCAGTGAGCAGGGACATCCCCACCCAGTTCAGGTTGCCCTGAGCTTTGTCCAGCCTCCCCTTGAATGTCTCCAGGGATGGGGCCCCAACCATCTCCCTGGGCAACTTGTTCCAGTGTTCAGCTCCCCTCCTGCTAAAGAACTTCTTCCTAACAGCCCATTTCCATCTACCCTTCTCTAATTTGAAACCACTGCCTAAACCAGACGAACCCAACCCTCGGTGTAGGCGATGCTCAAGATGACATCAGCCCAGGAGCCACAACTCACCCACTTCAACAGCATCAACTCTCACTTGTGCAGCCCAAGCTGCAACGCCTATGAGGCAGGTACAGAACAACCTCAAAGGAACCTCTCTGCATCATCAGAGATCAAATTCAGTTGTACAACAGCAATTCCCACCAAAAAAATTCTAATGACATCAAGAGAAACCTCCTGAGGCCAACCCATCCCCAGCACATGACCTGCACACGATGACTGAGCGTTCTGACCTCAAACAGAAGGGACAAGGCCAAATTCATGATTTTCCACGGCTAAACCCACCTGATTCTGTCGGCTATAACAGACGATCATCACATCCAGGTCAAATCTTTTTCTAAAACTCTTGATGGTTACAGGTGGAGAACTTGTTAGAATAGGGTCTAATGGTTGGACTTGGTGATCTCAAGGGTCTTTCCCAATCTCAATAATTTCATGATTCCAAGCAGTTCCGTGTGCACACTGGCAGTAGAGACAGACCAAGTGGTAACTCGGTGAACTCCCAGCTCCTTCTTTACTGGTATGTCCCAGTATTTCCCAGTATTGTGTCTAGTTCTGGGTCCCTCAGTTCCAGAAGGACACAGAATTGTTTGAGAGAGTCCGGCACAGAGCCAGAGAGATGAAGGGGTCAGAGCATCTCCCTGATGAGGAAAGGCTGAGGGAGGTGGGTCTCTTCAGCTTGGAGAAAAAGGAGACTGAGGGGTGACCTCATCGATGTTGATAAATATGGAAAGAGTGGGTGTCAGGAGGATAGATCCAGGCTCTGCTCAGTGACATCCAATGACAGGACAAGGGGCAATGGGTGTCAGCTGGAACAGAACATCACTGTGAGAAGGAACTTCTTCCAAATGAGGGTGACAGAGCTCTGGAAGAGGCTGCCCAGAGGGGTTGTGGAGTCTCCTTCTCTGGAGATGTTTAAAACCCACCTGGCCATGTTCCTGTGTGACTTGATCTAGGGGATCTTGCTGCGGCAGGGGAGATTGGACTGGATGATCTTTTGAGGTCCTTCCAACCCCTGATGTTCTGTGATTTGGTGATCTCATTTGTAATCCCAGACTGAAGAGAGCCTGTGATGACTGTGATGACTTATTCTAAATCACAGGCAAGACTAGGATGAGGAGAAAGAAAGTCTTCCGGAGTGCGGCAGGCTTCTTGACATCTTGCTCAGTGTCCCTCCAGAGCTGTAGCTGTTGGTGCTGAAAGGAGAAAAATCACCTGGGCTCAGGACCTCAGCCCTACTCATCAGAAGAGACTGGTAAGACATGCAGCAAGGTATCCTTCCACAGTCAGGCCAGGAGGATCATGCATGGAGATGCAGAGGTTTAGGTGACCTACCACGTGGTTCCACCAAGCAAGCATCAAAATTAGAGGGGGGTGTTCATGTGTGACCTGAGACACCTCTCGGGGGGCAGGGAGGTGGCGGAAGGGAAAGAGGAGCCACAGGATCCCACTGCCTTGAGCAAACTCTGAGCCAAGGAGGGAGCACAGGGGGGTAGTTTTGTGGTGAGACCAACACCCATGTAGAGGAGGTCCCTCTCCCAGCAGCGATGCTCTGCCCATTGCTCTAGAGCCTTCAGAGACTGCAGCAGGGGGACAGACAGACCCAGAGCAACATCTGGAGCAGCACAAGCCAAGCGCCAATTTCAGCAGCTTGCAGGACCAGCTGGAGCTTTTCTCACTGCCAAGTAAACAGCCACCCTGACTGTTTTAATACAAAGCTTAGACAACCCTGCACATCCCTGTGGCTCTGGAGTTCCACCAGGCAGGACACAAACAAGGGCTCTGCAGCTTTTTGCTTCCCGTAATCACAGAAGACAGGGGCTGCCAGAACTGGTCCCTCTGTGTGGCTGTTGCACACAGCAGGGTAACAGAACTGCTTCACTGGCACTTGCCTCAAGATGAGCAACAAGGGCTGCAATGGAAAATCCAAGAAACAGCCATCCTCTGTCTGCAGGGGCTCTTGTGTTACACTGGTAGCTCCCTGCAGATGCTGCAGAACTACTCTGGCTCCAGCTGCATCTGTATGTGAACATGAACTGGGAAGTGGAATCGTTCCTTGTGCACTGACTTCCACCACAAACCCAGACACTCAAACCCATGTTCATACTAAATTACTGTCATTTGCAGCCTATCTCCTACCATGATGATCATGTCTGGCCTGGAAGTCCCCTGTGGCACATTAATAAACATCTAACCCAAGATATCATTTACTAAGATTCAGTGTGAGCTCAGAAGGGTCTTTTTCTGTTGCAGGAGCTTGCACTAAAATTGCACTAAATCTCCATCAAGCACAGTGTTGGGTGGAGACATCTACCTGTGCCTTTTCCTATAGACCACAGAGGCTTAAAGATATGGAAAGAAATGAGAAAAAAAGATGTTTTCCACTCCTGGAGGTCCTAGGAAAGGAGAGGAGGGACCTTCTCTGGTCCTGTGCAGAGACCCTGGTTGTCCAAGGCTGTTGCAGCACCCACAATGTCTCACTGCTGGGGCACAGTGCAGAAATAAAAGCTGGAAACAAGCAGCATCACCCTAAATCCCAGCCAAACAGGCCATATAGGAATTGAGGATTAACCACCAGAACTCCAGATCAGGTGCAGAGGTAGAAGCTCACCCTTGCTCACCTGGGCTGAGGTTACCATCTTGTCCCCATGTCCCCTCTTCACAAGCTGCCCCTGACACCCATCCAACCCTTTTCTACGTGTTTCATAGAATCATTACAGATTGGAAGGGACCTCAAAAGATCGTCTAGTCCAATCCTCCTGCAACAGCAGGATCACCTAGACCAAGTCACACAGGAACACATCCAGGCAGGTCTTGAACATCTCCAGTGAAGGAGACTCCAGAACATCCAGAGATTTGTTTATCAGGGACTGCCAGGAAAACCTGCTACTTCTGGTGATGCATCTGAAAGCAGCCCAGGGTCTTCTGAACTCCTCCTGTCCCCTTCACACCCACTTTCTGCTCTACAGAGTATTCCCTACCTCAGGGCTTACCTAGCTGGTGGTGATTAAAGGGCTAGCGTCAAGGAAGAGCTGAGCTGAACAGCAGCTGCACAGCCTGCTGCTAAGAGAGCCCTCCTTCCAAGCATCATCAGAACCACCCTGATTATTTTCTTCTTCCATAAAATGCCTCCTTGCTGGCAGCACAGACTGTTCTCTGTATCTGCATGGCGATGGACCAACCTCTCCACGGTGAGCAACCCCACAGGCTGTACCAGAGGGCAGACTAAGCCAAAGATCATGGAGCTGACTCAAAAAAGTCCCCCTGTTTAAAATGCTAAAAGCATTTTGCACCAAGACACTTGAACCTACAAGGAGTCCCAGCGCCATCACTGCATCTTCATCCTGAGCACAGGATCGGGCCGCAGACAGACTCTTCAGCAGGGTGTTACCTCTCTGTCAGCGCAGAGACTCCTTCTTTCACAGCCTACTGGTTAAAAAAAAAGCCTAAATGTTCCAATTGACTTCCAGCAGAGTAAGAAAACAGGAAGCAAAGCTGACAAGCGGTTGAGATCCAACCAGTCCAAGCTGTTTTGATGGCAAGAGAGGAAGAGGAGCTGCCAGCCCATCAGTCTGGATGTTGATCACCCAAACCCAGCAAACACATCAAGCCTGGAATCACTTGGAAGGAAGCAGCTGTCCTGGAGATCCTTCCCAGCTCCTCCATTTGTTCTGATTGTTTTTTCATTTGATTTGAGGCTGCACTTATTGCAGAAAGAGCTGTTTAACAGCTTCTTGTGGCGCAGCTCCCCATGCAAGTGCTCTGCTCCAACATCATTCCTTTTATTACCAGGTACTACATCTACAGAGAGAAATCCCCCAGAAGAGCCAAACAGCCCATTCCCCAGGTTAGGACCATCCCAGTGGGCAGCAGCAATTAATAGAATCCTTCAGGTTGGAAAAGACCCTTGGGATCATCAAGTCCAACCACTAACCCTTCTCTACCAGTTCAACCACCAAGTCAGGAGCGGGGAAAACAAATACAGACACTAAAACAAGAGGGGGGAAGGATCAAAAGCAGCCAAACAGGGATGTGGTGTCACAACTGCTGCCTGGGAAGAAAAAGGATCTCTCCTACCTGCTGACACTCTCCTCATCCAGACACCCCCAGCTCCCTTCTCAGTGGGAAGTGACAGATTGCTGTTGGTCTGTGGTTTGCTTTTGACCATCTTGATTTACTTGAGTTTTTCAATTAACAGTTTTAATTGTGGGTTGAAGCTGAAAGGGTTCCCCCCCCCACCTCAGAATAACAAACAACAGTGAACACCAGGCTGGGATTGAGAAGTTTGCTCCCATTCCTCTCCCTTGCAGTGTTGAAACAGCTTGCCCAAAAAAATCCTGGTATCTAGAGGTTGCAGAATGATATTAGAATTAAAATGAAATATTTATAAATAAATATGATGATTGACATCAGCTTTGTTTTTGAAACCTCTTACTCAGCCCCAACCCAAACACCTGCACAGCTGACTTCAGACTGAGGTTTGAAGGACTCATTGCTGCTCACCATCCTGTCTCTGTCTGCAGGGGCTGAACCATTCTGGAGGTTCCAGGCTCCAGATCTCCTGCCCTTACTCCCACCCTGCTGTGACACAACCAACACCTTGGCAGAGAAGCCCCCACTAAGGAAGCAGCAATGAGCAAAGTGCCTGCACAACCCCAAGGTCACGGCTGGTTTTCAGTCTCTTTAGCTCTTGGCAAAGGGTAGGGGAGCTGCCATCTCCTCCAGCATTTTCCTCCACCTCCCTCTGCACTTCCCCTTTTGCCTGCCCAGGGCAGAGGGTTGGAACTAGATGATCTTAAAGATCCCTTACAACCCAAACCATTCTCTGCAGACAGTTTAGTGATTGGGGGCTGTAGGGCAGATGGTTGGACTCTATAATCTTGAAGGTCTTTTCAAACTGGATGATTCAATGAAAACAAGACCCCTCCGTCACCTCATGACTGATGCCTTGGCTTCTCCGGTGCCACCAAGGATCCTTCTCAACTCCATGATCTCACCTATGACAACATATCCTCAGGATAAACGAAGAGCATCCATCCTCACCTGGTCTCACAGCTTCACTTTTTCTTCCTCCTAAAAACCAGCCATAATTTTACATCCTGTCTGCTCGCAGCCCTCGCTGGGACAACTGCTAATGGCAAACAGCAGCCAAGACGTTATAGGTTTCCCTAAATAATTTAAAGCACTCATCTTGCAGACAAAGAGAAGACAGCCAGCCCCCTCCACGGAGGGACATAAAGTACAAACTACATCATTTAATTCAGGCGATAACTTATTATCTGCTGAGAAATTAATGCTGTCTCTCTTGGTCTTCTCTTTTTGTACTTAATCTGTACTTCTAAGGATAAAGGTGTCCTGGTTGCTTTCTCTGCCCCAAAACCAGAGACTGGCTATTTTCTTTAGAGGTCTGGATGCACTGGGAGTGGAAAGGTTGGGATTCAGCTGTGGTTTTCCCCATCAGTGGGGAAAAAAGCACAGACCCCTTCATGTTCTCCTTTGCCCTCCCTGCCTTCAAACCTGTTCTGTAGAGCCCCACACCAACCCACACTGGTGTTACCAAGAAACTGATGGGCAGACCAGCTACTGCAAAGCTTGGGAAATGTCACGGCAGCTTTAGAGGGAGGTTCCAACCCTCCACCCTGGGTTTGAGGGTGTCTGGATCAGTCAACAGCAAAGGGAACATCTGTGCCTCTTCCCAGCCCTTCTGCTCCGTTTTCCCTGCGCTGTCTGCTAACAATAAGGGGGGAGAGATAGAAGCAACCAAAGCTCCTCCCTGTGAAAGCCATTAACATAAAATACAAACCCTCTGCAAACAATCTGCATTTTATCTTCTTAATGGCTCCGTATCCAGAAATGATTACACCCAGCAAGGGTTGAGGAGTACGCTTTTCAAATCAGGGAGCAGATGTTCCACCGAGGCCATTACACAGTTAACTACCAATAAAAGTAATTCAGCAGAGCAGGCGCTGATTAAAGAATGTGCACACACAGCCCAGCATCATCTGCAGGGGAGACAGGGGAGTCGCTGTTAGTTAACCTCTAACGGCACCGTCCCGCTGCTTCTTCCTCCTCGGCGACAGGAGCCAGCGGGTCCAGCTGTTGCAGAGGGTCGGGGTGGTTTTTACTGTCTTGTAAATCAGGTCTCGTGAAGTCAACGTGAGCTGAGCAATTGGTCCGGCGGCCAAAAACACCCAGTGTTGCTTAACGGGTCACTGCTCTGGTTTCCAGTCCATCCCAGCATGTCCAAGACAAACAGCCCCGTGTCACCGGCTCTGCAGGCGTTGCTCAGGCAGGGTGGGAGCAGCAGCACTGCCCATGTCCTGGGCTGCGTGCAGATCACCACCACCTTCCCCCACAAGCCCTGCTTGTTACTGACCTTTGGGAGGCTCCAAGCGTTGGTGTCCAGCAGCTAAACTCCAGAGGAGAATGCAGGGAGCACAGCCAGAGCCTTCTCAGACCCCATAACCTGGGCAAGGGTTTCACAACGCGCTCACCACCCCGGGACACAATGGTCTCACATTGGGATTGACCATGGGAACCTGCCACGGCCACCCAAGGCTTTGCTCTGAACACTCACCAGCTTCAGAGATGCTTAGATGGAGAAAGGTGATGATGGAAAGCAAAGCTGTGCTGGAGAAGACAACCCAAAAACACCCCAGAAACACCCTAACACACCCCAGTTGCTTTCTTGAACCGTGAGGGTGGTTTCATCTGGTTTGTACTTAGCAGTGAGGAGCTCACTGCCAAGTAGCAGAGGAACCGCCTGGCCCCCCAAGCCCAGAGCAGCTGAGAACTTGCTGAGGCCAAGGATGAGTCTTGAAGAGCAGCCAGGAGAGGTGGAGGAGAGGAGGAAAATGAAACCTCGAGCTGCTGCCAGGTTGGAGGGGGAAGTGTGAGAGGGTGTCATGTGCAGGGCATATCTCACCTTCCATCTTCCTTGTCCTGAAGCAAAGGAGGTTCAGATCTCTTTCCTACTCTGCATGTTCCTAAAGGTTTCCTTTTATACCCTGTAATTGCGTTTTTGTACCCCAAAATATCCTCTGGAGTGAACAGGCTTCCTCTCTCTCAGCAGATCCATCTCCAGCACAAGTGGAGAGGCACTAATTGCCCCACCAGGGTCTCCAGGGCTTTGCTCCGCATTGTTAGCTAACGCAAATGTGTTCTTAATTTAAGCACTTAGCCCAAATACTTCATTTTTAATTACAAACCGAGGCAGAGCCCGAGACAGCCCAGAGCAACTGCTTCCCCCATCAAACCAGCACAGCGGAGACTGGGGAGAGATTTCACCCAACATCAACAGTTAAAAAAGAACAACCTCACAGCTTTAGGGGGTTCAGGCAGAGGGAACACCCTGAACACCCTACGGGAGGTGTCACCTTCCTGGGAAACAAACGCTGAACACCCCCCAGGCTGGGAAATGACACACCTTGAAGAACACCTCAGCTCCCTCCATCCTCCCCTCTGCTCACCAGCTGCCCTCATAGAGGCACCCCTGCTCCCTAATTAGCCCTTCCTGACCATGGCTGTGGGGTGGGGGTCCCAGCCCACAGCTCCTCCCTCCCACCTGCACTGGCAGGAGGGGAGCTCCAGCCATGAGCTGTCAGCCCAAAGGATCCAGGTCCAGAAGCTGAGCAGGGAGTGGGAGCTTGGCCATGAGCACAGCAGGGAAACCTAGGGTGATACCTAATGAGGGTCTCATGCACGTCTCTGAACCCTAAGAGAACAAAGGAGAAAAGTGGGATGAAACCCCATGAGGGTCTCAGGCACCTCCCTGAGCCCCAAACGCCATGTCCCACACATCTGTGCTCTGTTCAGGTGTCCAGAAGTCCTGTTTGGATGCAGCCCCTGAGCATCTGATGTAGGGCAGGAGCTCGGGGCAGCAGCTGTGTGTCCCAAATCATGTTTTGTGTGGAAAGGGTATGTGAGAGGAGGAGGAGGAGGATGGAGGTAGCCAGCTCTGGAGAAGCTCCAACCAGCACTCGCAGCCAGCCGAAGCCTGGCAGAGGACAGGAGGGAGAAGCAGGACACGTGGGAACAGCCCTGTGGAGCTGCAGGAGCAGCCAAAACTGTGTGTCATGGGGTCAGGGAAAGAGCGAAGACCTCAGACCTGAGCTCATGTTCTAGAAAAGCTGCAAATCAGCCTGGTTTTACCCTGGGAGGGTCCAAGCTGTGGCTCTGCCCCTATTTCCAGCCCTCTGCTAAGTCAGCCCTGGGCTGTTTTGCTTCTCATGGGTTTCAGTCCCTCCTCGACTTTTTTTTCAGCAGCTCCTGGAGAGTCCCTTTCCCCACCACACTATGGTCTCCCAGTCCCCCACCACATCCTAACCCGCTGTGTCCTGGCTACCACCACCACAGAGCAGCTCCAGTGCACAAAGAGGGGGAAGATGGGCCTGGTGCTCCGAAAACAGCTTGACCAGGAGCAGAGCTGGAGCTGTGGGGTGACGTTATGGTATCTCCATGCCCCAATGTGCTCAGGCACATCGTGATGGGGAAGCAGCAGATGCAGAACTTGGCTCCTCCAACTCGTACCTTTATTTTCTTTACACCACTGTGTAGCTGCCTGGGCATTTAATCCTCATAATTAATGCGAGGGAGAGAAAGGGCAGGTTCTTACCCCTTTCTCCCTTTTACAAACATCATAACTTGCTCTTCAGAAAGGGTTAAAAAGAGCCAAACAGGTAGCAGACAGAGGCATTTACCTTTTCACAGAATCACAGAACATTAGGGATTGGAAGGGACCCCAAAAGGTCATCCAGTCCAATCCCCCTGACACAGCAGGACCCCCTAGATCCAGTCACACAGGAGCATATCCAGGTGGGTTTTAAATGCTTCCAGAGGAGGAGACTCCACAACCTGCCCTCGGCAGCCCCTTCCAGTGCTCTGTCAACCTCACTGGGAAGAAGTTCCTTCTCATATTTATGTGGAACCTCCTCTGTGTTCCAGCTCACACCCATTGCCCCTTGTCCTATCACTGAGTGCCACTGAGCTCCATCGTCCTTTTGGCAAGGAAGAGGCATCTCTAAGGAAGAGGGTTTTTTCCAAGTACTAACATGCTTGAAAGAATCCAAAAGACACACTCAGGGCTCCAAATATTTTCGGTTGCATGGCTAGAAAAAACAAGAGGACTATCTTCTGTTTATTAAAATCCAAAAAAAATGACTCTGAGAACGACCTGGCTGCTCCCTATCTGAGACACAAAGGAAGTTGTGGGGTTGTGTGGTGGGTTTTTTTCTCCTTAACACGAGATGTCATCATACATTTATTTAAAGCCTTAATGATATGTTTGGGGACATCATCTACGCCTGAATATTTCTCCTTTGCAGTTGTCTGGAAGAGGGAGCCTTTTTTACTTCTTTTTTTAAGTCTTAAAATAGTAAACGAGGCCAATTATCTCATGGCAATTCCAAAGGATAATTTGATTCCGCTTTAGCTGTCAGTGTCCTATCAAAGCAGTTTGTGCAGGTTAATTTTAGGAACACGTGTCCACCCGTTCCAGTCTGTTCGGCAAAGCCCTGCTGAGGCTCACGGGTGGGAAATGGAGCTGCTCCTCCAGCCCAGGCACAGCCCCAAGACACTGCAGTGGGGTGGGATGCTGAGGGCTGTGCAAGGGGATGGACCTGAGCTCTGGCAGGATCTCCCTTTGCTCCCACAGGATACCAAAGTCACTGGTGACCAGTGAAGTGACACTGGGCTGGTGGTCAAGCAGCAAAACCCAGTTAGCTCTGGGAGCATCACTGAGGTTATCCTAAATAAAAAAGAGAGGGATTTTTTGCATTCCAGCACATTAGGAGCTGGCAGTCACTAAAGCTTTGGGAAGGATCATGGTGCTTCAGTATCTTACAGATTAATGGGGTTGATTTATCATTTGGGGGTTTAATTAGTCTCATTACCAATGGGACGAGCAGGCAAACACCACCCCAACACAAACCCTGCAGATGGGCTGCTCCTGACGTGTTTGTTGAGGATGAGCATGGCAAACCAGGCTTAGTGGTTTTGGGGGGAGAGATTAGCAAGGGAGAAAACAGCTCAGGGAGGATTAAGAGAGGGGTTTTGATGAAGGCTTTGCCCCAAGTTGCTCCTTAGGTTTGGAGTAAGGCAGTGAGAGCCCGTCAGAGGGCTGACAGCCACGGAGCTCCCAGGGATTCGCTTGCTTTTGTTGAATTTCAGAGTTCATTAACTTCAGCTGCTTAATCTCATATCTTTTAAAACAAATAAAAAAGAAGAAGAATCCTATTGTTTATCCCAGGCCATGGCTATTATCGGGGTTATGATGACACTGACTTGGGGAGGCTGCCAAATTCCCCAGCCTGTGGAAGAGGGCGAGACCATGGTGTCCCAGCTCAGAGCATGAGGCTCTCTTTGCTCTCTGCTGAACAGTGGTGCCACAGAGCTCAGGATCTTTTTCTCGTCTTTATACCTCATTTTATGTCCTGAAAGCTTCTTCTCTCCGTATCATCACAATAAGCCCTAAGGCTGGTTCCCATCCTGCAGACCCCAACCTTCTGAGCAGATCCCCTGCCCTCCCAGCCTCACTTAAAGCCCTTCCAATACAGGCAGTGCCCTAAATGTTTCCCTCTTGATTGCTCGACTTTGGTTTGGAGCAGGAAGGAACCCAAGTGCAGTCATTACCCCAGTTTCATCCCCACAGGGCACAGAAGTGCAGACGCAGCAGGTGTCCCTGAGCAGACACAGAGTGATGCGGGGAGCACATGATTAGCTCCCACCAGTCCTCACCAGCTGCAGTCTGTACCTACAATTCTTCTGACACACTNTCCAAGATCATCCAGTCCAACCACCAACCCAACCCCACCCTGCCCTCTAAACTCTGTTCCCTAGGGCCACAGCTCCTCATTTTTTGAACACTTCAAGGGTCAGCAACTCCACTCCCTTCCTGGGGAAAAAAAAATCCAACCTCTCCCAAAGACATAGCAGTGCTGAAATTGCATTTTTTAATGAGAGCATCAGCTAGCTCCTATCTTCCAAAGCTAATGAGATGTTCTCCAGGTGCCTCCAGCCACATCCCAGGAGGGAGACTATCTCCTCTCTGTTTCTTGGCTAAAGTAGTATCCTGAGGTCCAGGACAGACTGATGCTAGTTTGTGCAGCCCCAAACCCTGATCCCAGCACAACTTCCCAGAGCACCTTTTGCTTCTCTGTGTACAAACCCGACCTCTGCTCCGGCTGAAAATAAACGGCTTTCCTCTCTTTCAGCAGTTTATTTTCTGTTCTCCCTTCCGCACAGGGCCGGAGCCAGGCCCGTCTAGTCACGCTCCCCTTGGTTCACAGCCCGTTTCTCCTCCGGTCCACTCCCGTGCTCCTCAACTTGTTCCTTGCTGGGTTCCCCATCCCGCTCGCAGCCGGTCTCCCAGTCCACATCGGGCTCCATCAGTCCCAGTCCCAGCGCATCCCCCCTGTGCCCAGCAAACTGCGGGGAGGCGCTTCCTCCACTATTTTTTCTATTTAGCAATTAAGAAATTACTAGTCCAGTGTGACCCATGTGCTGGGGAGCTGCAAACCCGGCTCCAAATCCCGCGTGGCTCTGCCCCGCATCCCGCAACCACCCCCCGCAGCCCTGCCCCCACCCTACCTCCCCGCCGGCTGCCAACTCCTGCCGAAGGTCTGGCCCGGGTGGCAGAGGGGACAAACCCCCTCGAACGAGCTGCGCAGGGGGGGCCCGCAGGCTGCCCGGGCCGGGGCGGGGGGAGCCGGGCGGCTCC
>VXBP01004928.1:319749-521495 GCA_013400115.1 Rhinopomastus cyanomelas | reverse complement strand
CCCGGAGCCAAACCCAGACCCCCTACCCGGAGCTAGATCCAGACCCGAAGCCGCATACGAACCCGCACCCCGATCCGGACCNCCCGGCCGCGCTGCTGCTGCTGGGTGCGGTGCTGGCGGCCGATCTCTACTTCCACCTCTGGCCTCGGGCACGGCAGGAGCTGGCGGGGTCCCCGAGCTGCCCCTGCCGCCGCCACCCCCCCGTTCCCCCCGCCCCACCCAGCCCCCCCCCTGGGGCATCGGCTCTGCGCCGGCTCTTCGCGCACCCGCTGTACCGGGGGGCCGGGGCGAGGGCCCCCCCCGAACCGCTGCTGGGCACCCGCGAAGCACTGCGCTACTACCGCCGGAAAGCGGCTCGTTGGAACAGGTGCGTCCCGCCGGCACGGAAACACCCCCTCTAGAACGGGCATCCACCGAACAGGCATCTCCTCGGGACCCCCTGCATGGGCACCCCACAACTGGGCATCTTCTAGGGACCCCCTGTTTGGGCACCCACTGAACTGGCATCTCCTGGGGACCTCCTGCATGGGCATCTCCTTGGATCCCCTGCATGGACACCCCACAACTGGGCATCTCCTGAGGACTCCCTGCATGGGCACCCTCATGTGGGCATCTCCTCAGTAGCCCCTGCATGGGCACCCTGAAACTGGGCATCTCCTGGTAACCCCTGCAAGGGCACCCCCTACATCAGCATCTCCTGAGTGCCTCCTGCATAGGCACCCACTGCACTGGCACCCCCTGCTTGAGCATTTCAAGCACAGCTACCCACCAGGGAACCCGTCCACAGGTACCTCCTGCACAGGCATCTCCAGGGCACCCCTCTTCCTGGGCACTATCTGCATGAGTGTCCCAAGCCTTGGCACCCAGGGGAGGGGAGAGGTGGCTGCTGGGGCACGGGGTAAGACCCCTTGAGCACCCCTGGGTACACATCTCCATTGCTCTATGTCCCCGTTTTGGTGAAAGAGGAGGCAGCCCTGAGGTGCTGAACCCCAAAACAGGTCCCTGCACCCACCAGCCCTTAGGCTGGGTGATGGTCCCAGGCCAGAGCCCTGCAGGGGCTTCCTCTGATCCATGGTCTTGGTGTGCTGAGTCTCCACTCCGCCCCTTTCCTGCTCCCAGCCTGACTTCTCTGCCACAAAAGGCACCGAGTCTTTTCCCTTTGGACAGGATTTCCAAGTTCCCACCTTCTCCTCTGGAGTCACAATCCCTGGAGATGTTTAGAAAATGAGTAGATCTAGCACTTGAGGCGATGGTCTAGGGGTTAGGGAGATGCTGGGATGAGAGCTGGACTTGATGATCTGGAGGTCCTTTCCAGCCATGATATTTCTGTGCTTCTATGATTCCTCTTGTTTCTGTGGGACTCAGTCCCATTTCAGGCAGGACTTGCCTGAGGAGGTGGTGGGAAATGATAATGGAAAGACCCTAAGAATGAACTCCTGTGCCTGAGCAGTGCCTGGGACCTGGAGCCACCCTGTGTGCTCAGCCAGGGGTCACCCCTTCGAGGTCCATCCCTTTCCTCATTCAGTTGGAGCAGCTCAGATCCTTCTTCACATCACTCAAAGTCCATGAGTATCTTCAGGACATGGGCCACAGGCCGGCCTCTCAGAGCTGAGTGATGCCTCCTGAAGTCATCAGGATTTGGGTAGGAAGATGGATGTTTCCCAAGCAAAAAGCCTGGTGGGTTTGGGGGATCTGAAATGGAGGAGCTCACAGCTTGGACTCGGTGGCTCCTAAAGCACGTGGTACCAAGTGCTTGCAGCTTGTGGGATGTTCCTGGTAATCTGTAAGAAGCCTGCACTCCCGGACTTGATTTTCCACTGTATTTAAGAGGGCTGTTTGTGACAAAGCCGTGGCTACACGGTGCCTTTTGCCTGAGGATGTGGCCAGGAGGAACACGGTGATGCTGCCTGCCCTTGATCGACTTTGTGTTGTCCCTCTAGGAGGAAGGGAGGCAGAGTATTGATTATCCCTCAGTCACTTTGAAATCAAATCTATGCTGCTCCTAAGTGGGTGAAGCCCTCAGCGAGGGGGCTGAGGAGACGCTCAACCTTCTTCCGCAGAGGGAACATTTTGTAAGCTGGTGCTTGTCAGGCTCTTGGGTTTCGTAAGACCATTAATTTGCTGTGGGCATGGAGGAATTTCTGCCTCACCAGAAGCACTGTGGAGCCCAGATCCTCTCTGATGTGCTGACTCTAGAACTGCTGGGAGCAAAAGGTTCCTCCATGGAACCCAGGAACCCACAGCTTTCTCTCCCCAGTCCATAGGTTTAGCAAAGCTGCTGCTGTTGTTGATGTCTTCTTGATCTTAAAGGTCTTCCCCAGCCCAAACAAGTCTATGGTTCTATGACTGGAGGTAGTGCTGTGGGAGCAGGGTCCTTGCCAGCTCTCACCAAGGTGTGATCACATCCATGACCAGACAAAGAGGGTCCATGGGCCACCTTCTCCTCAGCTCAACTGGGTGATGGCACCTTTCTGCATCACACGTAGATCTGGCTGTTGGCACAGCAGATCTGAGCAGCAGGATGCTCCTCCTGAGCAGCAGCACAGCCTGTCTTCACTTCTGCAGCCAGATGGTCGTCAGCTGGGGTGGGACTGGGTCAGCCCATGGAGTGGCCCCAGCACAGCCCCGTTTCAGACACCCCCTGCCAGGGCAGCAGAGCAATGTCCCCTGTTGCCACCCCTCACCCTGCTGCTCCCTGGCACTTGTGGCAGCACCAGGAGCTCAGCTGCAGCACCAGCTGGAACCATGGATGGGGATACAGGCAGGAAACACCCAATAACCATCCACACCTCTTCAAAACAACAAAAAACCCCTCCCTACCCTTAAAAACTCCAAAGCTCATTTTTATCCTTGAAGGAGCCTGTGCCCAGCATCTGTCCCCTGCTGTGCCAGCGAGCTGGCTGAGCAGAGAGCCAGGGCAACCCAGGGGCTATTTATAGTGAGGCAGAAATGAACCTGGTTTTTAGACCATTAGGACTTTTGCAGAGTTGTCCTTACAGGGAAAGACTCCAGCAATCCTGAAGGAAATGGGGAGGCATGGGGAGCTGTATTTGGGGCTTGAAGGGGAGTTGCTGGCCCTGCAGCAGCTTGTCCCAGGGCAGGGACCCTGCGGGCACTGGGCTAGGAAGCAGCCGGCTGGGAATTGCCTCCCAATATCTGCTGCATTTTTTAACCATCAGTAATCTCCTGCTCTAGGGAGGAACAGCCTGTGTCCATGGGAGGCAGGAGAGCAAATATGGTAAAATATTTGGGGCAGCTTCCCTAGGGAATAGCCCTGAGTCATTCTCCTAAATTACAGCGGGGTCTCTATCATCTGTAGCCACAATGTGGAGTCAAGATTGAGCCTCAAAGATTTGCCCACAGGGGCACAGCAGGAAGGGGCTTGTCCATCAGACCTGAGGGCATCCCAGGGTCACATCCTGCTGTGGAACCTGCTAAGCCTGTTCCAGTGCCCAACCACTCTCTCAGGAAAGAACTTCTTCCTAAGATCCAAACTAAACCTCCCCTGATGCAACTTCAGGCCATTTCCCCTCAGCTTATCATTAGTAATTTGGGAGACCAGCACCAGCCTTGCTACAGCCTCCTCTAAGTAGCTGTAGAGAGCAAGGTCTCCTGTCAGCCTGCTCTTCTCTAGACTCAATAACCCCAGCTACCTCAGCTGCCCTCCATAGGCCCTGTTCTCCAGCCCTCTCCCCAGCCTCGTTGCCCTTCTCTGGCCTCAATGTCCTTCTGATACTGTGGTGCCCAAAACTGGACCCAGTACTCAAGGTGCAGTCTCACCAGCGCAGAGTACGGGGCCACCATCACCTTCCTGCTCCTATCTGATGCCCTTTACCTGACCACATGCTCATGGACTTGGTGTTGCAGCTGACCCCATCTAGTAAAATCACAGAATCATTCATGTTGTAAAGGACTTAGATTCTATGATTCTATGATTCTATGACTTACGAGAGAATCAAGTCCCGTCTCCAACCCAACACCTCCACAACCACCAGACTATGTCCACTGACCTTTTGAACCCCTCCAAGGATGAGGACTTCCCCGCTGCCCTGTTCTGATAACACGATCTTCCTGTAGAAGAGTGAGAGAAGAATTCAGCACCCAAACCAGACATTTTTATAAGCTGAGTGTGAAAAGGTTGAGGGACCAAGGACACGGGGGCAGCCTGAAATGGCAATGAACTTCTGCTCCCAGCTCTACTCATCCTACCTTGAAAATCCCTGAGCTTTTAGCAGAGCTACCACAGCCTCAGCAAACAGAAGGGAGAATTCAGCTTGTCCAAGGGTCAGTGATACAGGCTGAGAGCTCGAACGATGCTGGGATCGAAGTAGCACTGCAGCAACCAGGCAGACAACAGGCTGGGAGAGGGACCGGGCTGCTCTGACCTGCAGACCTGCCACATCCCCCTGGGTCCTGGATTTCTCCCAGGACGCTGCTGAAATGTGTCGCTGGCCACCAGGAAGGTTCACCCCTTGCTCATGGTTAGACTGGACTAACCACAGTGTTAGCCTGCTTGGATGGAGAGGGATCATGGAAAGAAAAAGCACAATGAAACCAAACACCTTCCTGCTGGTTTGAAGCTGTAAAAAACCAGCTACAACCACGAAGCAGAGCCCTTTCCAGCCTCCAGTGCCAGCTTCTGAGGCAGTAAGTGCCTGCTCCACACCCACTTGCCGCAGCAAACCCTGGCAGAGCCCGTGGCATGCTGCCCTCTGCCACTGAGCCCCAATACTGTGACCATCCAGCCTCCCTCTCCCCACTGCTGCACTGTCAAAACAAGAGGTTGGGTCTAGTGGTGAACTGTTGGACTTGATAGTCTCAAGGGTCTTTTCCAAACTGAATGACTATGAAACCTTAAAAAACCAGGAAAAGCTAAAGGTGGGCAGGGAAAAGTCTCTTTTCATCTTTGGATTCTCCTAGAGTGTTTTGCTGAGGGTCTGGGTTGGGTCTGGTGAGGCTGATGGCACCTCCTTCTCCCAACCAGGGTTGATGCCCTGCTGGGTACCAGCCCCCCAGCTCCTGTTTGGCTTCACGGATGGAGCATGGCGTTCCCAGTGCAAGTTGGACTTTGGTTCCTCGTTATCTGGATGGGCCACTCCGTACAAGGCTCGGCCAGCGTTAATGAGAAACTAACACTCTGTCCTGCGCCGGCTGGAATGGGGGACCTTTCCAGCGGAGGTTAGCAAAGCCTGGGTCCCAGCCTCAGGGTCAAGCAAGATGCTCACCAAGTGCAGACATGTTTGGGGGTTATTGTTGAACTTGTGGGACCTCCTCAGCTCCACCTGTCAAGAAAGGGTTGGATTCAACCTTGATTTTGAGAGATGGTGGGCAGGATGCTGCTGGGTGGCCTCATCTCACCGCTGCTCATCAGATCCAGAATCTGGTCATGGAGAGAATTGGTGGCTCTTAAGGGACGTTTTTTTTTCCCAGGTAGGGACCTCTGGCTTCACACAAAACTGCTGGACACTCCAGACACCTCACTGCACAGTCAAACCCAAGTTACCTGCTGTCACATCACATCTCCTTCCTGAGTCCAGACTGGAGTCTGCAGTCCCTCCAGGAAGCATCCCATCACACACTTCATCCATCACATGGGGCAGCTCCAGTGCTGCTGGAGACCCTCCCCACTCCCCAACAGCCTCTGTGCTGAGAGCAGGAAGGGTTTCCATCCCAGGGCTCCTCCTCATCACCCGGTAACATCTCTCTTCCAGGAGACACAGGCTGTACA
Source organism: Rhinopomastus cyanomelas (assembly GCA_013400115.1). Taxonomy (NCBI): domain Eukaryota; kingdom Metazoa; phylum Chordata; class Aves; order Bucerotiformes; family Rhinopomastidae; genus Rhinopomastus; species Rhinopomastus cyanomelas. Next base: position 515,767 of record VXBP01004928.1, on the reverse strand, counting down.
GAGAGGAGCTCAACCTGACCTCCCCTGCAGCTCCACTGCTGCTGCGGCCGGACACCAGCTGGCTCCAGTTCCACCTGGGCATCAGCCGCGATGGGCTCTACCCGCGCTCCAGCCCCACCATCAACAGGCTGCTGCAGGATATGCAGGACCTCAGCACCATCAGTGCTGGTAAGCACCAGCCTGGCCATGGGGCTCCAGCCCCCCACTGCAGATCACTTTTGCAGACAAGGGCAGGGGCTGTTATTCACCAGAGGAAGCCCTAAGCTCTGTGCTGGCTTCCCAGGAGGTCTGGTGCTCTGCAGCTGCCATGTCCTTACCCCAAGTCAAGAGGAAGAACTTGATGTAGCCCTTAATGGAGCACCCTTTGGTGCCAGCCATGGCCTACTGCAGGGTCATTCAGTCCAACGGGCTACGTCAGCACCGTGTGGGCCAGCAGGGCTGGGTGGGCATGCCCCATGCTGGGAGGGGGCTGAGCAGCAAAAGCGGAAGGCCAGCAGGGTCTCACAGCTCCTCCTGCCCTTGCAGACTACAGCCAGGATGAGAAGGCACTACTGGGAGCCTGCGACTGCAGCCAGAGTGAGTGCTACCCGCTGGGTCCCTGCCCTACCTCTCCCAGTCCCCAGCTCCTCCATCCCATTAAGCAAGGGAAAAGTAAAGCCAGGCAATGCTGGGCCCTTCCCCCTCCAGTTAATCCCCCCCACACCCCAGCAAAGGTTGGCATGTGGGTGCCAGGACACCAGTATGCCACTGGTTTCTACTGGAGGGAGGAGGAAGAAGTCCCCATGAAGACATAACAAACAGCCCTCAGGAGAAGTGCTGGAGGGAATCTCCTCTGTGGCTCAGGGGAAGAGGGGGGCAGCTGGAGGGAGCAGGGGGACCCACTCCCTGGGGTGGGAAGCCCCATGGAGGGACTGGTGTATCACCACAGGCTGCGGAGAGTTCCCAAGCAGCCAACACCCTGGTTCCTTCTGCAGTCGTGAAGCCCAGCGGTGTGCACCTCAAGCTGGTCCTCAGGTTCCAGGATTTTGGGAAAGCCATGTTCAAGCCTATGAGGTAAGGCAGCCCAGCAGAGCACCCCCCACCCCAGCAAGGAGCCCCATCCAACCTGGCCTTGAACACTGCCAGGAAGGAGCCACCAGTCCCAGTAAACAGAAGGTTTCAATTGCTTCTGCCCCTATTTGTAGCCCCTTGGGGCTCCTCACCCCTCCTCACTTCACATTCTGTGCCCCAGCAGCACCCAGTCGTGAGGGTTTCCTCATCCCAAAAGCCAGCAGCTCCTCTCTATGGGTCCCCACCCATCTTTGCCCAACGTCCTTGTCCTGCAGGTGTGGGTGAGGAAGGAGAGTGTCCAGGAGGGCTCAGCAGTGCTGATGGGCTTCCCTGTGCCCTATGCAGCTGCTTGGGGCAGCCCAAACATGGAATTAAATGAGCTGCTGTTCCATCTCAGGGGTAGGACAGCATCAAACCCAAGGTCTTCTCCACCTCCCCCAGGGCCTCTAGCCCATGTTGTACCCACCTCAGACACTGCCCTAGGTGGGACAGAACTCAGGCACAAAAGGTTTTAAAGACCAGAGGCAGTGTTTTTGCCTCCCTTGGCCACCCAGTGCTGAGACAGGGTGCAGGTGCTGCTCTCCAGTACAGTAGGTGATGCTCCCAACTCAGCACTGGGTGGTTTTGTGCTGGATTAGGTTAACCCACTTGCTGTCTCCCAGGCAGAAACGTGAAGAAGAGACTCCTGAGGACTTTTTCTACTTTGTTGACTTCCAGCGGCACAACGCCGAGATCGCCGCCTTCCACCTGGACAGGTAGGGACCTGCTGCAGCGCCTGGTCCTCTGCCCATGGGCAGCTTTGGCTCAAGAACAGCCCTGCTGAGCTGCTCAGCCCTAGAGAGGCAACTGCTTTGCAGCACCCTGGTTAAGCAGCTCTGTTAATAGGAGTTGGGGTGGCTCTGCCTCTCATCCAAGCCCAGGAGCCAGCTTTGCCTTGGCTGATGCACAAGAACCAACTGGTGGATGAAGCCCAGGGTGGGAAGGGGTCAGGTATTCCCCTGCCACATGGTCCTTCTGTGTGAAGATGAGCTCTGGGAGCAGCCTGGATCCCCTCCCAGTAAGGCAGTCACAGACTCAGTCGGCAGTCAGAACGTGTTTTGGATGGAGATAACCTGCAGCGATGTCGTTCCGAGCCCTCAGCTAATGAGCAATTAACCTGGCTCCTCTTCCCAGCAGGTTTTGTGTTTAACAAAACAAAAAATACCCTCATAAGAAGAGGAGGGTAGCAGCTGCCTCTCCCTCGAAGGGATGAGTATTGAGCATCAAGGGAGAGTGATCCCTGATGATGGTGATGGATGCAGACCTCCAGTTCCCCCACCCAACTGGCATCATGAGCAGGACCAGACTAAGTCCTGTAGCTCCAGCTCTGAGAAAGGGGTTGGTTAGTCTGGAGAAAAGGAGGCTGAGGAGAGACCTTATTGCTCTCTACAGCTACCTGAAAGGAGGGTGTAGAGAGGTGGGGGTCAGTCTCTTCTCCCCAGTCACCAGCAATAGGACAAGAGGAAGCAGCCTCAGGTTGGGCCAGGGGAGGGTTAGGCGGGACATCAGGAGAAATATCTCTTCCCTGACAAAGTGGTCAGAGGTTGGAACAGGCTGCTAAGGGATGGGGGGAACTGCCGCACCTGAAGGGGTTCAAACACCGAGTAGCTGTGGCCCTGGGGGACAGGGTTTAGTGGGCAGGGTGGGGTTGGAGTGATGATCATCTTGTAGTCTCTTCCAGTCTTGATGATCCCCTTCCCAGCTCTGCCCCTCCTTCCCCGCCGCAGCTCGGCTGCCATCGACTCGCCCCTCTGCATCCAGCCCTGCGAGGCCAGATGGCTTTGCTGCGGTGCTCTGTGGATCCTGGAGCGGAAAGCTGCCAGATCAAAACCAGTGCTGTGGGGTTGGGTTGTTTTCTTTCATCGTTGCTCAATCAGTAACAGGCTCAATCCTGTTTTGTGCTGGATTCTGAGAAGTTGAGGGCATTGCCCAAGCAGCAGAGCACAGCGTGAGCTGGTTCACCCTGCTTCACTGACTCGGCAACCGACAGCCCCTTTCCACTTGCTGACATCAATCCCTTCCAGCCCCAGGCCCTGAGAGTTTTTGGGATCTCGGAGATGAAGGAGCTGAGTCCCAGTGCCCCTGAGCAGGGTGATGCCTCCCACCGGCTCAGCCACACTGTGCTAGGTCCAACACATCTTTGTTCCTGTCAAACTGGGTGTCATCGAGGGTCTGAAAGGATCTTCTGGCTCCTGAAGGTCCCAGCTTGCATGCAGGGGGATGGGAGAAACCAGTTAAGGGAAAAAAAAGCCCCATGAATCCTGGAGAACATCCAGCTTGATCGAGGCAGCAGCTATTAAAATAGCAACATCCAAACTCAGCCGCAGTTTGGTCCAGAAGGTAAAATGATCCTGCTGATTTGCTAGAAAGAAGATTGGAGATGAAAATCAGACCAAATCCCCGTGGGTGCAGCCACCTAGGGGCTCCTGGTCTCCCAGTAGAAGGAATGAGAGCAGCACGTGGCATCCCACACTGCCATCCTGCGCGGGACCGTCCCTTTGAGCCACTGCCCTTCTTGTGCAGGATCCTGGATTTCCGGAGGGTTCCACCCACAGTTGGGAGGTTGATCAACATCACCAAGGAGATCCTGGAGGTCACCAAGAACGAGATCCTGCAGAGCGTCTTCTTCGTCTCACCAGGTAGGCAACTGCTGAGTTGCTGTGACCTGGGACTGAGGGGAGACCTCATTGCTCTGTACAACTACTTGAAGGGAGGTTGGAGTGAGGCAGGGGCTGGCCTCTTCTCCCTAGGGACTAGCAGCAGGACCAGAGGAAATGGGTCAGGCTGTGCCAGGGGAGGGTCACATTGGATCTTAGGGAAAACTTCCCAGAAAGACTGGGGAGGCCTTAGAATAGGCTGCCCATGGCAGGGGGTGGAGGCACCATCCCTGGAGGGATTCAACCGACGGGCAGCCAAGGTGTTTCAGGAGATGGGTTAGGGGTTTGGAGTTGTAGGGCGGATGGTTGGACTTGATGGTCTTGAAGGTCTTTCCCAGCCTTGACGATTCTATGTTGGTCTGTGAGAGAGGTGGACAGGCAGGGGCTGCTGGCAAAAAGGTTGGCAGGTCTTGTGCTGTTGAGCAGGATTGAAGTTCTTAGGTGAAACAGATGTGGTGACAGCAGAGGTGCCCCTCAGCCTCCAGCTGGAACCATCACCACCCACCCAGTTCTCCCCAAGCTTTCCCCTAGCATTGCACCATGCTTACCCCATCCCTGGAAGTGTTCAAGGCCAGGTTGGATGGCACTCTGATCTGGTGAGAGGTGTTGCTGCCCATGACGGGGTGGAATTAGATGATCTTCAAGGTCCCTTCCAACCCAAACCATTCCATGATTCTATGGCCAGGTCTGTCCATCAACTGAAGTCCAGGGGATGTCTGTGGCTGAGCAGTTTCCCATCCACGATGTGCTTGCGCGTCACCATCACACGATGGGGCAGAGGTCAGCGCAGGCTACCCTGCAGCCTCCTGTGTATTGTAGCTCCTCAGCCCATTCCCCTCTCTTCTCACAGCCAGCAACGTGTGCTTCTTCGCCAAGTGCCCCTACATGTGCAAGACAGAGTACGCGGTGTGCGGGAACCCTCATCTCTTGGAAGGGTCCCTCTCCGCCTTCCTGCCGTCCCTCAACCTGGCCCCACGGCTCTCCATCCCCAACCCCTGGATCCGGTCCTACTCATTTGACGGAAAAGAGGAGTAAGTGGGTAAATGATGCTGCTTCCCATATCTGCACTGCAGGCACCATGGGGGCAGGAGAACACGTGGGGTTCAGAGGTTGACCATCATTAGGCTAATAGCGTTTAAAGCTTGGGTTAGGACCAAGTTTGACTTCCAGTCTCCTCCCAGTGCAAAAAGAGGGAGGTTTAAGTCCTTCCCTCCATCTCCTCATGGAAGATCAGTCCTGAGGTTCTGTTGGGACAATGCAGCAGCAGCAGCCACTGAGTGCCCCCCTTCTCCTGCAGGTGGGAAGTGAATCCGCTCTACTGCGACACAGTGAGGGAGATCTACCCCTACAGCAATGGTAACCGGCTGCTTAACATCGTGGACATGGCCATATTTGACTTCCTAATAGGTAGGATGAAGGGGCAAATGACTTCTGGGTGCCCTCTCATGCCATGATGGCTCTCGAAGCCATCCCTTCTGCTCCAGAGGGTTTGGGGAGGTTGTGCAATGGGGTGCACAGCTAGAACCCTTCCTGAGGTGCAGGTGAAGGGGAGCCCAATGGCCCACCCCATCTCACTCCAGCAAAATGGAAGCAGCAGCTCTGGGCATCTCAGACGCTTCCAGCACAACAACAAGTATTTCATGCAGATCTGAAGGGAAATGTAGGATGGTTGAGGAAACTACTTGGTCACACACAAGGGAAACTGTGTCCTCTGTCTGCTCTTTGCCAGGGAACATGGACCGGCACCACTATGAAATGTTCACCAAGTTTGGGGATGACGGCTTCCTCCTGCACCTGGACAATGCCAGGGGGTGAGGCTGTGGGAGGACGTGGGGAGTGGGGAAGGTGGGAACAGGCACTAAGCTCTGTCCTCTCTGCTTACCCCCAGGTTTGGGCGACATTCCCACGATGAAATCTCCATCCTGGCCCCGCTCTCCCAGTGCTGCATGTAAGTGCCAGCTTCATCTTCCTTCCCAGTCACACTGGTGTTCCCACCATGGGAATTTGCTGCTGGAAACCCCCTGACTCCCCAGTCCAGCTCTATCCAGCAGCACAGGGAACAGTGCCGGCTAATCCCAGCCGAGGGGAAAAGTCAGACCCCTGAGCATGAGGGTCACAGAATGATTGAGGCTGGAAAAGCCCTCTGAGCTCATCCAGCCCAGCCCAGGACCTAACATCACCCCAGCAGCCACACCAGTGCACTAAGGGCCACAGACAGGCTGTCCTTCAACGTTTCCAGGGATGGGGACTCCACCACTGCCGTGGGCAGCCCATTCCAGTGTCTGATCAACCTTTCCCTGAGGAAGGGCTTCCTAAACAACCAACCTAACCCTCCTCTGGCAGCTTCAGGCCCTGCCCTCATCCTGGCTCTGGTTGCCTGGGAGAAGAGCCAGACCCCCTACCTGACTCCAACCTCCCTTCAAGGAGTTGTAGAGAGGAAGGTCCCCCCTGAGTCTCCGCTTCTCTAGGCTAAACACCAACGTAACCCTCCCTCAGCCCATCTTCATTGGCCTTTCCCTCCAGTCCCTTCCCCAGCCTTGTTGCTCCTCTGGACCTGCTCCAGCACCTCAAAAGTTGTGCCTGAAATCACAGAATGAAGTGACCTCCAAAGATCACCCAGTCCAACCTCCCTGCCAAGAGCAGGACCAAAACTAGGGCAGATCACTCAGAAATGCATCCAGACAGGGCTGCAAAGTCTCCAGAGAAGGAGAAATTGAGATTAAGCTTCTACTGTCACACACCTGTCCTTCCTGATCACTTTCCTGCTGAAGCTAAAGACCATGGGCTCAAGTCCTTCCAGAAGGGACTTCCAGCACCATCCATCAGCCATCAGCCCCATCCATCTGCCAAGAGGCTCAGAAAGCTCCATCCAAAAGCCTGGTGGAACCTGGACACAGCTAATCAGGTTTCTTTTTCCCAGGGTATTAAGGAGAAGCTCATCCATTTTTCTGTTTGAATCCTATCTCCCCCCTTTATTATTTCCCATAAATCATCAGCTCCATGTTCACATTAAAGAGACAGAAGGAGCTGCTCTTCCCAGGACATGCCCAGCCTATTTCCTTGCTGTGCTGGCTTCATCTCTGCCTCAGGGTGGTACCTGCACCCTCTCCCCATGCAGTTGTGTGACTGGAGCTGCTTTTAAAAGCTGTTGCTTGCACCCAGGGAGTCTTTTTGTTTACATTTGCAGTGAATCCTTCCCTCAAACTCCTGTTCTGTGCAGTTTCTCTGCCTCTTAATTTGACCTGTGTAGAGTAACCCCCACAGGTCAGACCCTCCCTGTTCTCCAGACAAGAGGGACCACTCAAACGGCAGGGATGGGCAACAACCAGCCGCTTGCTTCCCTGCTAAACACACCTACCTCATCCCCAGCAGAGTTCTTCTCAAAGTTTGGCTTCCAGCAGATCAAAGTAGGGCTTTTTCAATCTACTTTCACAGCTCCCACACCAGTTCTTGTCTCACACGGTCAAGCCTGCTGCTTTCCCCTCCCAGTACCAAGTACATGGCACAGACACAGCCACAAAGAAAAGATGGACCTTCTGGAAGAAGCAAAGCAAGCCCTGAACAAGGCACAGACAGGCCTGAAGAGAGCCCCCAGTTAACCTAGCACATCTGTCTTCTCAGCTGATGAAATCCCTGGAAGGCTCTGGGTCAAATCATCGTCACTTCAGTACCACAATGGGGTTCCAGCTGCCCCATGGAAGAGGAGCAGGGCTGGAGGCAGGATTTCCACCTCTCACCCCTTTGTGTTCTGCCTGTTTCTTACGTAACTGTCACAGCATGAAATAGGCTGTTCCCCACAGGGTCAGACTACCCCGTTCTCCACCTCCAAGCCCCATCAGTGGTCAGACAAGAGCAAACACAGCTGGTGTTTACCCACAGCGGCTCCTCGGCATCTCCGCTTGCCCTGCAGGAGAGCACAGAGTCAGCAGCGGCTCACATCAGCTCTGTGCTGAGCTGCCTGTGGCAGCAGCTCACAGCCATCCCCCTGCAGTGATCTAAAGCCTCTCTGCCAGGCTCAGCTCTTGATCAATCGATTATTTTTGCAGGAGTATCAATGCAAACCGTGCAGCGGGCAGTGGCTGTGGCACCTTCTCCATCCTCTGTGCATCGCTGAGCAGAGCCCTGTGCCTCGCTCGGCTGCTCCAGTGTGCCCAGTGCCATTTGGCGACCGCTTGGCCAGGCACAGCGGCAGCGACAAACCTTTCACTCAACATAGGAACAAGTCCTGTCACAGGTGCAGAGAGCCAGGTCACTGCTCCCAGTCGATGCCCTGGGTAAAAAACAAGACACAAAGGCAAATCGGAGAGTTTCTGACTGCACCGATTCCCATCAGAGAGCTCTGGCTCGGCCATACAGAAACAGCTCCACAAACCAGAGCTGCTCTGTTTCCAAAACAATCATTAAATCCACTGATTAATTGTGGTGGATTAGAGATGCTGAAGTCAAAACACTTCTGTTGGGGATTAAACAAATTATTTCAGCTTATTTAGTTTTGTTCCCAGAAGGGGTCTGAGAGGAGAACTTTGCATCCCACTTTCAGAGAATCATCAAAGAGTTTGGGTTGGAAAAGACCTTTAAGGTCATCGGTCCAACCACTAACCCATCTGTAATTCTGTCGAAGGAGAAGAATATTTAAACCTCAGTGTTTCTTAAGGTGAAAAGTCACAGTTAAATCAGCTCCAGGAAATACTCCCTCATTTTTGCTCAGTTTTGACAAGACTTGTTTCTCACTCCTGTCTCTTCACTTCATCTCTCCCTTCCCCTGCTTCCAGGGGGTTCAGACAGCCAGGATGCCCCAAGAAATTCCCATTATGAAGTCTGATTTCAATTTTTTCCAGAATAAAGAGGACGACGTTGTTACGACTCCAGCTCTTGGCTGAGCCTGACTACCGGCTCAGCGACGTGATGAGAGAATCCCTCCTGCAGGACCGCCTCGCACCGGTCCTCACCGAACCCCACCTCTTGGCTTTGGACAGGCGGTTACAGCTTATCCTGAAAGCTGTGAGGAAATGCATAGACACACATGGAGAAGCCAAGGTGGTGGCCAACGACACACAGCTCAAGGCTCCTGTGACTGACAGAGTGAAGCTGATGACTTAAATGGTCCTAAACTCAAGCTCAGAGGTAGGGAAAAATCGTTACGAGGAAGCAGCAAGTTTTAATAGCTGGGAATTGCCAGCTACAAACACTTGTGGAGACTGAGGGGAAACAAGAAGATCTTCCAAGTACCACACTGGGCTTCTGTGCTGGGGACTCGCCCAGTGCTGCTGTGCTTGGCCAGTCTGGTGGTAAGTTGTGGTCTGACTGCAGCAGACCCTGAACGCAAGCCCTGTGGTGGAAAAGCAAAGACCTCCTGTTCTGTCGGTGTTCCTGCCCTCAGGAGGGTGGGGGATCACTTGGCCAATAGGTTACTCAACCTGTGGGCGATCTCAGTCTTGCTGGTGAAGGACACAAACTAGATCCAAGGTTGAGGCTTGAATAAAAGTGATGCTGAGAGGACTGTCCTCTTCTGAAGTCTCTGTTCTGCCATTGGGATTGTGTATTTGAGAAAAGAGCAAATCTCTTCACAAGGGCAACAACCAAAAGAAAGCAAACCCACCACAAACTGCTCAGCACTGCATTCACCATTCAAGAAAACACCTACTCCTGGCAAAAACATACTGCTGAAGCAGGGGGGAGGTCTCTTTCAGGTCTTCTTCTCATAGCTTTGAAATCACCTATGTTGTCAGAATTCCCTAGAAGACAAAAATGACTTCTCCTGCCTGCTCCCCATCTCTGTGCATCTGGAGGAGATGCAATAGGAGCCACAGACAAAAAGCACCTGGGGACATCGTTCTATTTGTAGTTTGCCCTTTGCCTTCTTCCACTACCAGAGCTTTCTAATAGCTTTTTCCTTTCACTGTGTTGGCAGCTGAGGGAAAGTAGTTGAGAACTTTGTTGATAATTTATCACCCTTAAGAAAAATAAACAACCCACCTCACCAATCTACTTAGAAGCTCATTCTAAACGAGCCTTTGATTAAACAAAGCCAATCTCTGGCACTGCAGACCTTTCAGAGGAGAATCCTAAGGCTGCAGCACACAGCAGCAGCAGTTAACAGGTTCTCAACAAGCTGCTGCACCTCCCGCTGGCTCGGCTCGCTTGCACTGGGCTGGAACGTTGCCCAACCTAAATGGAACTCGGTGACGCTGAGTGCCTTTGCTTAGCAAAGATCCCCTCCGATGTTCTGAAGCCACAAAGGTTAGCAAAAACCCCACCAACCCAACCAAGAGAAAGCAAAACCCACACCATGGTCCTTCAGTCTCTCACCGTTCAGCTGCATCCTTCCATGCCCAGCTTTCACTAAAGCAGTTTCAGACAGTCTCAAACAGGCAGAACTGTCGACGTTGGAGGGCTCACAGACCTTTTCACTTGCGGGCAGAGAAGAGGATGAAAAAGATTTCCCTGGCTCTCAGAGCACACGGTGGGGTGGTTATTTCAGGACAGGAGGCTGTTCCCAAAGCTGCATCTCCCTCTGCCGGTGACTCTCTGTGCACCCTGAGCCCAGAATTCATTTGGTTGCTCTCCTGGAATGGTGACTGCTGGCTGCCTCAACAGGAAGAACATGGCCACAGAAGAGAAGTTGAAAAGCTATAAGGTTAGAAGCTGATGTTTTGAGGTTTTATTGTAGGTAATAAGAGAGGTTTTAGCCTTTTTTTTGTCAAGAGGGATGGAGGAAAAGGAAGGGCAGATGAAGGAAAGGAACCCACAGATACATAAACGGCTGGGACACTGGCAGGGGTTGCCAGGTTTTCTTCTTTGTGTGGTATCTCCAAAGTGCAGCAGCAACACATTCCCGGTACAAGCTGCTTCAGGCCACCACTTCTCAAACCTCTCCTAACTCAGAGTGTGAAAATCCCCCATTTCTATTGTTCACTAACAGAACTCATCCACTGGTTCTAATTTTTTATGAAGGGTTGGCAGACACAGAAGCTTCTGAGCTCCATAATAGTGGCTGGGCCAGGAATGAACTGCTTTAATGAGTTGCTAAGAGACACTGAAGCAAGACACATGTACCTTCTCACTTCCAGTGGCAGCCAGTGCCAGAGCTCTGGAGAATCACAGAACATTAGGCATTGGAAGGGACCTTGAAAGACCATCTGTGACTTGGTCTAGGTGATCCTGCTGTGGCAGGGGGATTGGACTAGATGATCTTTCGAGGTCCCTTCCAATCCCTAATGATTCTATGATCTAGTCCAATCCCCCTGCCAGAGCAGGGTCACCTAGACCAAGTCTACAGGAACATATCCAGTGGGTTTTAAACGTCTCCACAGGAGACTCCACAAACCCTCTGGGCAGCCCTTTCTAGCGCTCAGTCACCCTCACTGGGAAGAGGTTCCTTCTCAGATTGATGTGGAACCTCCTATGCTCCAGCTTACACCCATTGCCCCTTGTCCTATCACTAGATGACATTGAGATAACACTGAGAAGAGCCTGGCTCCATCCTCCTGACACCCACCCCTCACATATTTATCAACATTAATGTGGTCACCCCTCAGTATTTTTTCCTCCAAAATACAGACCCAGCTCCCTCAGCCTTTCCTCATCAGAGGGGTGTTCTACTCTCTTCATCATCTTTGTGGCTCTGTGCTGGACTCTCTCCAGCAGTTGTCCTTCTTGAACTGAAGGGTCCAAAACTGGACACAGAATTCCAGATGCGGTCTCTCCAGGTCAGAGTAGGGAGGGAGAACCTCTCTCTATCTGCTGACCACCCCTGCTCTAATCCACCCCAGCATGCCGTTGGCTTTCTTGGCCACAAGGGCACACTGCTGGCTCATGGTCATTCTGCTGTCTGGGTTGGAGGCAGTGGCTAATCTCTCCATTAGGCTCTGGAGGGGAAGGTGCAGGTGTCCTCTAAGCTATGACTGAACTTGGGCCCCAGAGTTAACACAAAGCTAATCCATTAAGCTTCTTCGTTTCCACCTCAAAGCCAATGTAAAACACACAGAGGGATGAGGAGAAAAGAAAAAAAGAGAGACCAATTGCATTTAAGAATTTAAATCATTTTATTGCTTTACCTGCCATTAGGACAATCTATAACAAAAGGAATAGAATAGAATATATTAGCACATACAGTAAATCAGACTTATATAGTCAGGTAACAATACAAAAATGGTCCTCTGGTTGACTCTAGCTTTTCTAGGGCGATAGATTTCAGAAATTCGCTAAAGGTGGGCTAGCAAAAAATTACTTCTAAAGCCCTGAACGTTAGCTAAGGCAAAACTATGCCAATCGTGGTTGGTTTTGTTGTTTTTCAAACATATTTAAATTGCACACAAAGGTAAAGCTATAACTGTGAATAATATTGAACTCAGACTTAGCTGATTTATCTTAAAATCTCGTAGGTAAAACTACAAAAGGGAGTAAACAGCAAGCTAAAAAGATGCAGTAGTGAAACTCGATTAGAAAGCCTTATATATATATAAAAAAAATGTGCATTTCTCTTTTCTTTGTGGAGCTCTAACTAGTTTACAGAGTTTTTGGTGCTCGAAAGTAACACAAAGAACAGATACAAGGAAAATTAAGCAACCCTGGGTAGACTGAAACCTTAAGAAAACAGTTTTACCCCCCCAAAAAAAAGAAACCAACTCAGAAAGAAGGTGGCATTTGCTTAACTCCTAAAGGGCTCTGGCAGAAATCCTCTACTCAACATCTCTTGAATAGAGAACTCAAACCACAAGCGGCTCAATCCCGTGTTATTGGGATTTCAGGCTGAGAAATACCCTTTTGTGTACGGACTCGATACCTTCTGTGCCATTTCACATCAACGAGCAGCCTCTGACCGACTCTCTGCGTGTCTGGGAGAAAGGCTGTTCAATTTGGATCCTTTTTTCACCTCCGAAAGGAAATAAACCGAGGGCTCCGTCGTTAGAAGTCGCACAACAAATGCAAAAACCGCTTGCTGTCACTCCCCGATACAAACCTACCCTACTTGTATATTAAACTACACTTTAAAGGAAACCTTAAAAATTGCCTACCATTAGCTGAACCGTGGAATTCCATAAAAACTTGTGGGGAAGGACTGGTGCACAGGGAACAACGGAACACAACGCCGGGGAATACTGAAACACACTTAAGACTCCGCAACATATTGAACTAGGAACGAAGCAGAATGAAGTGAGAGCAGTATGGAAACAAAAAGTGTCCTGTAAATGCCATGAGCCAGGAAAGGAGGATGCACCTGTTGTAGTTAAACTGGATGGCAGAATGAACCATTCTAAAAATTATTGACAGTGATTTTAAAAATCAATAGAGTGACTTTAAAAATTAATAGAATTATTTTAAAAATGAAGAGTTATTTTAAATATCAGAGTTATTTTTTAAAAACTAAGAGTGATTTTTAAAATTAATACCATGGTTTTTAAAATGAATTTGAAGTGCTGCAGGAAAGTTCAATCATCCACTTTTTCTGCCTCACGTTCTTCATCAAGAAGAAATGGCAGAGAAAGATCTATAGGGATCAGCACTCTTGCCACCTGCAACTAGTGCTGGCCATAAATAAGCTTTCTTCTCCCTGGTAGAGTGATGGTAATTTGTTTTTTAATGTTAACTGAGGGACTTAAAGTCAACTGAGGAGTACAACACAAGAGTCACAGGGAAAACAGAGTGTGTCTGATTTCTACACTGGTCTAAGCAACTTGAACACGATGAGCAGCTGGAGAGCTGCACCGTTCCTACACCAACCTATGCACGAGAGACCCGAGTCAGGCAATTAATGTAACGCTTGGTTCTTCCCACTCTGAACAGGAAGAGTTTTAAATGGCTAATCTACCTCTGAAGTAATGAAAAATTAAAAACCTATTACAGCCAGTCAGCAAATTAAGTGACGACTGCAGTTGTTCACCAGAACTAGTAACCTTGGAAGCTTTTACACTTCACAGAAAACGTAAGTAAGCAACCTTAAACCAGCAGACACAGGAACAACTATACTGTTCAATTCCAACTGTGGCTTTCTCAGCAGCTGATGCTTCATGATTGAACCCAGTATTACAGTACCCAGAAAATTCAAAAACAACCCCAAAACCCCCAAGAAGCTCAATTACAAAGGGCAGTTCTCATTTGAAAAGAAATACAGCAGATTCATGACCACAGCCTTAAAATCTGTCCAACAATTTGAGAAACACCTTGAAAAGAGTAATTCCACACTCCACCCCCCATTTACTGTCACCTCCTTATCTACAGCGAGGAGATCTCGCCCTCGCTGAAGCAAGGCTGCGTTTGCCTGAGTTGGACAGTGTTGCACAGACAGAGGCCTTAAGAGCAAACGTCTCCATACAGAAACCTTTTCTATTAATTTAATGGGACAGAGAGCACAGAATTAATATGCTCTAAATTAAAAATAGTGCCATGATAAGCGATTCTGGGGGGCTTTTTCCCCCCACTCTTTTTTGTTTATTAAACAGACAGGAAGCTGCAAATGCCTGTGGCAATGTGGCTCTGCACAAGGGTAATAAAGCAGTCTGCATTTGTGAAGCAGGTTTTGGATAGGGAGGAAGGTTTCAGACAGACAGCGATACAAAACTGTTGTACTGCTGGATGTTTCGCTTGAGGATATCCGAGCACGGGCCCAGGACCCGCTCGAATCGGGGTCGATCAAGCTTTACACATTTCAAGAGGCCACGAGCAACGACTGTGGCAGCACGAGGACGGTTCATCAACAGAGCTATTTCACCTGGGGAGAAGCGCAAAGAGCGTTAAAAACCGTGACAAAGAGCAGAAGAAATTACCCTGTTAACAGAAGTCAGTTCAGGTTATAATAATGACCAGAGCAAGTAGCTGGGTAGTTACATGAGATTCACAGAAGGACTGAGACTGGAAAAGCCCTCTGAGCTCATCCAGCCCAGGAACCAACATTACCCAGTGGCTACATCAGGGCTCTAAGGGCCACAGCCGGGTGGTCCTTAAACACCTCCAGAGATGGGGACTCCACCACTGCCCTGGGCAGTCCATTCCAGGGTCTGATCACCCCTTCCATGAGGAAGGGCTTCCCAACATCCAACCTAATCCTCCCCTGGCAGCTTCAGGCCCTGCCCTCTCATCCTGGCACTTCGCTGCCTGAGAGAAAAGGTTGACCCACACCTGACTACAACCTCCCTTCAGGAAGACGGAGAGAGGGAGAAGGGCCCCACTGAGTGTCCTCCAAGCTCAACAGCCCCAGGTCCCGCAGCCTCTTCTCATCAACCTTTCCTTCCAGTCCCTTCCCCAGGCTCGTTGCTCCTCTGGACCTGGTCTAGCCCCTCAATCTCTTTCTTGAAGTGAGGAGCCCAGAACTGCCCCCAGTACTCAAGGGGAGGCCTCTCCAGTGCCCAGTACTCAGGGAGAATTACATCCCTAGCCCTGCTGGCCACACTATTGCTGATCCAAGCCAGGATGCCACTGGCCTTCGGGGCCTCCTGAGCACACTGCTGGCTCCTGTTCAGCTGGCTGTCACCCAGTCCTGCCAGGTCCCTCTCTGCCAGGCCGCTCTCCAGCCACTCACCCCCAGCCTGTAGCTGCAGGGAGTTACTGCGGAATCACCTGTGAAGGCAGCTTGAAAAAAACTACTTGATGGTTGTATCACTGCCTGCCCACATTCAAGTCTCTCTGATAGTCCAAAGAATTTTCATCACAGGTTCTATGTGAAAACAGCTCAGTTTTACTTAACCACCACACTTCCCTATTCAACAAGTAGTTACTTTTCTAACGTGTCAGATTTGCTGCTGTCCAGCTGTGATACTTCTAGCAAACACAGGACAAGACGCCCACGGTACTGAAGTAAAAAACATTCATGCACAGGTTAAGTGGTGACAGTGGTGGATGTAATCCCAGTCGTCACTACACAACTCACCAAAATAATCCGAGGGTCCCAGTCTGCCCACTTCAACAAATTCTTCATTTTCTGATCGACGCTGTAGCACTGCAGCTGTGCCCTTTAATAAATCACAGCAATTAAGTGTAAAAACAGCTAAATTAACAAAAGCTTCTGCATTGCATTTCTTCAGGAATTCTCTACAGGCACACTATTGCATTTCTTGCTTCACCAAGTGTCTATTTAGAGGCAGACTAAGCCATGGTAAAGAAAAAGGTAGTGAATTTGTGAGATTTTAACCCTTCTTACCTCCAAGATAATGAAGAACTCATCTCCTGGCTCACCCTGGACCACAATCTTCTGTCCATCCTCAAACTGTACCGGTTCCAGTGCATCAGCTACAGTGAGACGCTCCCACTTGTCCAGAGACTCTGTGGAGTTAACAATTCATTAACAGAGTGTCTTTCCAAGGCACAAATTTGCTGTGTCTCTATGTCAGGGTCAATCTTTTTATGGCTACAGCTGTGCATCAGATATCAAAGACCTGGATTAGAATTATTTTGGAGTGATGCAGAAGAGCAGAACAGGCCCTGGAGTCAGTTTTAATGGATTACCCTGATGGCCTGTAATCATCTTCTTTATTAGAGTTGGGATTGTTTAGCCTGAAGAAGAGAAGGCTGAGAGGACATTGTGTTTCCCTTCACAGCTACCTTGAAAGGAGGCTGTGAGGAGGCCACTGTTGGCCTCTTCTCTCAAAGAACTGCTGACAGGACCACAGAAATTGGCCACAAGTTGCCCCAGGAGAGGTTCAGATTGGAAATTAGGAAAAACCTCTTTAGTGAAAGAGCAGTTAAACACTGGAACAGGCTGCTCGGGGAAGAGGTGGAGTCCCCATCCCCAGAGGGTTCAAAAGGCCACTGGATGCAGCACTTTGGGACATGGTCTGGTGGTCATGGAGGTGTTGGGCTGGAGAATGGACTTGATGATCTCAGAAGTCCTTTCCAACTTGAATGATTCTGTGATTATAATATGGCCACTTATTCCACCTTATAAAGAGTTTCCTCACTCACCCAGTATAGATACTTTACTAAGGAACTCCTCATACATCTTTCTCTTCCTCAAAGTACTCCCCTAGAAAAAAAGAAACAGCACAAAGTTTTCCTTCCACTTCACATTTTACATGAGGCATCAAATTAAAAATAACTGGTATCACTTCACTCACTAAAGCAAGATTCCTCCACAGCCCCGGGCCTGAAAATGCCAAGTCATCAGCTTTCTCATTACAAGAGAGAACAGGATTTCGAATAACTAAATCCAAGTGGCATGCACAGACAGAAAACCAGTGGCCCGTATAAACTGAGTGAACAGTCCAACCAAAAGCATCAGTCTAGGTTGTTCACAGGGCTACTGGGGTCAACAGCCACACATCGGCTAGAAAATACTTGCCATTAGGATCCTTCTATAGCTGTCTCTGTCAATGCCCCACAACTTCACGTTCGTCTTCGCCTTGACAGTGGCAGCGCGGGGAGTTCCATATATAAGGGCAAGTTCTCCAAAGCTTCCACCCTCACCGACACCGGTTGCCCACTCACTGTTCACATAAACCTGAAAGGCAGCACAGGGTGGTGAGCCGAGGCCCACAGTGGTCAGACAACACAAAGCTCCTGCCACCCCACATGGCCCTTAAAGGGAAATTCTCACATCCATACAGTCAGAATTAATCATTTCAGGGTTTCATCAACACAGCCAAGCCCAGTCCCAGACACAATTTTCACGGTCACCAAAAGGTCTCTCTGCTATGCAACAAGAACTGAGACTACACAGACTCCCAAGAACCTTTGATACGGAATAAAATCTCTGCAAAGTCTCTTTATAAGAGAGAAAGCTATGGATTAATAAAAGGCCTGATCAGTCGTAAAGCCTGTCCCACCTCTCAGCTAGTCTCCACCTTGCTCCTGTAAATCATTAGCATCGTATTGGTGTCTGGTTCATTTATTTTCCAACTCCACACACGTATGTGAAAAGCTGCTAAAGGAAGGAGTTGTAGAAGAAGCCTACAAACATCAGCGTGTTCTCCTGCTAGGGATGAACACGTCATTAATAAATTACCAGTAACACGTACATCCATTTCTCCTTGATCAACAACATAGAAGTTATCACCTTCATCACCTACAGAAGGAAAAAATAAAAGAGTGAAGCTTATGCAAATACCCCCGTTTCATCGAGCAGCATCTCTGCAAACTGTGATGTTTAGGGTTTAATAAGGTTGGCAGAGACAAATTTTTCAACAGCTTGCAGGGTGAAGCATCCCATTTT
The DNA here is from genome assembly GCA_013400115.1 of Rhinopomastus cyanomelas. Taxonomy (NCBI): domain Eukaryota; kingdom Metazoa; phylum Chordata; class Aves; order Bucerotiformes; family Rhinopomastidae; genus Rhinopomastus; species Rhinopomastus cyanomelas. The sequence goes on along the minus strand of VXBP01004928.1, from coordinate 497,878 downwards.
GCTGTTTTTGCCCTCCTCAGCCCTGTTTAAAGAGACATCTCCTGTGGGCTGTCTCTTTACTGTGGGTATACAGGAGATAAGCAGCATTTCTAGGATTACTGGAAATGTAGATCAGGTTCATAAACTGACCAAACATGTTCTACAGAGCCATCAAATGGCCACCTTGCCAACAGGAACATGCATCACAAAACCACATCTTCCAACAATCACTCCATTCTCCACTTTAGCATGAGCAGTGCTTCAGGTATCACAGCAAGGAAGGGTCCCTGCATCCATACAGTGGTATTATTTGTTTTTAGAATACCCCAGAAAGTAACAAGAGCACTAGGCCAGAGCCTGCCCACCAACTCCAACCTATTGTTGTCACTTGCCTTGCTGTATGACGGTCTCTCCTGCAATGTATGTGACGGGGAACATGGCATCAAAGATGTCGCTGAAGCAAAGGAAACCAAAATGAGACACGTGCCTGGACAAACACCACAGATCTGTAGCCCCCAGACCATCAGGACTTCTCCCAAGGCCTCTGTATGGTTACACTGAATTTTGGGAAGAGCCTTTGCACATTACGACATGCTCAGCTATTCTGAAGTCTGTGCTTTAAGACATTTCCCTTAGGACAACAAGGATTTATTCCTACCTTCTCTCATTATCATCAAGGTGGGCAAACAGCACGTTCTTCTCAATAGCTTTTGCCAAAGCAGCCATAGTCTTATAATCTTTTGGAATAACCTAGGAGATGACCAGAAAGAGTAACTGATTACTTTTGGGGGAAGAAAAAGTTCCTGCTTTCCCCTGGTTAAATAAATTATTCAATTGCTACAAAACACTGGCGGAGTTTTCCAGTTTCTTTCAAGCACTACAGATCTAAAGCCAAACACAGCCAGTGTTTACAGCTAGCCTGCGCAGAAGGTAAATAAAACTTTGTGTTGCTTTATGCAGCTGTAAAAGCATCACTCCACGCTAAGTGTATAAGGTTTTTTGCAGTAGTACAAGTATCTGTCTCATTTGTGTTTTCCTGTTGAATACCAGCAGCTCTGCCACCAGACTAAAGCTTATGTTGTCATAGCTGTTGACTAACTGGAAGCACTTTGTCTCTCTCTATAGAGAGAGACCTTATTGCTCTCTACAGTTGCCTACAAGGTTGTAAACAAGGCTGGTGCTGGTCTCTTCTCCCAAATTACTAATGTTAGGATGAGAGGAAACAGCCTCAGGCTGTGTCAAGGGAGGTTTAGGTTTGATCTTAGGAAAAAGTTCTTTCCTGAGAGAGCGGTTGGGCACTGGAACAGGCTGCCCAGGCAGGTGGTAGAGTCACCATCACAGGAAGGGTTTAAAAACCGAGTAGCTAGGGCACTTGAGGCCACAGTCTAGGGCTTAGGGAGCTGTGGGGATGAAGGCTGGACTTGATGATCCCGGAGCTCCTTTCCAGCCATGATGAGTCTATGAATATATATGCACATTTAAATACACGTTGCTTCAAAGCGAGCAGCTCTAAATTATGTATAAATGGTTTAATTGCACAACAGTTTATTCTAACCTCCAAATAAGCAGCTACATACACAGCTCTGCTCTTTACAGTTATCACAAGACTTAACAGGCCACAGGAGCTGCATTATTTCACGCCCTGGGTAGAAGATGATCTCAGATAAAATCCTGGATGGTAGATGCAATTTTTACTCATGTTTAGAAGTTAGAGCACCTTTCTGACATAAGATGCAGCATCCTCTTCTGTGTAGACTTCTGCACTGATGGCCCCACGCCTTCTTCGACCCTTAACCACAGGATTCATAGGAGGAGGAGGAGAGATCTCATCTTCCCGTGAGTCTGAGCGAGAACCAGACTTCTGTTGATTCAACAACTGCTTTGTTTCCTCCTAAACAGGAAGAAAGACTTGTTTGTGTCACACAACCCAGCAAAGCAAAAATAAAAAGCCACTGGATATTAGATTGCAAGTTAGTCTGCCAACACAGGGGAGTTTCCTGTGTACTGTTACTCCTGCATTAAGGCAAACAGGAGACTACAGCTACCAAGATCAAAGGCCTTTTAAAGCAGGGAGTGGATATGCCTTTCATTCAGAACATTCACACCACCGCAGTGGTTATTTTCATCAGTTACATTAACAGCTTAATAAATTAAGAAGCATAAATATGTCAATTCTACTTTCCACCAGTGTATTCAGCAGGTGATGATGTTCTGCAAAAGCTACAGATGTTCCCCCAGCTGTGAGGTGTTAAAACCTTTTTTGGATTTGAAAGACAGGAGAGCATTTCCTCAGAAATCCATGTTACACGAGAAGCTTTTTGAAACAAGGTCAAGTCATGGACCAACCTGACACTCAATAACCAAAAGTTATTTTAGGAGAAAGAAATACGACCGCTGCTTACAAAAGACCTGCAGGAAGGATGCTGGAGGCCAGAGACAAAAACAGGAGGGGGTTTTTTCCTGCAAACAACAGATTTGTCAACTTTGTATTTTGTTACATGTTTTCCTGATTTCCCTCAGATCCCTGCTGTGTGGGGTGGGGCTTGGATTCTAGAAGACTGATGTATGGACAATAAAATAAAGTCTAACTAATGTGAGACCCACAAATCTGATTCCATGCACCAGAATATTTACTTAAAATGAGATTCAAAGCAAAACTAAAAAAGCCAAGCTCAGAGCCAGAGCATCTGCGTCATCACAGCTCAAATGGTTTTTCCTAGAGTTAAGGAAATGGGGTTTGGGGACATGCCTTAACAGACTAAGGAGTTATTTGTTCCCTGAGTGCTTCCAGCACTTCTAAACACTGGGTCTGTACTGGTGTCCTTGACCCCACCTGGCTGCCATGCTCAGCTCCGGAGGTGCACAGAGGCTCTGTATAGCAGCAGCACTGAGGAAAGGGATGGGATAACCCTGCCAGAGGGTTTGTATTTTATACTTCTGAGTAGCCACAGGGCCAGCCCCCACCCACGGAATTGCATTTTACTTCCTGCCCTTGGCCCATTGATAAAATAGTGCTACATTGCAAACTGATGGGAGCAAAACATATTAAACTCCCTGGGTCTCTCTGCTGACTTTTGACAAACAAATCTTACCTGTGATGAAGTTAAAAAGCAGTAGCTGACTGTTTGGTTTAAACCCAAGTCAGTGACACCACCAGCCACAGACACTTGCTGTTTGTTCATACAGGGAATAATTAACAGATCAAAAACAACTTGAGGAAGATTATCCCTGAATGAGCCAATCTCTGTTATGCACAGTGAGCCAACATTGTGCCATGGAGGAAGTGGCACATTACAACTTCCATGTTCTCCCAGCAGCAGCTACTCATAGGTTTGCCTCCTTCCATTTCTGATGTCTGATACTAAACCACATTTATTACACTACCAGATCAGACAGGAATTCAGGACCCAAAGAAAGAGTAGCAGCTGTTAAGTACCTTATAATGTAGCCAGTGTTTGTGTGAGAAAATGCATTTATTGGTGTTTATAAGCTTTCCCAATCAAACACACACTGGGCAAAGGCATCCACTGTGCTGTGTGCGGACAACCAGTATAACCATTACCAGGGCTATTAAAAGGTTCAGTACTAAAGTCGGCCTATTTATTACATTCAAGTGTCGTCCTGGTCTTTCAGCTGATGAAGCAGCTTGAAGCTTTCAGCATCAGTGACCAATGACTGTAACCTGTTGAGGTATTAAGTCTATTCAACTAATGCAAACAGAAAATACTAAAGGGATGTGACTTCACATATAGTTCAGTCTATGAGATACTGCAAAAGCCCCTTACCATTTCAGAATTACATTTTACGCTGGGTAGTTTGGCACCTGGTAGCTGTTACTGCACCAGACACAGTCTCAGCTTTTGGCTAGTAAGATTTATTTTGGCTCTCCACACATTTAAGAACAAAACAAGCTCAAAAAGGTATTAAATGCTCTGCCATAATTTCACAGTGCACATTATATCCTTCTTAACCACCATGTTTTGTAAAAGAAACAGGAAAATAGGAAAACGCTGAGGGATGGATGCGTTCCTCTGTGATCTGTGTTAGATAGTTTTGTCCTACTCCGGCAGGGTGGTTGGACTTGATGATCTCTTGGGTCCCTTCTAACCCCTAACATCCTATGATCCTATGATGCGTGTGGAGGGAACAGGTACAGTGGCTGGATGTCCACCACACTTTGTAATTCCAGCCTTCTATAAACCCCAAGATGAATGTAACTGTCTTCACACAGCATCTCCTACATGCCCCTATTCCAGAGCAGGGAGCCACGTCCAACACACTAGGCAGTGCGATAATGATCTCTGCACTGAATGTCCCTGGCTCAGACCACATCATCCAGCCAAGTTCAGCACCAGAGAGCAGTTAGTTTTTAGCACGCACAGCTCTCACCAGGCAGAAAGAACAGACACCACAAACAGACAAAACAAAGACATTTACACGATCGATGTGTAGTAATTGGATTCCTGTTACAGCTTTCACAATTCTAAGAGGACAAGGGAATTCCTGTAGCAGCTATCACAACCTCAGAGGCAGTAATTGTAATGTTTCTGAACAGAAATTCAAAAGCACGTTTTGACATTATTTTAAAAACATGCCAGTGAATCAGCCCTGTGTGTGTGTGCTGGGGAGGTGATGACTTGTCAGGATAATGAGGGAGAAAATAGCAACCTCGCTTCAGCTTTCAATGGTGCTCCTTCAACATTCCCTCTTAAAGACAAAGAAATGCTACACCTCAACCCTGGTTTCATCCAGTCTGGACAAAGTGCACCGAGAAGTTGCTCTGGTTTATTAAAGGCATCAGATGTTACTTTTGGAAGGTGGAGCAGGTTCTGCTTCAATTTCTCTACCAGAGCTCAGTACCAGATTAGCGCAGGTTAACAACAGCACTCAGCATTAGTGTTTTCCAGATACAGCACAGAGTGTTCACTGCTTTGCTGTGTGACAGCCATGAAGGTACTATGTTCCCTGGTTAAACTAAGACCAACCCATTAGCCTGATCAGTGAATTTACTTAGAAAAAGCTGTAGCCATTTCTAAATTCAAGCAGTCAAGAAGAAAAACACATTTCACATGCAGCTGTAGCTGCCTGAGTAGGCAGGAATAGCCTATCCCAACACAACTTCATACATAATAAAAGACCCTCACGAGAACTTGAAGAGTAATTTAAGAGGGAAAAAAAACTAACACTATTACCTAACCAGTTTTATTTTCAGCTCCCTTGCAGGCTGACTTAAGCATACAGTCTATCTGCACCAGAATAAAATCACAGAGCTATTCAGCTCCAGAACACAGGTGATTAAGTTCAGAGCTAGAAAATTCCCTCGCCAATAAACAAATTCATTTTCCTTTATCTTAAATACTGCACATTGACCGCAAATCCACTACAAAAAGGCATCCAAATACCCTAATTTTCCATGCCTACATGTTGTTTAGAGTCTATTTGAAGTGCAATAATTCAGTTTACTTCCTGAAGTTTTATCGACACTCATAGTGAGGCTTTAAAAACTATCAACCCATCAGTACTTAGAAATTGGAGAATCCATGGTGGGGAAGAAGGCTCAGAAACAGGGAGGGACAACGGGTGTGCAAGAACCCAGTTTTTCTCTCCGAAAGAGAACATACTCAAGATTCTACAATGTAAAATAAAAGGAGCCAGACTTATTACAGAGTTCTTTGTTTAATAAGCAAAATGTTCCTCAAATGCACTGTGAGTTACAGGAGGTTAGTTCACACCGTTTATTTTCTAGTATCTACCTTGAACACTTCCAGTGAAACTCAATTTCCACTCCATCTATCTCTAATGTTCATTTTTTTCTTCATTACATCAGTAATCAGAAACCAGAACGAGCCCTTGTATCTAACGTTTCCTCTACATTATTCTTTACACCTCCCATCCTCACAGCAGCCTACTTTCCCTCTCACTTAGACATCAATACATAAAATTATCAGTTTGAAAAAAGATGAAATCACTGTTTCAAACACAAGCATCTAGATGATTAAACACTTTCCATTCCCAAGATCCCAGAATGCTTCCAACAACAAAAAACACCAGAGAGACCTCGAGGACAAACACAAGAGGAACAACAAAGCAAACCACCACCACCAAATTCCCAGGAGAAGGCAGGATCAGACTTGCTCTCTTAGAGAGCTGGAATACAAATCCTTCCCTCTGACTCCAGGTAGATCTGGATAACTGCCACTATTATTCTTGCATGCTGTACCCCAATTACTGCAAACCTTTTGTCTCAACAGAGGAAACCAAACGCCTATCACCAGTGTCTAAGCAAGGTCAAATATCACAGTTATCACCTAACTGCAGACATGATCCTGTACCCTATCTACTACCTTCTGTGAGGGGGAATCAGAGGAGGATTTACAGCTTTCCCAGCAGGATGAGTCTCCTTGTCAGCTTATGCTCTGCCCTATATGCTCTGTTAGGACACAGGGGCTTTCACACTACCATAAACTGGCATAAACTACTGGAAAACAGGGTTTGTTTCCCAAAAGCATCAGTTCCACTCTCAAATGGCCAACCCAAATATAATCATCTTGGTCAAATGGACAAATCTGAAGCTCAACCTCCAAACCACAACATGAAGCAAATTTAAGGTCATTCCATTCCCCTTCCAAGACATAATTTTTACCTTCTCCAATCTCTCGAAGTATTCTCTGAGGAACCCCATGGGTCTTTCAGGTCTCACAGTGCATAACTGTACAATGCAATCCTTCAGCAGTTGCTGGATGTTGTGTTTTTGGACGTAAAGCTCACATTCCCGAAGGCTGCGCTCCTCCTCGCTGCTGCTGCTGCTAGAAGCTGCCATGGCTGAAGGCAAGAGAAAGAGAAGGTTAAACAACAAGTGGGGAATGAAGAGCTGCTGCCCGATATAGCCAGGCATGCTATGCTGTTATAATCTTCCTGAGATCACAGCAGAAAAACTACCTTTAGCTGTAAAACCAGCAACTAGGCTAAACCATGACACAAAAAGCTACAATCTCATTTAGCCCCTGGAAAACAAAATATCTGGGTGCTCTACAGCCACAGGCACAAAAGGAAAAGCACTGGATTGAGCTGTGAGCACACAAAGACAGAGAAGGTCTCACCTAAACTTTCTGTTGAGTAAACCCCGTGTTTTGCAGGACTGGAGGCTCACTTCAGAGCTCTGTGGTCTGGATGGGGTCACAGGATAACAACCAGGAGATAAGTGGGTAGACACTGGGAATGTGAGAGGCCGGTATGTGAAGTATTAGGAAGTGAAAACATGTTAAGGATGAAGCCAAAGCCCATTTGCCAAATGCCAAGGCAGAGTCCGCTAATGGAAGTAAGCGAATCAAGGGCATTAGTCCTAAAAAGCTTCTCTCCATTTTAAACTGGCCTGTACTTCATAACTATCCCCCATGGATACAGTGCAAACCCAAAAATATTCCTTCAACTGCAAGGAACCAGGAATACATCCTTAAACACATTTGTTATGATGCTAGGTTTTCAAGAGACATTAAAAAAATAGTGTCAGCTCTACCACCTTCATATGTCCCTAAGCAGGATTTTTCCATAATTTTTCAGGTCACAGAATTATTTTGAAAAAATATTTTTACACGTGTATATATAAAAATATTCAACATTGATTTTTTTTTTCATAAAGCAGTTAACACTGAGGCACTCAAAGAAATAGGAAAGAATTTTGCAGGGTGATTTTTTGATTAAATATAAATAAAGTTACCTGGTACAGGAACAGGGGTAACGGCTTATGAATAGGCAGTAAGATACGTGGATCCCAGGATCTGCCTTTGAAAGGGAAAAAATGGATTCAGATAACATGATTCTGAGAAGCAACAAATCAGCAAAAAGCCAAGCAGTTGCAGCTGTACTGCAAATTTTATTTTACTGAGGCAGTGGATTGAGAAACAAGAGGGCACAGAGGCAACAGGACCCTGCACTGGGCCCCTCACTTCAAGAAAGAGATTGAGAGACTGGAGTGAGTCCAGAAAAGCAACAATGCTGAGGAAGGGACTAGAGGGAAAGGCTAATGGGGAAAGGCTGAGGGAGCCAGGGGCATTTAGCCTGGAGGAGGTTCAAGGGGTCCTTCTCCCTCTCCCTGAAGGAAGATTGTAGTCAGCTGGGGGGGGGGGTCTTCTCCCAGGCAACCAGTACCAATACCAGAGGGCTGGGCGTGAAGCTGCCAGGGGAGGGTTAGATTGGATGTTAGGAGGCCTTTCCTCATGGAAAGGGTGCTCAGACCCTTAAATGGACTGCCCTGAAGGTTTTGGAAGGACAGTTGGGCTGTGGTCCTTAGTGCTTTAGTCTGGCTCCTGTGGTGATGTTATGTCTTGGGCTGGGCTAGGCTGGATGAGCTCAGAGGGCTTTTCCAGCCTCAATCATTCTGTGATTCTGTACCCCTTAGAATTAGGTTCCTGGAGATCACACGAGGACTCAACACAGAACTACCAACACTTCAAGCAGATTTCATTCTTGTCACAGTTAATCCCTGCGTAACTACGTACAGCCGGATCTATTATGTTGCATAAACACCAAGGACAGGCTTCACATGGATTGAAAAAGTGCCTTAAAGTTCTCTGGTTACTCCTTTTGTTTTGACAACTTGCCTGGTGAAGGTCAGTCCTAACAAACAGCCCCAGAGAAACCCAGTGGCTCTGGCACAGCCTACTAATGACAGTCCATGGGAAGAGCAGAATCATAGAATCTCTATGGATAGAAAGAGCCTTTAAGGTCATCAAGTCCAACTTCTGACCCAGCACTACCAGGTCACCACTAAATCATGCCCCTAAATCAGACAACAGACATGGCCCAGGGCTGCTCACAGGAACAGTGAAATCAGCGCAGAAAATACCCAAAACATAAAGGAAACACAAACGTTTCTTACAATACATGCTTTTCTGCCCCCTCCCTAGAAGTGTTCACGACCACGATGGAGGAACGTTTGAGTAAACCGGTTTAGTGCAGAGATGTCCCTGCCCACAGCAGTGGGGGGTGGAACCGGATGATCTTTGAGGTCCCTTCGAACCCAAACCATTCTACGAAATCCGCAGGCTTCCAGAACGCCGCTAAGGCCCGACTGCGCCCAGACTACGTTGGGCCCGGACTGCCCTCACCGCCAGGCCAGGCCAGACCCTCCCGGGAGGTGCCCTAAGGGCGATGCATCGACCAGACAATCTCAAGGCGGAGAGACAACCCTCCCATCCCCGCCATCATGAGCCCTGGGAGAGCTGTTCCAGCGCCCAGAGGAGACGAGGGCCCTCCAGTCAAGGCGCGAAACGGTGCACTGCACCCCCACTCCCCCCTCAGTGGCCCTGGTAGGCTCCGACCCCGCGCCGCTCCCTCAGGGGCCACCCCCCCGCCTCCAAGGCCTCAGGCCTCCCGCCCCGCGCTCGGCCTCGTAGTCGCCGCCATCCTTTCCCCACTTCAAGGGCCGCCAGGCTGTACCGGGCGCTGCCGCTCACCTGTCCCGGGCGGCTCCGCCGAGCCGAGCCCACCCCACCCCCTGCCCGTCGGGCCCGGCCGCGGCCTCAGCTACAACAGCAGCAGCAGCGGCGGCAGCTCCCACCGGAAACCACACGGCCCAGCCAATCACCGCCCGCCATGACGTCAATGCGCCTAGCTCTCACCCAGAGCCGTCGCCGCAGTAACCTTAAAAGGGCGACGCCAGGAGCTGCCTCTTCCAGCGCTTCGATCGCAGCGCGGGGAAAGAGGAGGGGGTGGCAGTCGCCCCTTTAAGACGCGCGCTGGAGCCCGTCTGGGGCGCTGAGGGGCGCGGGGCGGGGGCCGAGGGACACGCTAGGGCCGGGCGCGGAGGTCTCAGAGGTAACTGAGGCTGCTGCTTCTCCCCGGTTCGAGGCCGAAATGCGGCCGCAGGGGCCCTGCGGTGGCAGGTGCCCCGGACCGGGCCGTGCGATGGGAGTACCGCGGGCTTGGAGCTGCCGTGAGGGGGGGCCTCGCAGCCACTTATTTAGCAGGGGCCGAGTCTCAGGGTGCGATGGGGGTGTATTTGTGAGTGTTGGTGCTTCTGTAGTGGCGTGCGGAGCCATCAGGAACCATCCGCCATGGCAAATCATGGTGATGAAGGGAAGGGAAGCAGTGGAGGTGCAGAGCTCTATGATAGAGCAAACAGCCCCTGAGCTCACATTTTTTATGTGTCTGGTACCTTCTGATAGAATCAGACTGGCCAGGGTTGGAAGCCACCTTAAAGGTCATCCAGTCCCAAACCCCTTGTAGAGGCAGGGACACCTTCACTAGATCAGGTTACTCAAGGCCCCAGCCAACCTGGCCTTCAACACTTCAGATGAGGCAGCCACAACTTCTTGGGCAACTTGGTCCAGCGTCTCAGCACCCTCACAGGAAGGATTTTCTTTCTCATGTACAACCTTATCTCCCCTCTTCAAGTCTGGAACCCTTTCCCCTTGTCTTCTCAGTACCATTCACTTCTCGCCACCCAAAGCTTTCTTGTAGCCCCACTGAGAGATTGGAAAGCTGATTGAAGGTCACCTGGGAGCCTCTTTTTCCCCAGGCTGAACAACCAAAACTTGCTCAGCCTGTCCTCACAGAGGAGGTGCTCCAGCCCTCTGATCATTGTAGTTGCTCTCCTCTGGAGTGGTTTCAGGAGGTCTCTGTCCTGCTGTTGGGGACTCAGAACTGAACTCAGTACTCCAGGCTGGGTCTCACAAGTGCGTAGAAGAGGGGGAGACTTGTTTCCCTAACTGATTGTTAACTGCTTCTTCTGATGCAGCTCAGGACATGGTTGGCTTTCTGGACTGCAAGCACATACTGACTGCTCCTGTTCAAACTTCTGTGCCATCATCACCCCAAAGTCCTCCTCAGGGCTGTCCTCAATCCTTTCTCCTCTCAATCTGTATCGTGATGTTACAAGTTAATTAGAAGCCAGGCCCCACGATTTTCTGACATGAAGCCAAAAGCTGGAGATTGTACCAAACATTTAAATAATTATTTTATAGCATCACAGGGGTTAGAAGGGACTTAAGGAGACCATCCAGTCCAACCCCCCTGCCAGAATAGGATCCCCCACAGCAGATCCCAGAGGAACACAACCACAGGGTTTGGGATGTCTCCAGAGCAGAGACTCCACAACTTCTCTGGGCAGCCAGGGCCCTTTCCTTATTAGATTGAACCAGTATTCCAGTCTGCCCCCAGTGCTCCTTGTCCTGGCACTGGGCACCACAGAAAAGGGTCTGGTCCCATCCCAACACTCATCCTTTAGATATTTGTAAGACTTAATGAGAACAGTCTCCAGGCTGACCAGCTCCAGCTCTCAGCCTCATTTCTGGGCCACTCAGTTCAAGGAGGACACAGAACTGCTTGGGAGTCCAGTACAGGGCCACAAAGATGATGGAGTGGAGCATCTCCCTGAGGAGGAAAGGCTGAGGGAGCTGGGTATCTTTGAGCTTGGAAAAAAGGAGACATTAATGTTGATAAATAGGTGTCAGGAGGGTGGAGCCAGGCTCTGCTCAGTGGCACCCAATGATAGGACAAGAGGCAATGGATGTGAGCTAGAACAGAGGAAGTTCCACATGAGTATGAGAAGGAACTTCTTCATGGTGAGGGTGACAGAGCACTGGAAGGGGCTGCCCAGGGGGGTTGTGGAGTCGCCTTCTCTGGAGATGTTGAAAACCCGCCTGGCCATGTTCCTGTGTGACTTGGTCTAGGACTCTAGGTGATCTCGCTCTGGCAGGGGGATTGGCCTGGATGATCTTGCGAGGCCCCTTCCAATGCCTGTGATTCTGTGATACTCCAACCTCCTGATGATGATAGTGAGTCTGTGCTGGACTCTCTTCAGTAGTTCTTTACCCTTCCTGAACTCAGGAGCCCAGAAGTGATTCCAGGTCAGAACACAGGAATTAGTAAATATAAAATATACTTGCTCACCTGCTAACAGAGTATTTCTGTAACAAAACTACTGCAGCTCCTGAATGCTGACAGTCGTGTGCATTGCCCCAGTACACTTCTTTTGCTCTCCATCTTCCATTTTTGAGAGCTGCCTGCTGTTGTCACACCTCTCTCCTTGTATGGACAAGCCCCAGTGCTGTTTTGGGATAGATCCATTGTGGAACACAGATCAGACTGGTACGTAAACCTGCTCTGCAACTTCTCTTTATTAAGGAAACAGGCTGTGCTGTTGTACAGCAGACTCTTGATGCAATCCTTTCCTGAGCTCTGGAGCCAAAGAGGTCAGATGGCAGGGCTGGAGCGGAATAAAGGGAACAGAACAGGCTCTCGAAAGGAACAGAAGCCTTGTGATGCCATCCTGAGGTTCTTCCTGTTAACTATGTGAAGCTTCTTCACCCGAAGTCAGCACTGGTGTAGCTTTGCAAGCCACATCATGCTTCACGTAAGCTGATGTGGGTACGTATTTGTGTGTTAGTTCTTACACTACTGTAAAAGAAATTAACAACCACAAAGCCCCTCTTCTATTTGGTCTGGTCTGAATTACAGTCAGACCCTGGTTTTAACTGTCTCATTAAACAATAAACATTCCTGAGTAAAGAACTGGCATTACCATCAGCACTATTCCCACAACTTTCATTTCAAACAAGTTTATGCTTTAGAGTCTCTCACGAATCAGTCTGTTGCCCCAGGCTGTGGCTGCTGAAGAGCAGAGGAGAGCTGCCCAGTCTGCCAGCACAGTATACCAGCAGTGATGCAGACTAGCGTGACACAGGCAGCCAAGAGAAGTGAGGAGGAGCACGGCGCTGCCTGGTTGTGGTTACATTAAACAAAAACCCCATAGAACCATTTTGCTAACTCTGTTTCATCTCCTGTCCTGTGGCAGAGGCTGTCCTGAAGCTCCTGCAGCACCACTATATTCATTTTCCAGGTAAATCTAGTTGTCAGTTCTGGTTCAAACCCCACTGTGGGTTAGCATGGTGGTGATTTCAGTAGTGGTAACCATTCCATATCCCTTACTGGTGAGACATTCAACTTCTGAGACTGATAAATACTGGTCGTGTCTGAGCACAGATGAGATGAAATGAATCCCCAGGCAGGAGCTGTGAATCATCATGTGTCACAGCATGGATTTGCAGAAAGCTGCAGATTGGATTTCCTGGATTTTAGCAGCCTGGTTACTCTCATTTTTAAACCAAGAAACACTGCCTGAAGTGTGGTGTTTCCAGGCACTTTCTGAATGAAAATGTACAGAGGATTTGGCGCCTGCAAGTTAAGAGGAGTCACCTACCCTACCTACCTAGGAGAACCTGCACCACTACGTCCATTCATTTTTATAAAGTACTGCTGGATTTATGGATTTAGCCACTTCAGCCTCATAAGGAGGAGTCACAAACCCTATTTTCATGATTAAAAAGCAGGAGCCTTCCTCAAGATCATCCCAATTCCTTCACCAGCTGAGTGATGAAGCCACCTCACCATTCTTAGGTGTTTGGCTCATCTCCATGCCGCGTTAAGTCCTGTAGGACACCTACTCCTGGTCCCATAAAAGACCTGTAAATTGGTCTGTAAAAAAGCATCTGAGGCATCCCAAGTGGGAAGATAATTTGTTTGCTTTTTAACAAAGCTTCCCAGAAGTTCTTACAAAGGCTTCCATTTATTGCTCTTCAATTTTATGGCGCTATTTATCAACGCGGTGACCAACAGTAATAGAAGCTGAGAATGGGCTCTGGGAAGGAAAGAGGCCAGGGCTTTCTGTTTTGCTCACCACCACACAATCATAACCCCACAGAGATGCTGGCTCGGTATTACCCTGCAAATACAAACTCATGGAGGACATCAGTGAGGTCGTGCTGGCACAGCAGGTAGAGGAGGGGAAGGAGATCCAGGTGACAGCAAGGGTGACACAGAGAGAGGGCACAAATTGCTGGGTTAAAGGGGTGAGAAGAGCACCTTGAAGCTGAAGTGGCTGAGGAGTCGCTGGATCCATCTGAAAGGAAAATAAAAAAAGATAAAATGAAATCAAATCCTCTCCCAAATTACTAATGATGAGGAGATGAAAGGAAAGGGCCTAGAGTTGTGTCAGAGGAGGTTCAGATTGGATCTTAGGAAGAAGTTCTTTCCTGAGAGAGTGGTTGGGCACAGGAACAGGCTGCCCAGGGAGGTGCTAGAGTCACCATCCCTGGAGGTGTTTAAAAACCGAGTAGCTAGAACACTTGAGGCCATGGTCTAGGGGTTAGGAAGCTGTTGGGATGAGGGCTGGACTAGATGATCTTGGAGGGTCTTTCCAGCCATAATGATTCTATGAAAATTGTAGATCATTAGGCCAGAAAAAATATCTCCATGAGCAATCAGTCTGCCAGGAATAACAGCGGGGCAACAACTGGGGAGCTCAGGGGGAAGCACAGTTATATAAGTCAGGACAAGAAATAAGAGCACAGAAGTCACCTACCCCTGCTGTGTGCAGAGAACAAATTCAGCCTCTGAATTTAACTGCAGTAGCAGCTAAATTAACGGTGCCCGTGGGTACATGCAGAGCTACTCAGGAGTTACCAGAGCAGGGTTCTCCTGCAGAGCCCATCCCAGCTCCATGTCATGTTCTATCCATGAGGTACCAGCACTGGGATTGAAAGCAAATTAATTGAGCAAGTTCACCCCTAAACACTACATCTAAGTTACTGTTAAACACATCCAGGGATGGGGACTCAATCATCACCCCGGGCAGCCTGTTCCGGTGCCTGACCACTCTTCCCATGAAGAACTTTTTCCTGATGTCCAGTCTAACCCTCCCGTTTAAGCCTGAAGCCCTTCCCTCTGGTTCTGTCGCTAATGACCTGTGAGAAGAGACCAGCACCAACATCTCTACAGAGTCCTTTCAGATAGTTGTAAAGAGTGATGAGGTTTCCCCTTAGCCCCTCTTCCTCAAACTAAAGAGCCCAAACTCTTTCAAGCTCTCCTAATAAGATTTACTCTCCAGGCCCTTCACCAGTTCTGTTGGTCTCCTCTGTACTCGCTCCAGCACCTTGATGTCTCCCTTGTACTGAGGTGCCAAAAACTGGACCCAGTACTCAAGCTGGGGCCTCACCAGCACTGAGTACAGAAGGATGATCACCTTCCTACTCCTGCTGGACACACAGTTTCTAATCCAGGCCAGGATGCAATAGGCCTTCTTGGCCACCTGGGCACCCTGCTGGCTCATCTTCAGCCGCCTGTCAGTTAGAACCCCCAGGTCCCTTTCTGCTAGACTGCTTTCCAGCCACCCTGCCCCAAGCCTGTAGAGTCATGTGAAACAGTCCCCGGTGCAGAACGAGTTTGCTTTGAGCAGCAGATCTCAAATCATTTCCATATGTTACTTTGAAGAAGAAAATGACTGCTAAGACTCAAACCAGAGTAACCAAGAGCCAAGGGAAAAAAATGCCCCCAAGTGCCCAGATCTTACAAACAGGCCAGTTGGGGGAACCCATCTCTATCTGCAGGACGTGCCTGCTGCAGCACAGCCCTCCCAGACCCAGCATGGTTCTCAGCTGGAAGGATTCCAGCACCCAAGGGGCAACATCAGGAACGTTTTTGCCTCCTGAGCAAATGGAGAATGGCTCGGCAGCATGAGGGAGGCAGTGCAGGCAGCATCGTTATCTGAGCTGTGTCACACAGCTCCTGTGTTGGCTCAAGGACGGGCTCATCGACACTGAGAAGCAGCCACCATTCCCTGATTAAATTCTGACACAGCTCATGGAGCCCTGCCTGCTCTCCAGCCACACTTGAACTTAGAGACTAACAGAATCAGAGAGTTGGAAGGGACTGCCAAGGGTCATCTAGTCCAACCCCCTACTACAAGCAGAGCCATCAATCACCAGAGCAGGTTGCCCAGAGCCCCATCCAGGCTGACCTTGAATGGCTCCAGGGATACCATTTTCCAACTTAAAACCATGATCCCTTGTCCTATTGTTCCCTGCCCTTGTAAAGGAACAGTGTTCCCCAGCCTTCTGACAACCCCTTTCAGGGGTTGGAAGGTTGCTATAAGGTCCCCCTGGAATATTGTCCTCTTCAGGCTGAACAACTCCAACTCTCCCAGCCTGTCCCCACAGCAGAGGGGTTCCAGCCTCCGAGGCGTTCCTTGTGGCCTCCTCTGGACCTGCTCCAACAGTTCCTCACCCTTCTTGTGTTGGGGGCTCCAGAGCTGAACACAGGACTCCAGGTGAGGTATCACCAGGGTAGAACAGAGGGGCAGAATCCCCTCCCTCGTTCTGCTGGCCACACTTCTGTTGATGCAGCCCAGGACGTAGTGTTCTCTCTTCAGACCTAAGCAGTTGTGTCTAGACCAGCAGTTAACCTGCACCTCAAGTTTCCACCTAGAAGTTTCCAAGCACACTCCTAGAATATTTACTGGAAAGTCTGTGTCTACACAAATGTCAGAAGGACTTCAAGGACTCTCCCTCTCCTCAGCTCCAACTGGGGACAGAGGTGAACATGATGGGAAACATGTAGGTCAGTGAGTGCTAGGCTGCCTCACAAGAGCAGGGAGATAACAATCAGCATCCAAAGCACAATAACAACAACAGAAACAAGACCCCCCCAAGGCTCAGCCCTCCAGATAGGTCTTTGCCTCCTGCACTGTCAGCAGCCTTTGTTTTGCATCATAAATTCACACAACCTCTGGGCAGCTCCACAGTCCCACGGACACTGTAGATACCTCCCTGCATTTCTGTTTGGACAAGAACCAAGCTGTTTGTGCCATGAATGTACTTATTATACTGAGCATTTGTGCCAGTTAGCTTCAAAGCTCCTCCTTGTCTCCTCTAAACTGAGAGGGGAGAAAGTCATCCAGCTCGTCTGGTCTAGTGAGTGATGTCCCTGCTTGTTGCAAGGTGGGGTTGGACTACATAACCCTTGAAGGTCCCTTCCAACCTCATGATTCCATGAGATTCACTTGTGTCAGGAGCTTGGGCAGGGAACTCAACTCTCCCAGAGTCATCTCTCAGTGAACAGAGCTGCTCCTCTGGACTGGTCACACTGGGCTGTGCAGGAACCCAATGCTCCCTGTCTCTGGGGGCTTCTGTGAGCTGCCAGTCTCCCTCTATCAATGTTACTTGTTCTGAGCTCACATGGCCCAGAATGTCCTCTGATCTTTAGATAATTACAGAGGAAACACAGCCAGTGCTGTGTTCAAGAGTTAAGGGGAAGGATAAAGTTCCTCTCATCCCCCACTTCCAGTTTTAACCCCTTTGCTCGCTATAGCAGAGGGCTGAAGAGACACCAAGACTTTCAAGTGAGCACCCCAAAGAGACAGGAAGATCAGCTACCCCTCAGCCTGCAGCAGTTCCTGAAAGGCTCCGGTGAGATAACCCACGACCAGGGGAAGCGTGATGTCCTAATCCTAATTAGGGAAGTGTGGCATTTGCCAGGGCAAGGACGAGATAAGGAGCACTAATCCAACTCACAAGGAAATGCAGCATTAGGTTGCAAGCTCTTCTCTGACGTCTGCAAGAGCTGCTCACAAACAAGAGCTTCTTAAATGGCAGGAGCTGGCTCAGGGTCAACATCGTCAACGGGACAAGGAAAAACACCGGAAGCAAAGCTCTCAAAACTTCGGTGACATTCAAACTGGCCGTGGAGCCAGGAGTGACTGCTCCTGTCCTCTCACCCTGCTATGTGCCAGCAGATGGCTCTCAAGGTCCTGATGCATCGCTCCTCGTCTCTGTACCCAAACCAGCCAGCGTGCAGTGGGGTTCCTGTGTGCATATGGCCCTGCTCCCCTTCCCCTTCCACACTGGGTCACCATCTGTCACAGAATCCTAGAATGATTGAGGCTAGAAAAGCCCTCTGAGCTCATCCAGCCCAGCCCAGGACCTAACATCACCCCCACTGGCCACACCAGGGCACTAAGGGCCACAGCCAGGCTCTCCTTTAATAGCTCCAGGGATGGGGACTCCACCACTGCCCTGGGCATCCAGGGTCTGATCACCCTTTCCGTGACAAAGGACATCCTAATATTCAACCTAACCCTCCCCTGACAGCTTCAGTCCTCTCATCCTGTAGCTGGTTGTCCAGAAGAGCCTGACCCCCACCTGACTACAACCTCTCTTCACATAGTTGTAGAGAGTGCTGCCCTTCCAACCTAAACCATTCTGTGACTCTGTCCTGTCTATCAAGCAAGCCCAGCAGACTGCTGGTGACTCTTACAAGTTATGTTCTGTCCTTTGTTGGATGGGGGGGGTCCCCCCACATTTTTTGTATTTGATAGTGGAATCATGAAATAAAATAACAAAAGGTTTTGAACTGATAACATTTCTGGTGCCTAGATGTTGTGATCTAAAGGACCTTTTGTTTTTGTGACCTAAATCTAGGGTTCATCCAAACTCACACTGGCCTCTGGTATACACAGTCCAGCTCTCTGCTTTCTCCCCATTTCACCACCATATAAGAGAAAAAAACCCCTAAACCAACGCTTACCTACTCTGGTATCAACAAGCAGTAACTCAACAAATCAAGAGGAAGATACAGGGTATAAATTCCACATCCCTTCCTATAGCAGTCTACTAGCAGAACTACTCAAGTCTCTCCAGTTGGTGGTTCTCCCCTACATCAGTCCCAAGAGCTGGTGGAGGTGCAGGTAACCTGCTGGATAATCCAGACAGTAAGGACACACTGCTCCCTCCTTCCAGCAAGGACCATGTGGACATAGCACTGTGCAGGGATGCTGGACCACGGTGAATGATGTGTGCAGCCCAACCCAGAGCACCAGATGGCAGCATTTATTGTCTGGAGATGCTGGAGCAGCCCGGACACACAGCTGAGTGCTTGACACTTGGTGCTATTAAAGCCCCTCAAGGCTGGTTGATTAAGAGGGTGAAGCATCTCCCTGATGAGCAAAGGCTCAGGGAGCTGAGTCTCTTCAGCCTGGAACGAAGGAGACTGAGGGGTGACCCCATTAATGTTTATAAATATGGAAAGTGTGGGTGTCAGGAGGATGGAGCCAGGCTCTGCTCAGGGGCACCCAATGGTAGGACAAGGGCAAACAGGTGTCAGCTGGAACTGTTCCACATCAACATGAGAAGGAACTTCTTCCCAGTGAGTGTGACAGAGCCCTGGAAGGGGCTGCCCAGGGGGGTTGTGGTGTCTCCTTCCCTGGAGAAGTTTAAAACCTGCCTGGACAGTTTCTGTGAGACTAGATCTACGGGATCCTGCTGTGGCAGAGGGATTGGCCTGGATGGTCTTTTGAAGTCCCTTCCAGTCCCTAATGTTCTGTAGTTGGGCTGCAGCCCTTTCTTTCTCCTCCACCTTTATGATTATGACACCTGTTGGCAAGGGTAATAGAGAAGAGGAAGTGAACCCACTTCCCACCTCTCCCCACACTATTCTCATGCAAAAGGGTATTTCCTTGCTGTGAGAAGTGCTTCTTCTCCTTATTACCCCACTGTTCCCTCCTGCCTTTTTCTCTCCTGGAAGACTCTAGGACCTCAACAAGCTCCCTGTGATCCTGAACACCTGTGAGGGACACTCCCTTGGCAGGTTTAACCCCTGGCAAGACCTTTCATTCCGCTTCCGGAGGTATCAGAAGGAAGAGGCTTTAATCTGACAGGGAAGAGCTTGGCTGGAATTTCGACACTGAGCCAGCAAAAAGCCTAAAAGCAATGAAAGGTGGCTAGTCCTCACGTCAGATGACAACACACAGGGCTCTGTGGCTGGGAAAGGCCCTTTAGGCACCGTGGCTGGTTTCCCAGCCTCGTCACCTCCGTTTCCACTTGAACACATGCACTCAGGGCGGAGGACACAAACCAACGTCCGTCAGGCAAAGGGGGTTTTTCTGCTTTGAAAAATATTCAGGCTCAGATGGCCACACTCTGGGCTGGTAATGACTGAGCTGAGGTTGTTACTGTCAGCAGCTGCTGCACACACAGCAGCCACCACAATCACAGGACTGTCAGGAAAGGGAAGGCAGCTCCTGGTACGTTCTTTCCAGCAAGCGCACACACTGGACCAAGAGCTGTCCTTCTGCGTCTGGCCCGACTCCCTGCTGCCTCTGCCTGAGCCATCTGCCCCAGGTGGAGCCCAGGAAGGAACTCATCCCCTAACCACGCGCTCCTTCCTAAGCTGTGTCCCTGGGAAACACAGGGTAGTTACTCTCACTGTCCGGGGCCAGAGAAGGGCAACAAGGCTGCAGAGAGGGCTGGAGAACAGCCCCTGTGAGAAGCAGCTGAGAGACCTGGGGTTAGTTAGTCTAGAGAAGAGGAGGCTGACAGGAGACCTTCTTGCTCTCTACAGCTACCTAAAAGGAGGTAGTGAGGCTGCTGCTGGTCTCTTCTCCTAAATTACAAGGGGAAATGGCCCCAAGTTGCATCAAGGGATGTTTAGATCAGATCTTAGGAAGAAGTTCTTTTCTGAGAGAGTGGTTGGGCACTGGAACAGGCTGCCCAGGGAGGTGATGGAGTCCCCATCTCCGGAGATGTTTAAAAAACAAGTAGCTAGAGCACTTGAGGCCGTGGTCTGGGGGTTAGGGAGATGCTGGGATGAGGGCTGGACTTGATGATCCTGAGAGTCCTTTCCAGCCGTGATGGTTCTGTGATTTCTTTAGACATCAAAGACACATTTCCTTACCAGAAGGACCCCCATTTTCCACATCCAGCACCACAGCTCCTGTTTCATGCCCAAAGGCCAAGTACCCCAGTCTATCAGAGATCACATCCCCCAATCTCCAATGGTTCTGCTAAGGCTGAGCTTCACCAGCACAGCAGCTATTCCAGCCAGAGGAGCAGCTTGCCTTGATGCTGGCCCTGCTTCTGCAGCCGTGTCCACTCTCAAGAGAAAAACCAGCTTCAAAGGCCACCAAAGACCTTCATGCAGTGGCACAGGACAAGAAGTGCTGGTTGTTCCCACCTCTGCTAATTAAGCAGCCGCTGTGGGCAGCCAGCTGAAAGGAAGATTGACCAACACAGTTGCATCAGTCAAGCTACAAAAAACAACTGGGTCTTGGGCAATGCAGATGCTCCCGTGGCTCTGCTCCTCTTTAAAAGCAGTTCATGGTGATTACCCAAGCAAGCAGTAAACCCCCAGCTGCAGCAGCTGCTCACAAAGTGCTTTTTGAAACAGAGTCCTTGTATTTGTTGGGGTTTTGTGGGTTTGTTTTCAAACTTTTCCCTGCTCTGCAACCCTGTGTTGTCCTTTTGACATCCCTGTTTCAAAACCAGACAGTGCTGATCCATGGGGTCAGCCTCAAGACATTAGAAAAGCAGCTATTTCATTTCATTTGGGAGTTTTATTAGAGCTTCCCACAAGGTTCCTGTGAATAGATGTTTACCCCTAAAATGTGATAAATTGAAGATGATTCCCCTACTGCCTTTTAAGTGTGACCATGTGCTTTGTGTCCTAGGGACACTGCCATCAGCCTAACCCTCAGCTGACACCATTAGCAAACTGTTTCCATCCTTCTGCCCCTAAATCACAGTTGCAGGTTTTAAACTCTAGGACAGGGGAACTATAGGGACACTCGAAGGCCCTCACGCTGCAAAGGAGGGGGATTAACCTCGGCAGACAGATGTGTCCACATGGAATCTGCCTGAGCTGCTATAGCATGCGGCTCTTTTTCCACAAGTCCTGTGGTGCACATCAAGTGATCCGGGGCCAATGACTTCAGCCCTCACATGAGCATTACTCATCTAATGAGGGGTTTGCAGGCTCTGCCCCTGCCTCTCCGCGCACTGCTAATGTCACTCCACTGGCTTGTGGAACATTTGCCATTTACCCACTGGCTCTGGGGTTTGTTTTTCCTCTCTACTTTCCCCTCCCCGCAAGGCAGCGGTGAGGTTTAGTGCCTCTAAACCCCACAGCAGATGCACAAACAGGCTGTGCCAGAGGTCCAGCTGCTTTTCAGAAGGGAGTCAGGTGCACCCACAGCATCACTGGGGTGACCATCAGCCCGACACTAGATACACAAACAGGCTGCGCTGGAGTTGCAGCAGCTTTTGCGAGGGGAAAGCTGGGTGTGTGGATGTCAGAGTTTATTTATGTAAAACACATCCAGATTCTTCTAGATTGCTGGTGATAAATCAATAAGTTGCAAGATGGCTCTAGGTCCTACAAACTAAAATACAACCACAGGCTTAACATCCCAGCAAAACAGCAGAGCCAATCTCACAAACCCTTCTGGGGGCGAAAACCAGAGCAAACCCATTTCTTTATTTGAGAAGGTACTCCTTTCCAGTGAGGATGACAGAGCACCGGAATGGGCTATCCATGGGGGTTGTGGAGTCCCTTCTCTGAAGACATTTAAAACCCACCTAGGTATCTTCCTGAGTGACTTGATCTAGGGGATCCTGCTGTGGCAAGGGGATTGGACTGGATGATCTTTCAAGGTCCCTTCCAAGCCCTAATGTTCTGTGATCTGTCCCTGCAAGTTGATGCTGAAGGTTCAACCTACAGATTAGGTGGCTTAGAGGGGTAAAATTTATACTGCTTTGCTTACAGTTACATTAAGTGTGTGGGACTATGGTCAAGATACCATCCATCAGCTTTTACTAAACCCTGTGTGTTATAATTCCTGGGAATCTCTGCACAGTATCCCTTGCTGCATCCTTGGCATAAGATTGTAAGGCAATGCCTCACAATCCTCCTTTTCCACGCAGACCACCTGGCCTTTACCTGGTACCTCTCTCTGCTCTGGCCAACGGATGTTTATCGGCAACAACATCCCTAGTTTTGCCAGTAACTCTGACCTCTGCAGATTTCCTCCTGCCAGCAGCACCAAGTGCTGGAATTTGCTGAGAATTTGGTGAAGAATCATAGAATCACTGAGAATTGGAACGGACATTGAAAGATCATCCAGTCCAATCCCCCTGCCACAGCAGGATCCCCTAGACCAAGTCACACAGGAACACATCCAGGCAGGTTTGAAACATCTCCAGAGAAGAAGACTCCACAACCTCCCTGGGCAGCCTGTTCCAGTGCTCTGTCACCTTCACTGTGACGAAGTTGCTTCTGACATTTATATGGAACCTCCTATGTTTCAGCTGATACCCATTGATCCTCACCCTATCATTAGATGACATTGAGAAGGATCAGTCAGACTCTTGGAAGCTGGGGTATTGGACTGAATGGTCTGCAAAGGTCCCTTCCAATACTCACCATTGTGATTCTGTAAGATTATATTCTTGAAAGCTCAGGTGTGGAGGGGCCTGTCCTGCATCCCATTCCTCTCACATCCCGCACATCTCAGTCTTCCTGCATCCCATTCTTCTGGCATCCTGCACCCTCCGCATCCTATTCCGCTCACATTCGCACACCCCATTCCTCTTGCATCCCATTACTTTTGAATACCGCACCCTCCCCTTGTCGCATCCCATTCCTCTCGAATACTGCTCTATTCCCGCATCCTATTCCTCACTCTCCACACCCCACTCCTCTAGAATACGGCTCCCGCCCGCAACCTATTCCTCTTGCATCCCGCACCTCCTCGCATCCCATGCGTCTCGAATCCCACTCCCACTCCGCACCCTATTCCTCTCACAACCCACGCTCTCCTACATCCCACTACTCTCGGATACCGCTCCTCCCTGCATCCTACTCTTCTCACACTCCGCACCCTCCCGCATCTCCTCGCACCCTATTCCTCTCACATCCCGCATCCCGCTCCTCCCTTATCCCTCCGCTCCTCCCCGCCCGCCACACCCTGCAGCAGCCGCGTGTCGCGGCCCCACAACGCTGCGAGCCAAACCCCTCCAGCTGTTCTCCCCCCGCCCCGCGTCTGATGCAACCACAACACCACCACGTGGCCCTGAACAGCTGTTCACCCGCCAGCCAATCATGGTGCTCTCCGCTCACTCGGTGGGCGGGGCAACCGCTCCTATCCCTCTTCCATTGGTCAATCTGCGCGTCCATCCGAGGGAGGGACGGGCTCTCCTGTGGGGCGCGGACCAATGGGAAGCGGCACCACCCGTCGCCCCCTCCCGACCCCCCCGCCAGCGCCGCGTTGCGGGCCGGGCCCGGCGCGGGGGCCGGAGCGGGCCGACGCGCCGCGCCCGCTCCATGGAGGCCGCGGCCCAAGGTCCGGCGGGGCCCGCAGCCCTCAGCTGCTTCTCCTACAACCAGGACTGCACGTAAGCGGAGCGAGGTGGGGGGTAGGGAGCGGCAGCGGGCGGGACTGGGCTTGTCTCGGCTCAGGGATCCCCCACTCCGCCTATCCCGGGACATAAGAGGCCGCAGAGGAGACACCCCCGTGAGACCCCCCCCCCCCCCCACCCCCGCGTCGGGTTCCCTGGGGCCTTGGCCGAAGCTCTTCTCCCCCTACTCCAAACCGGGGGGCGGGGGGGAGGCTAGAGAGCCCCTAGATCCAGCACCATCTGTACCCATCAGGTTACAGGCCTCCTTGTACCCATCCCCGAGTGCCCCAAGGTTGGGGCTCTGGGGGCCCATGGTGGGCACATCCGTTATTTCCTGGTTCCCCTAGCCTCTGTTTACCCTCCTGGCTGTCAGAGAAACCGCTTTCCCCGGGCGCTGTGGGGAG
Source organism: Rhinopomastus cyanomelas (assembly GCA_013400115.1). Taxonomy (NCBI): domain Eukaryota; kingdom Metazoa; phylum Chordata; class Aves; order Bucerotiformes; family Rhinopomastidae; genus Rhinopomastus; species Rhinopomastus cyanomelas. The sequence continues at coordinate 473,493 of VXBP01004928.1, read as the reverse complement.
GTGGCACCTGCCTGGGTCTGTGCCAGCCCTGGGGACATAGCCTGGGCCTAAGTGGGGTCCCCACTTCCCCACCGTCTGGGGACAGCAGAGAGCTTCCTGGGAGGCTCTGACCTCATCGCTAACATGGGGTTTGCCTCCTTCCAGGCCTATCATTTGGGAATCGTTCCCAAGTGTTGCATCCGGCAGTCCCAGCCAGCTCCTAGAATAGCGATTGGACTCACACATACCAACCTCCCACCTGGAAATGCTATTTCCTTTGCAGTCCTGCAGTGCCCAAACAAAGATGACTTTGATGGGTGTGAGGTGCTGCTGACCTGAAACTGCCAGACACCCTGCTAGCAAAGCCCTGCCTGCTGGTATTCTGGGCCAGCTGCTGATTTCAGATGGAGGTGTTGCTGCTTACTATAACTGGAGGTGATCTGAGCCAGCATTTAACATGATGGCACCTCACGCTACTGGCCTGTGCTCATTGCCATTCACAGCCAGAGCAGAGCTACCACAGCCCTCACAACTCAGCACAGAAGGGTCAGATTCCAGCTTAGGGAGCAGCCCCCTTTTATATCTCAAAGGTCCTGTCTGTAGCATCCAGGTAGAGAGGTGCAGGTTTGTTCCTCCAGCAGACACAGAAGCGTATGAATGGGTGAGGGTTTGCTGCCTTTCAGGAATACCTGCCTTCTGTAGGCTGTGATGGCCTTAAATAAGCAGCTGGATTCTTGAGTTTATTACTTTATATGCTTTAGATTCAGAGCAGTAAATGAAGTTGTGCCTACACAGATCACTGTACTAGCAGCTGCAAATTTCCACTACCTGTGGAGACTCCTGCTGTCATCTGAAGGCCTCAAGATCTGACCTAGCAGGTTTTTGTCTTGTCTTTGCAGCTCCCTGGCAATTGGAACCACAACTGGATACCGGCTTTTCTCCTTAAGTTCTGTGGAACAACTGGACCAGGTCCACGAAAGCAGTAAGTCTTCTGTTTCACTGTGGTGCAACATCAGCCAACAGATTTCACTTGTGTTTCTACACTCCAGTCTGCCTTGAGGGGCTGATTCTGCTGACTGCTGCTGCACAAACTGTACCCAGAGCAGGAGAGGTTATTGCCCTGTGCACAGCTGCCTTTAGATCAAGGTACAGCCTTGGAGAAGCTTCTGAGAAGCCAGTAGCACTTTAACAGAGCTGAAGGACTCCCACAAGTTGAGACTCCAGCTTCTTTTTCATTGTTTTCAGTCTGACAGAAGCAGTTTGTTCTGGAAATCAGCATTCAGAGGTATTTTATGACTGGCATGTGTCAGTACATGGACAGGAGAACATGAACTCCCAGCACAAGTTGCTGGAAGACTCACTGGGTTTTAGTCCAGTGTGGTATTTACAAGCAAGATGTTTTTAACAGGTTTCCCATGTTAAGAAGGTCATTCACAGCAGGCTTTCAGCTGTTAACTGTGCTCAGAGCAGCATGAAATGCACCAGACAGCCCAGAACAAGTCAGGAGTGTGTACTCAAGTCTGGATCAGGCCTTGGCCAGTGGTGTTGCAGCTGAGTTGCACTAAAGCTGTTCGCAGCTGGGGTATGCCAGTCTCTCTCTCCTGGACATAAAAGGAGCCTCAGCAACCAGACAGAGCTGCATCATCTGAAGCAAAGTCCAGGCTCCTTCCCTCTTTCTCTCACAGGGTAGCTGAGCTGCTATGCAGCAGCAAGCCACAGACTTAAAAGTATTTAGGAGCTTGGATTGCCCCAGAGTCAAACCCAAAGCAAAGAAATCCCTGCTGGTGACACATTCAAGGCTACAAAACAAGCAGTTCCACAGCATGGCTATGAAACAGTCCTTCCACCTCCAACATAGCACAACCCAAGCACTGAGCATCATTCAGAACTACCCGCGCTGGAAGTGTAGGACTAGAAATCCAGTGAGTTAGGTACAGAGCCACCAGGACCAGTGTGGTAGTGCCTTCTCAATACAACAGGGATCACTCCAGTCATGGGCTCTGCAAGATACAGCAGAGCATTGCTCAGTGCAGCCATGCTGGAGCTTTCGAGAGACCACAGCCACAGGAAAGGGAGGGTTTAAACATGTCTGCCCTTCTTGAGGAGGCTGGGAACAGTACAATAAACAGAGTTACACACAGCTTATTCTCACACATTCACTCTTCCCAAGAAAGTCCCTGAGCAGGTTGGGTGAGCGCCTCCTTTTAATATCCCCTTCCCAAGGATTAGCTTCAGCTGAGGGCCCTGCCCAGGAGAGGCACAGCAGCTGTCAGAGGAGGCTGCTTGAACTTTGCTTTCAGGGGCAGTTTATTAAGCCCTTCCTGCTCTGACCCAAGTGCTTTGTGCCAGGGATGAGAAATTGTTATCAAAAGCAGACGCTGAACACCTTAGCTCTGAGCATTCCAGCCTGATTCTCTCCTGAGTTTGAGCTGAGTCTTACTTGCTGCAATCAAACCAACCCCAAGCCGAGCTAATGGGTCTGTGTTTGCTTCCCTTGTGTGCCCAGATGAAATCCCAGATGTTTACATCGTGGAGCGTCTGTTCTCCAGCAGCCTTGTGGTTGTGGTCAGTCATGCCAAGCCACAGCAAATGAATGTCTACCACTTCAAGAAAGGAACAGAGATTTGCAACTACAGCTATTCCAGTAACATACTGTCCATCCGGCTGAACCGGCAGGTGAGAGGCTGGGGACAGGGCACAGCCGGAGTTGTTTGCTCTCTGCTGGCATTGACTTTGCTGCTGGGAGCCATCTGAGCTGCCTAGGTGGTTTCACAGGGAGGTTGTGAGGTTAGCCTGGAGGTTAGGTTTCCATCATCTCCTACCAGCTCCACATCAGGCTTTGTGACCTCTGAGGGAAGAACAGGGTGGCTGAGATCATCTGCTACAACGGTTTCCTTCAGTAAAATGAAGTTAGGTTCTTGTTTTTGTAGCAGTTGCACAAAGGCTTTTTGTTGTCTGCCTTGCCTGTTCAGCGTGCAGCACTGCCAGAAATCCACCTTTTCATCTTCCTCTCTGCCTTGGATTCCAGATCCTGACTTCAGGCCCACCTCTGCCATCTTGGCTGCAAATGAGACTTTCAGAGTTGGTAACAAAACCCAGAAGTAACTTGAACTCTGTGGATGAGCGGAAAGGCAGCTTCTCAAGTCGGGCTGGCAGCTTTGGTTTATTTTTATACAGGTGTAGAAAACACTCAGGCCACTGAGAATAAGCTTTTGAGAGTGTTATTCTCTGAACTGACACTACCTCATGCAGCTCTAAGTCCTTTTGAAGGATTTCAAGTAATTGTCCATAATTATTTTCAAAGAATAGGCCATAAGCAGAAGAGGACACTGTACAATGAAGAAATAAGCAGTCTGTGTAATTGTATATAATCAGCCTCTCCTCAGTTAGCGACAGCGAGCCCTGTGCTAAGGCTCTCGCATAAGGAAACCCTGGGTTGAGTTTCCAGTAAAGCTGTGTTTGACCAGAAGTTCCTGTTCTACAATTAAATCTGCCTTTAATTGATTTTTTTCACTTACACTTACGGTAGAGTTGGCCAAAGAAGGGATTCTTGGGAATTGCAGATAGATGTGTGTGGGTAAAAATAAACTGGGAGGTTCTGCTTAGCAGCTCTAGGAGATTAGTGTAAGAATAAAAGAAGTTCAGGCTTTTCCCCATGTGCTGCTCTGGTGATTGCCTGAAGGTGATGTTTAGAGCCAGTGTGGCATCAGCATTCAGTGGCTGCTTTCAAATCCAGGGCCGAGCTCATCCTCTACCTGTAGCACATAGACCTGGAGGGATTTGAAGATGCTACAGGTGCTTCAGTAGATAGAAATCAAGTGTTTTAATCTACATTTAAGATTTAAACTGGTGGCAGTGGAGCCACAATGTGGTGTCATTTAAGCCCCTTTCTGGGCTTCTGTATGGAAGCTGCCACTTCATTGAAAGTCTATAGAAACCCAAATCCCATGTAGGGTGTTAACACAGGGGATTGGTGGCAAATAAACCAGGAGCAGGTCTCAAACAGATGGTGCCAGTTTTGATTTTTATCTCTCTGTGAAAGTCCTGTGTGCAAACAAGCAGGTCCCTTGGACATTGCTGATTTGTAGAGATTCCTTGTCCCAAGCTCTGTGATACCTCTTAAGGGTGTTAAGGCAGACAATTATTTGTCTCAGAGAGGGGAACAAGGCTGTGAGAAGCTCTCTCATCCCCTCCTTGGGTTTTCCTCCTCTGCTGAAACCCTGCTGAGCTCTTTGGAGGTGCCTGCTCTATTTTTCTGGCTGTGGGGCTGTGTGAAGGGCAAGAGGCAGAGAACCAGCCCTCTCCCAACTCATGGTGAGTTTGTCGAGGCCTTCTTCACCTCCCACCCCCATCACTTTCCTGGATTTTGTCCTTGTTGGTGCCAGCATCTCTCCATCCTGTGGAACCCTCCCTTCACCTGCCCAGCGGCAGCGTTCTGCACTTCTGGGAAAGCACAGGATGGTTTTGCTGAAATCAGCTGTATAAATATTACCCTGACAGGCTCTGTGAGTGAGTTGATGGCCATTACTGTAGAAAAGGGCAAAGTCTTCCTGGAAATGCAGAAAGGCTCTGACACAGCCCCAGATGCTGTGGTTAGCAGGAATAGAAGTGGGAAAGAGTTTGATCTGAGAGTAATGGTGGAGCAAGGCAAAGACTTTTCTAATGTGGGTGTTTCGAGTTAGTGACTAAGCTCCACATTTAGATACTAAATAAGTGGCCTCATTTCTAAAGATGTGGAGGCTTCCTGTACATGGATTTGGGTGCTCCAACTTGAGGAGCCTGGATGGAGCCTGCCCTTAGTGTTTTATTGGGAGGTTTTCAGGGCTTTTGGACACTTGACACCAGTGTTAGGTGGAGCTGAGTGCTTGCTGCACTTAGAAAGCTCAACCATTCAGCCGGACCCAAAGCCTGGTCCCAAAAAGACCCTGTCACAGAATGCCTCTGGGGTAACATCTGGATCAAGCAGAGACACAAAGTTCAGTGGTCATGGAGATGGTGACCCTGCGCTAAGGTTACAGCATTCAGCTTCCTGTTTCTTCCTTTCCTGCCTGTCACTCAGCAGCTCCTCTCTTAGCGGCAGCCTCTGGCTGACTGGGTGGATGTTCCTGACAAGCTCAGTAGAACAGGTATGAGCACATGAACTTGCCAAGGTGGTGTAAATGTAACTGTCCCTGAATAAGTGCTTCTCAGCTCAGTTGTGATGCAGCTCTGCAGGGCACATAAAGCAGAGTCATGCCTGGAGGTGCAATATCAGGAAATCGTCAGGGCAAGGGACTTGTCCCATCTGTGGGTTTTCTGACAGGACTGGTGGCCTCTCTGCTGCCTGGGCTTAATACTTAGATACACAGGTCATTAGGAGTTGGAAGGGACCTCCAGGGATCATGCAGTCCAAAAGCCCTGCTCGAGCAGGATCACAAAATCTAAGACAGGTCTCACAGGAACACATCCAGACAGATCTTAAAAGTCTCCAGGGAAGGAGACTCCACAACCTCCCTGGGCAGCACATTCCAGTGCTCTGTGACCCTTACAGTGAAGAAGTTTTTTCTCATCTTGAAGTGGAACTTACTGTACTCCAACTGATACCCATTGCCCCTTGTCCTGTCACAGAGCATAAGTGAAAAGAGATTGTCTCTTTTGATGCTCTTTTTGCCCTCATGGATTTATAGACAGTGATTAAGTTTCCTCATGACCTTCTCATCACCAAGCTGAAAAGTCCCAGGTCTTTCAGTCTTCTCATAAGGCAAGAGCTCCAGTCCCCTAATCATCCTCATGGCCCTCTGTTGAACTCTCTCAATCAGATATCTGTCCCTCTTGAACTGGGGAGCCCAGAACTGGACACAGTATTCCAGATGTGGCCTCACTAGGGCAGAGTAGAAAGGAAGAAGAACCTCCCTTGATCTGCTGGACAAACTCTTCTTGATCCATCCCAGGATTCCATTTGCCTTGGTCACAAGAGCAAGTGCTGTTCCATGGAGAACTTGTTGCCTGCAAGTACTGCAAGGTGCCTCTCCATGGAAGTGCTCTCCAGTAGAACGTCCCCCAGCCCGTATGGATGCACTGCTCCTTCACAGGCAAAGGACTCTGCACTGATTTTTATTAAACCTCATTAAATGCCTCTTTGTCCAGCTCTCCGCTATGTCCCAGTCTTCCTGAATGGCTGCACAGCCATCAGGTAAATCAGTGAGACCACCCAGCTTCGTGTCATCAGCTGAGGAGACACTCTGTCCCATCATCAACCTCATCAATGAAGGTATTGAACAAAACTGTACCCAGCACAGATCCCTGAGGGAATGATCTTAAAGGTCTGTCCCAACTGAAACGAGTCCATGATCAAGAAGTAATTTGCTGTGAAGACAGCTTCAAGGGAAAGTTGGGGTAGGACTAGGTAGCAGTTAAGGCTCATAGTAGGGTGTAACCCCTGTGTGTCTCCTGTTCCTGAGGTCTGAGGATGTTGAACTTCAACAGAGAAGCAGAGAAGTTGTGACTTAGAAGAAGTTTTAGCGTCTTTCTAAAGGAGAAGCAGATACAGGCAGCTCTCAAAATCAGGGTCATGCAAAATCAAATGTTGTCAAGTGCATGGATGGAGAAGCAGAAGAGTTTCTGCTTCATGCTTCTGTTGCATTTCAGTGTATGAGAAACTCCTGTTGAGTCTTTCCAACAGCAAATATTTGGGTGTGGGAGCTGTAGGAGCAGCAGACAGCACCATGGCCATGCTGTGAGGTTCTGTTCATGTTCTTCCTGTCCTTGCAGAGGCTGGTTGTTTGCCTGGAGGAGTCCATTTATATCCATAACATTAAGGACATGAAACTTTTGAAGACCATTATGGATACGCCTCCAAATACAACAGGTAAGCACAGAGAAATGTATGCAAGGGAGAGAGATCAGCTCTGCAGGAGCTCTGGAGAGTCACAACACTCATGACAGAATTCAAACCAGCCTGTGGTTTGTGTGTCCTAATTCAGCACAGGGGAACCAGAACTGCGTGGAGGCAGTCAGTCAGGCTTCAGAGAGCAGGAACTCTGCCCTGTCCTGAGCAAAACCCTTGCCTGTCCTGAATGAAAATGCTCAGTGTGGTTTGACTTCACCTACCACATTTGCTTCTGTCCTGCCCTAGCATGAGGTGTCTGTACAGCTCACAGCTTCCTGCAGAGTTCTGTTACTCTCTTTTTCAAGTGAGACAAGGCAGGACCATAAGTTTCCCTTCATGCATGGAACATCTTGAACTTCTCCCTCTGAGGCTCTGTGCTGTGTCAGAGTCACAGAACCGCAGAGTGACTGAAGCTGGAAGAGCCCTCTGAGCTCATCCAGCCCAGACCAGGACCTAACGCTAGCCACACCAGGGCACTAAAGGCCACAGCCAGGCTGTCCCTTCAGCACTTCCAGGGATGGGGACTCCAACACTGCCCGGGGCAGTCATTCCAGGCTCTGAGCACCCTTTCTGTGGGGAAGGGCTTCCTAACATCCAACCTAACCCTCCCCTGGCAGCTTCAGGCCCTGCCCTCTCCTCCTGGTGCTGGTTGGCTTGGAGAAGAGCCTGACCCTTACCTGACTCAGACCTCTCTTCAGGGAGTTGTAGAGAAGGAAAATGTCCCCCCTGAGTCTCCTCCAGGCTAAACACCCCCAGTTTGCTCAGCCTCTCCTCATCAGCCTTTCCCTCCAGTACCTTCCCCAGCCTCATTGCTCCCGTGGTCCTGCTCCAGCCCCTTAGTCTTTTTCTTGAAGTGAGGGGCCCAGCACTGCCCCCAGTACTTGAGTGAAGGCCTTCCCAGTGTGCAGTACAGAGGGAGAATTACATCCCACCAGTGTTTTTGCTCTGTGGACTGAGAAGCTCCACAGCCTTGTGCTCTTGCAGTTAACCCAGGTTTTCTTGGACGTGGACATCCATCGCTCTGCTAAGGCAGGGAACTCCTGCCATCACTTTAGGGCTTGGGGTCAGCTCCCAGAGTGATAGGCACTGTGCTGGTCACCCAGGGCACACAGCACACCCAGGCACAGGGCTAATTCCTTGCCGGGGAATTCCCAGGAGCCTGGTTACCCCCCGCTCCTATCCCATGTAGACTGCAAAGCCCAGAGGCAGGGCAGGTGCTTGCAGAGGAGATCCTCTGTGTGCAGCGCAGGGTGAATCCAGCTTTTCTGCTCATGGCAGAGCAGCTATTTTTAGCAGTGGAGAGGGAAGCTTGGCCCAGCGCCTGCGGCATTGCTCTGATATCCCGGTCGGTCGCAGGCTGCAGCATCATTTCACGGCTGGTTGGTTGGGAAGCTGCTGATGTGCTCACACATGGCTTCTGGGCTTGCAAGGGATGCTCTTCTGTTGGCTCCCCTGACCTACTTCAGGTCTCAACAGATGGCCTCTCCATGTGGATTAAACAAACTAAATACTGCAAATATAATTAAAGTTTAAAACCTTCTCGAGAAAGCCTGGCAGTGAGTAGGAAGGGCAGGGGTAGCCAGGCCTGAAGCTGAGCTGAGTGATCAGGTCATGGGCTGAACAATCAGGTCATGGTTTAAGAGCAACAGCAGTCAGGGCTGGCCAGGCCACGACTAGGCTGCTACAGATCACCGGGCTTTATACAGGCTTCATTTTTTAAAACCCTTTTAACTGCAGCAGCTGTCATTGAACTGAGCTGGTTACAAGCATGGTGCTACACAGGCTCCCTCTGTCCTCAAAGCCTTTGGTCCCAGGCCTGACCCTAAGAATGGTGTTTCTGAGAGGACAAGGCAGTCCAGCTCTTGGGACAACGGTTCTAGGAGCAGGGCACATGTAAGAGCAGGCAAGCCTGTTGTTTTCCATGAGTGCTCCAGCATGTTGTTTGTCATGTGGCCTGTGTCAGGGCAGGATGAGGAGGTCCTGAGGAAGTCACAGAGTTCCTGGTGACATGTGTGTGCCATGAGGGCACATCTCAAGGACAACAGCAGCTTTGGAAGACTTCACTTGGCTCTCCCCAAGCCCTAGATGTGCCTGGACCTGCTGCTTTGAGGGCAAGGCCAGGCATCTCAGACCCAGGAGCTCTTTTCCAAGTTGCTTGAGGAAGCCACCTGCAACGTGGCATTCCCAGAGGTGCCACCCTGAGCAGCTCCAGCCTGTCTCCTCCCTTCTGAGGACGTTGCTGTGTGCACCCTCTGCCCTTGTGAGGGCTGGGAGGCTGCCGAGAACAGAAGAGCATCCTCTAAGGCTGCATGTCCCGAGTGAGCCCTGTTCCCTGTGTGTCCCCGAGGTCAGCCCAGTACACTCACTGCTCTGTTTTCCCCTGGCCTGGTTTCCCGTTTGCCTCTCCCAGCCAGGCGAAGAGCAGAGGGAGCTGGTGACTCACTTCAGCCGCTCAGAGCTCGCTTTGTTTAGCTCCAGCGGTCTCTCCAAAGGGCTGTGCTGATCCCCCCTATACAAGACCATCCTGAAAAATCAGGATGTTCCTGGTCAGCAAAATCCCTGGACTACCTTCACCTTTCTGCTATCCCTCCTTCTTTGGGCACCTTTTCATGGCTGCACTTTGCGGCTGCTCAGCGTCTTGTCCCCAGTGCGTGCTGTCCTGGCATGATGTAAAAGCCTCTGACTGATAGGGAATGGATCCCCGGGGCCTCTGGCTGATGGTGCAGCTCCTGGCTCGGCTGTGGGCTCTTTGTTTAGCCATAAACAATGACCTAAAAGGAGAGGTTAGGCCGATCCTTCCCTGCCCTGGGCCCTCGCCAGGACCATGTCCTGACGCGGCGGGTTGCACGGCCTGTGTGCGCTGTCGGGGGCCGCATACGTGCACACGTGCGGGTGCTCTTCGGAGTTCATGGCAGCGTCCCCAGCAGCCTTTAACCCCACAGCTTCCTCCACACGTGGGATTAGGTGGGACCTCCTGGCCAGGGCCAGGAAGCTCAGGTCATGCTGAAGCCTTGAGTGGGGTTTGGGAGGACTGAGCGTGCAGACATGGGGCAGGAAGCCAGTGAGACCTGTTGCTGTATGGGACACGATTCACCGGGATGGGTCTGAGCCAGTGGCGGGAATGAGAGGCAGGAAGAGATGCTCCTTCCAGGGTCACCTGGGGGTCAGGCGGATGGACAGCCCCACACGCACATCAATCCCTCCCTCCATCCCTGCAGGTCCTGCTCGCTTTGCAGAGGATGCTTGGGAACCTTTGTGCTCACGTTAGCATAAAACCAGATGGCTGTTAATGGGGAAGAATTCCCTCTGTGGTTACAATTTAGCTGGGTTCAAGTTCCTCCTCAGCTGGAATCTCCTACTGCAACGGTGCTGTTTGCTTCGTCCTTCTCTGCTTCCCTTTTCCGTTCAGAGAAAAAGGAAACTGCACTTCCCAGCCCTTCAGCTGCTGCCAGCCATCCCATGCCAGCCTAACGCTGAGGCTGTGTCTGTGCTGCTCGTCTGAGCTTCTGACCCAGCAACAACACCTGCAGGTGGCCAGATGTGCTGGGACACAAGTCCTGGTCTCCCAGGCTGTCCCTTGATGCAATTCAAGCACCTTATTCCTGCCTTCTCTAAGGTCATGATTAAAGGGGAGAAGCCAAGAGCAGGGCCAACAGCAGGACCTGGGCTCCTAGGGAGGTTCAGGGAGGAGACAGCCTTACTGTCCCATTCCATACCAGCAGGTGTCCCCATGGCCGAGGCATCACCGGCGCCCAGTGCCGTTCACTGCCCCAAAAATGAGACAGAGCCTGGACCCCCTGCCGTGGCCGTGGCTGCGGTTCTGCTTTGTATCCTGCTCCAAGAAACAACCTCAGCTGTGTGTCCTTCTTGCCTTGGCAGGGCTATGTGCTCTCTCGATCAACCACGCCAACTCCTACTTGGCTTATCCCGGCAGCGCGACCAGCGGAGAGATCGCACTTTACGACGGAAATACTTTGGTAAGTGCGAAGCTCGGCCGTTTGGATACCGGCAGGGACTGAAAACAAACACAACCACAGCAAAGCCAACGGGCCCTTTGGGAAGGATGAATAAATACACTCTGCTGAGTGAGACTGCAAGGGAACAGCCTGGGCAGGCACCTTCCCCATCCCCCTTGCTTGGACGCCTCACGAAGCAAACAGCCTCTTCTCTGAGGTCAGGATGTCCATCTCCCAGTGTGAGATATTCAGGGAAACGTGACCCAGTACCCTACAGCTTGTGGGCTGCTGCCAAGTTGACCCAGGGGCATCCTGTAGGAGCTTCAGCAGTGTCTCCCATGGCAGTGATGGTGGCTCAGAGAGGATTGGGAGGTGGCTGAAGGCTGGAATTGCTGCTGGACCCAAAGTCACAGAGAGGACAAGGTGTCCCAAGGCCCCCTCAGGAAATCTGTCCCTGGCTGGAAGCAGGGTCATGATTATCTGCTGTTTATGCCAGGGCTTTGGATTACATAAGGCTGTCGCTCTGTACGTGCAGTAGGAGCTGAGGATCTGCAGCAGAGGAGGAGCAGAGCACAAGGGGAAAACACACTGCTGCTGTGAGGTATCATCAAGGGCCTGTGTTCCCTGAAGGCATCACAGCGGTGTTGCTACAGCAGGATTTGCTGTAGAGGTGGGCAGACTGCAGGGAGGGCAGCTCTGTCTCTGCACAAAGCAGTGCCACGTTTTGGAGAAGCCACAGTTACGGCCCTACAGCCTGGAGACCTGGGGAGCTTAGGACCTCTGCCCCTGAAATGAGCTTTCTGTAATTGCAGTGGCAGTAGGAGGTGAGGAGTGAGCTCAAGGCAGGGCAGAGATAAGTGCTGAGGATGTTGGAGGGATACCACGGTGTGACAGAATCCCATGAGTCCATATCACCAAGGATATGGATAGATGCAAGGCAGGGAACACCCTGCCCTTACACAGTCCAAGGAGTAATGTGTCTCTGCACTCACATTACCTTTTGCCTTACAGAAAACAGCCTGCACGATTCCTGCCCACGAAGGGCCTCTGGCTGCTCTCACCTTCAACTCCACCGGCTCCAAGCTGGCAAGTGCTTCCGAAAAAGTGAGTGAGTGCTGCTGCAGACACCCTCCCTGCTGCCTGTACTCCCTGCCCATGGCTGGCAGGAAGGTCCCAGCCAGCTCTGGAGCATCAGCTGCCTCGAGCAGGACGAGCTGCAGCCCCTAAGCTCCCTGTACTTAAGGACAGCCAACAGAGGAGGGGCACCAAAAGAACTCTGATTTGTAAGAGGCCACTGTATCGGGTTCAGATTGACCCTGACTGGCAAACAGGAGTGGCCTTTGCAAATCCTGGGCTTCCTGGGTGTGTCACAGCACGGGCTGGCGCTCTTTGCCCTGCTCCATAGTGATCTTTCCATGTGCATTTTTTGCAGGGCACAGTCATTCGTGTATTTTCCATTCCTGGGGGGCAAAAGCTCTATGAATTCCGGCGAGGGATGAAAAGGTCAGTTCATTCTGTCGGTGACAAGTACACAGAGGGCTCCCGGAACACAAATGTAAACAGAGGGACCGGGCAGTGTCAGATCCTGGTGGCTTTGGCATCTTTTGAAGAAAGAAAACAAGAGAGGACGTATCAGATAGAACCCTCACTGTGCCAGGCAGCCATGCTGGGCCCAGCTGCCTCCAGCAAGTTTAGGGACTCAGCTCAGTGCGTGGCACAGCAGGGCGGCTGCGGAGGACAGAGGTGGATTCAGTCCGTTGGGCTTTGTTTCTTACTTGAAATAATGAAGTCTCCAAAGTTATCAGCATAGCTCTTGCCCTCTCACAAGAGGTGCTTTGAAGCCACCAAGTAATTTCCACAAAACCCAAGTCTCAAGGGCAGGAATGGGCTGTTGCTGCCTTTCTGCAGGGCTCCTTCATGTCTTTCCCTCTTCTATACCCTTGACCTGCTCCTGGTTTTACACTTCTGCAAGTATAAAAACTGCTGAGACCAGGACACTCTGGCTGTACTGGTCCAGCACAGGAGATGCTGTTTGTGTTCTCTCTAGCCCTCTGAATCTCCTCCCTGGCCTTTGCAGAACCAGAAGGTTCTACAGAGCCTGCACAGATGTTCACTCCCCAGGCAGCTCTGTGCACAAGGACGTTTCCACCTCTCTGGCTGTTTGTCACTAGCTTGAGGCTCACCCTAGCTCTGTTGAGTGAAGCGATTAGGGAAAGGCCAGTTCCACAGCTCAGCAGCAGCCAGGCAGGGTACTCCTCACCATCCGTGGGCATCCTCCCTCCTTGTCCTCTTCTCTATAGACAGAGCAGTGTCCCTTGAGTCATGTGCCATGAGCTGACCAGTCCTGTCTTTGCTTGGCCCTAGGTACGTGAACATCAGCTCACTGGTGTTCAGCATGGATTCCCAGTTCCTCTGTGCTTCCAGCAACACGGAGACTGTGCACATCTTTAAACTGGAGCATCTCACTGACAGGTGATGGGGGTGGCCTGGGTTAACCTGCCTGCCCCAGTGCTCCCTGCCTCAAAGGTCTGGTCTGCCTTTACGCTGCTGGCCTCCCCTTCCGCACCACACGCCCTCCATCAGCTTCACCAGCTGCAAACTGGCTTTCTGGCCAAGGGACTCACTCCTTAGAAAAGCTACACCCTGAGTCCCTGCTGTCAGTCTCTCCTGCCCCACTGTGGGTTTATTAGCTGCCACTGTCTCCTGCCTCCTTCCCATGTGTCCAGCCTGGCTGGTGCACAACTTCCTCCAAAGAAAACCTTTGTGTATTTGAGATCAGAGTCGTTCTGTCTGTTTCTGATCCAATCTGTCGCACTCATCGCAGTAGCCCCACTGATGCTGCTTTGTGACCCCCTCAGCCGGCCAGAAGAGCCTCCAACCTGGAGTGGTTACATGGGGAAGATGTTCCAGGCTGCTACCAACTACCTCCCTGCTCAGGTATCCGGGATGATGAACCAGGATCGAGCCTTTGCCACTGTCCGCCTCAACATCTCTGGACAGAGGAACATTTGTGCCCTCTCCACGTACGTATTGACATCTACATACCCTCTGCCATGGCAGCCTGTGAGCAGACACTCCTATCTCTGCAGACCAGCACCACGGGGGCCCTTATCTTGTACCAGTGCCTGTCCAGTGCCATGTGCTCCGTGTGTGTTTGGACTCACTGGTGCTTCTCTCGTTAGGATTCAGAAGCTGCCTCGGCTGCTGGTGACTACATCTGATGGACATCTCTGCATCTATAACTTGGACCCACAGGATGGAGGGGAATGTGTCTTAATTAAGAAGCACAGGTAACTACTTGCACCTCCACACACTTCCTGTGCAGAGGCTGATCTGTTGAATAAATTCAGGGAAATCTCACCTGAAAGCACAAAACAGAGCTGTAGGAGCAGGAATGCTACAGCTGACTTTGTGACTTCAGCTGCCAGATCTGACACACATGGGTAGGAACCAGTTCAGCAGGGAAGGATGTGGGGCTTCCTGCTGAAAAAAACAGAGACATCTCCAGTCCCTAAGCAGTTGTGGGACATCTCAGCTTAGACAGCAGAGGTTAGGTAGGCTCTACCTTAGGGGAGGGCTCCAGCAGCAGAGCACCTTCTCCAGGCCTGAATTTCAATCACTGAATGGCTTCAGTTGGGAGGGACCTTAGGTGGGGGGTAGGATGGTGTGAAGTGACTGGAGCTTCTCTGGACAAAAACCTGCCCAGATGCACTCCACAGGCATGTGGTGCTGCAGCTTGTACCCCAGTTCACTTAAGCACGTAACACCCCCCCCCGACACACACATCTGGGCTACTTGGCTGCAGATGTGAGGCCTCTGGGGTGGGGTGCGATGTAACATGTGCTCTGAGCCGGGAGGTGGCCGACAGCCAGGAAAATGCCAGCAGTTTTTTGAAAAAGCCACAAAACAAGAGCACATCAAAGCTGAGCTGTCCAGCGTGCTCTGGCCACCCCACCGCCCTCAGACACCGCTGACGCCTGCCCGCTCCCGTCTCGAAGCAGCCGTCCAGAGCTGGCGGGACAACTTTGTATGTGGCTTCCTCTTAGCATCAGAGGATCTGAAAAGGGCCCTTGGGTCATGAGTTACGTTACATCATACTATATCTCTGCTCTAAGTCCATCCTAAACTAGCCAGGGCTGCTTTTCCCATCTAGTCCGCTCCTGTTGGAAGCCCTTTGGAGCCCCCTCTGTGATTAGAAACACTGTTTGCCTTTGTAACCTAAAGCTTTTGTGGTCAATCTGTTCCCTTCTATTCTCATGCCAGCATTGTCCTCTAGCCGAAGTAGTGCTCTCCCTATCTTCTGCTTCCCCCTGCTTTACTGGTGGAGCACAATGCTCTCCTCCTCCTCCTCTGCAGTGCTTCACGGAGACATGGATGCATGGTGCTGGGGAGAGAAACAGTTGGGATGAGAACTAACTCTTCTCTCCTTTCTCTGTCCAATTAGTCTGCTTGGCTCAGGAAAGATGGAGGAGAACAAAGAAAACGACCTTCAGCCTCCATTACCTCAATCTTATGCAGCAACCGTAGCCAGACAAAGTACAGTGCCTTCAACTTCCACCATGCCAGGTAAGCAGTGTGGCTGCCCATCCTCAGCAGGTGCCAGAAAGTCACCTGGGCCAAGGTGGAAAGTCTCCCAACCTCCAAGGTTCACCCTCAAACGTACGCAATGCAGAGTGGGGCAGCAGGGTGCTCTGGAGCCAACCTGGCTCATCCCCTGAGCCCAGCACAGGCCAAGTGTTCTCTGCTCTGCTGCCCAGGACCCCTCTCCAGTGCTGCTCCTCCTCTTGCAGGACTGTCCCTCACAGGGGCCCCAGCAGAGCAGGACCACAGCTGAGCTTTGCAGTTGGTCACAGCAGCTGCTGCTGCCAGGCTGGTTTCTAGGAGTTCAGACTGTAGCATGGCCAGGTCTCACTGGTTTTGGGGCAAGATCACTACAGACCGACCCCAGCCTGCTGCACCTCACTGGGACGAAGGTGGCACTGAATTGTTGCAGGTGACAGGGCGACTATTTCATGTTCTTGAGTTGAAAGGCCCCTGTGGATCTGGTTCTGAAGCTGGTGCTTGTGTTCATGATGGGGGGAGGCAACTGCTGCCTCCATGTCTCTGCTATGCGGTGTCGATGGAGACCTCTGTCTGTCGCAGAGCTGCCAAAAAGCCAGAGGAAGCAGCTGTATTGATCAGAGTCTCTGTGGTCTGTTCCCAGCCTCTTTCCATCGATCCACCCGTGACATGTTGTGTTTTCACTTGGGCAGGTTATTCAGAGGACGGTGGTGCCCTGCGAGGAGAGGTTATCCCAGAGCATGAGTTTGCAACCGGACCAGTGTGTCTCGATGACGAGAATGAGTTTCCTCCTGTGAGCATTCGGGACCCCTAAAACTGCAATTGCAACCCTCATGCTAAGAAGAAAGTATTAACCTCTGGCAGAAGAGATGCTGTTTCCCCCATCTTGTCCCAGCTCACTGTGAAGTCTAAAATAACTAAGTTATAGGGACAGTGCCAGGAAGATCCCCCCCAAACACTAAATGGCAGCTAGGGATGGGGCAAAGATGATCAAACCTGATAATCAGAGATGGATCTGAGCAAACTAATGCAGTGCAAATGCAGCCTGATGTTCAGATCTAGACCTGATCTCTGTGCCTTGTGCAGATTGCTAGTAGGAGTAACTTTTGTTTGAACCTGCTGTTGTTTAGAAATAAACCCCCCAGTGCTCTCAGTTCCTTTAGTTTATGGAGCGCAGCTGGGACGTACCTGAACCTCACCAGTCTCTTCATTTCCAAGCTGACTGGAAAGGAAACTCCTTTTCCAGGCACAAAGATAGAGACAGATCAGAGGTTTCAACTGCTTTAGGATTTTTGTCTGGCGCTTTCTCAGTTACTGCTGGAAGAATTCTGGCTTTTTAAACGTGGCAGTGTCTCTCCTGCTCCTCTTCCTCTTGCACCTGCATTTATTGTGTTAAGTATCTCACCCCTAAAGGGACAGATGTCCAAGATCTGGTTGTAAGCTCTTCAGAATGGTCCTTCATTCATTCAGTGGAAGGTTGGGATGGAGCTGGAGCTGTAGACACGGCAGACTGTTGAATCCCTCACTCTGCTTTTACTTAGCCTGCTGCTGGAGTTTTGCCTGCAGTGTCTTATCAAGATCCCCGGGTTTGTTCCATGTGCTGAGGCTGACCTCAATGAGGCACTTGTGCTGCAAGGTGTAACTTAGATAAAAGATGACCAGCTCCTGACGCCCTTTGAAACAACAACAACTGCCTCGATGCACCTCGGGCTGCGTAAGCCTTTGGCCAGTTCTCTTTGCTTCTCTGTAACTCTGTGGCAAATGGAGAGCAAGAGTTGGCCCCTGTCCTACTCCAGTACCCAAGAGGATATTTAAACCATCCCTCCTCTGAGTTGTGTGGCCACCAAGAAGCTCCCTGGAAGGAGCAGCAGGGCCAGAGAGAAATCCTTCGCTTCCTTCTGATGAACCTGCTCTGGAACACGAGGCCTGGGGACAAGGAAATGCCAGCAAGCAGGGATCCTGCTGCTCCCGAATGAGCCTCCTTGCTGGGACTGTGCTGTGGAAAAGCAGCCCCAAACGCTTGCTGTGCAACAGTAGGAGCTTGACTAAATGAACTTTGATCTGTCAAAATCCTGAGCTCTAATTAACTTGACAGAGCAACTTAACGTGAGGAGCGTTAGGGAGGAGATGGTGTGGGGGGGAAAACTACTCCTGATACGGTGTTGGAGTTTGCAGTTGGAGCTTCCACCTAAGGTCTCTGCAGCTGGAACCCGGGGTTTGCCCCTCCGTGGCTGACAGGAACATGTTTGCCATCTGCTCCAGTGGCGAGCACGGCGCTGGCTCCCGCTGTGTCTGGAGGGGCTGATCGCGCTGTTTTGATGCTCTGAATTTCTCTGAACCCTGCTGGTTTCTCAGCGCCTGGATGTTGGGTCTCGATGACGCTTTCGAGGGGGGGGGGTTTCAGGCATCGGGTCGCTTGTGCGTAGAGAAGGAAAGGAGAGAAGACCTGACCTTATCCAAGAAAAATGTTTTGACAGCATTCTGCTTTGCGGAAACATGGGAAGGGTTCTGTTTGTTTTCCAGTGTGCAACAAAAAGGCATTTAAAAACCTCAGAAACTTGTGACAAAATGGAATATTCACCCGCAGCCCACGCCACGAGCGCGGCTTTGAACTTGGACGGGGAAACAGCGGCGCTCAGACCCAGCAGTTCCTCTCCATTTTGAAACGTCCTGCCTTCCCCTGACCTCGAGCGAGACTTCAGAGGTTTCAGCTGCTCCAAGGGAGGACAGGCAGCCTCAGTCTTCACAGAAAATTGTTGAAAACTGCTTCTTCATTAAAGGAGGGACAGATCAGAGAAGAGATGAGAAGCCCAAGGAGGGCTCGTAAAAAATGGCCTCAGCGAGAGCGAATGTGGATGTTGCTGCAGATTGTGCCAGGAACTGCTGAAGGATCCTGCAGCAGGAGGTTAAACAAGTTCAGTCTCTTGCTTGCACTGGTGGGGTGGATTAAGGGCTTTGAGGTCTGCTGGTGATCTTAGCAGGAAGGCCTCTAGTGTCAGTGAGGTGGACAACAGGGTGAAGCTTCCCCTGAGGACAAGAGAAGGTGCTCTGCTCAGACCTGCAGGGAGGAGGCTGTGTCACCCTCATTTCTCATGCTCTGATGGGAAGAGTGAAGCCGGCTCCGGCTGCAAGTGGCTGTGGCAGTTCCAGCTGTTTCCTGGTTTTACCTGCCTGAGCAGGTGCCACTTCTCTGTGGCTCTGTCTTTGGTTTCCCAGGGGTGTCAGAGCTGTTGGTATTTGCTTCAGGCTAGGCAGGGTTCCACTTGCTCAGCTCTGCTTTCAGGAGCCACCCTGGTGGCTCTCCCCACCAAGGCCTGGTCAGAATAGGTTTGGGGTAGAGCAGAGTGGTTTGAGAAGAGAAATCCTACAGGATTCAGCAAGCAGGACAGCCTGTGTGGATGTGAAGAATGCAACCAGGTGATTCTAAAAAAGTCACTTCAGTGTCTCCAAAGCTGTTGGGCAGCCTGTCTGGGCTGCTTTTGGCTTCTGCCCGTGATGCTGATGACAGGACACAGGGTGGAATGGAAACTCCAGCTCCTCACTGCCCCGAAGGATGGCCATGAGGACCACACGCAGCCTGCTGCTCCAAACCATGGATCTTGACTCAAGCAGCTAGGCTACGGATGTTCAGCTCCGTGGGACCAGTATTTGCTCAAGTTCTTCCTCGCTCTGTGCTGGATGGTGTCTGGCTCGTTGTGCTGTGCAGATCTGCCGCCCTCAGCACTGGAGATGATTTCTTTTTAACAGAGGAATGGCCGTAAGGTTTTCAGAGCAGCTCTGCTAGCCATCACGTTTCACAGGGGATGAGCAAGTGTGGCAGAACCTGACTAGCCTGCTCCTCACAGCAGCTCCTGCCCTGGAGGCTCAGACGGGCATTTCTGGGCAGCTGGGGCTGGCAAGATGAAGCCCAGCTTATCAGTTCTTTATCTGAGCTCCCTTGGAAACGTGCAAACCAGTATGGATGTCCCGTGCCTCTGAACTGGGAAACAATGGTGCTGAAGACCATGAAGAGGTGATCTGTGGAAGAGGAGCCGGCACAGACCCTCCTGCAGCCGGAGCTGTGAGGCTTGCATCCATCTGGTGGGGCTGGAGCTGATAAAGGATTGATCTGAGCCTTGGCCTTGGGTGCTGCAGCAGCCCCACAGCTCTGCCCAAGCCCCATCCAGAAGCAGCTGCACATCTTCCCGTGGGGCGCCCAGCCTTACCGCATGGCTGAGTAGCTGAAGTGGGTAAGGGCCCTTGCTACTGCCTGCTCTCCTGTGCTTTCCTCTGTCGCTCAAAGGTTTTGCTGATACCTAAGCCAGGCTTTCCCTCACCTAATCCAGCCTAACCCATCGAGGTTTCACTCTGGGCTCCATGTGGAGCCCCTGGAGAGCTGCAGTGATCCCAGCACCCACCCTTCCCCTCCCGCTGGGCCAGGAGCTGAACTTTGTGGGGAGTCTTAGCCAGGCAAAAGGCCTCAACCCCCAGTAGCTGAACCGTGAGCGTGGCTGTGCTCAGCCCAACGCCAGCTCCAGGCTGCACCGAGCCAGATGGTTCCCGTTCCCAGGACTGTCAATTTGGGGAGGGGGAGAGTAAATAAATAAACTGCTCGCAAATCTGCCCGTTGAATGGAAAGTAAAACACTGTGTGGGACGTCCCTCCCCCTTCTCCTCCCATGTGCGTAAAACCTGACTCCAACACACGCAGCCCGGTGCTGGGAAAAGTAAGGCCCTTCTGTTTTGATTTTGGTAGATAATCTTGTGCCGTGGAGGTCAGCCGGGCAAAGCGAAGCGGTCATGAGGAGACGCAAACATCTGCGCCCGGCAACTTCGAAGAACGGATTTGTGAGTCCCCAAGAGAAGGAATGATAATGAATCATCATCATAAAGTTAATAAATCCAAGGTGGGCCACTGCTTTTTCCTACGGTGAGATAAAGCAGGGAAGGGCTGAATCCGTGTTGGGGCGGGGTGTCCACGTACTGTATGCACATCGCTCTCTTTAACCGACCCCATGGTAGAACCACAGTGTAAATGCTGAGTTAACCCCGTTTGTCTGTAACCAGAGTTTTCTATTCACCTCATCTGTCCCTTTTCTAATTTATGCTGGTTTCTGTGTATAAATGTATTTAGAGGAAATGACATTAAACCAATGTCTTTGTACAGTATCTACGGACGATGTGACCCAGGCAAAGCCGGGTTGTTTCTGTTTTGCAGTGATATTGTTAGAGGAGATGCCATTTGCTGCAGAATAAAGTGTCACAGTCTGTCCCTGGCAGCCACTGTCCTGCTCCTGCTGTTCTTTGCGGGGCCCTAAAGATGTCAGTCTTGATTTAGTTTTATGAGTGGGACAGTGGGGTTGGCAGGGTTGGGGGGGCTGGTGAGAGAACAGCTGCTCCCACATGACCCACCTGGCTTCATCCAAAGAAAGATCTGGGGGTGTGAATTGGAGCCCAAAACTCTTTCAGAAAACCCTCACTCAGATGCTGAGAAATCCCAGTGGTTTCTGAAGTTTCAGCTGCAACTTTGGCTTTGCCTTTGCAGCTCCCCAGGCCTTTGCATCTGGCCAGAAATGGCCCTACAGGAGCTTCTTTCACTCCATCTGTGACACTGGGATCTTCTTGGAGCCCTGATCTGCTGGGAAACCTTAGGGTCTCCCTGATCTCCATAAATAAAGCTGCACTTACACCATTGGTCTTCCCAAGCAGAGCTGATGAGGAGCTGCTGCCCCAGTTTTCTGCAAACCTCTCCCTTACACCTCCCCAGAAAAAGCCTTTTCCAAACACTGGGACCCAAGGTCCTTGACTCAGCACAATCCCTGACCTCCACTGCAGCCTCCATCCGTGAGGAAGGGGAGTCCAGGACTCTCTTTTACAAGCTGTTGTTCGCCCATGAATAACCCTCCCGTGGCAGTTGGTGGGGCAGGTGCTCCATTCCCAGAGCTCTTCTTGCCTCATGCCAGTTGGGAATTTTCTCCTGCAGCCACAGATCTCCACAGTCTTAGCAGCAGACGGGATCTGCTCAGCTCATAAGCCCCTGCTCTCGCAGAAGGCAGTTTTAATCCAAAACCCGGTTCTTTCTCAGCTAAGAACCCCACAAAACCACATCTCCTTCCATGTGCCCAAAGCCACCGGGTGCTCACACAGACCCACAACTAACTCACCTCCCTGCTGCCGAGCTCGGAGCATCAGGGACTAAAGTCTCCATCACTCTTCTTCCCGTCCAACCTGCAGCCTGGAGCCACTTGACTGGGGCACAGAGCACCTGGAGCAGTTCTCTTCTCAAAGGCAGAGCCGTGGTGCTCTCCATGCTGCATGCTGCTCCAGCTCTTGGCAGCGACAGGCCACGTGCTGTGTGTCACAGCAGGGCATCGCCGCCGGGTCTCTGGAGTAATCGGCCACCGAGACGTTGTCTGTCCTGATGTCCTCCAGCGCTCGGGCATAAGCCCTGCTGACGGCAGGCAGCACCGCCTGGTACTCCCTGGAGGCCATGTCCAAAGGCTCCTGCTCCTGGACGTCATGATTCAGGTTGAAAATGAGGGGTGGCTGGTGATGCTCAGCTGGCCCAGTGCTCCCATCACAAGCCATGGCCCCTCCTGGGAAGGAAATGAGAGAAAAACATTGGTGTCTGTCTCTGCCCAGGGATCCCCTCGTCCAGTAGCCAGTCCCACCATGGCTCAGGTCCTACAGCCAGTCCAAGAGGCCAACACCCCATCACAGAGGTTCCTACTCCTCGCTGGGTTTGTTGTCGGCTGAGGGAACCTGTGTTGGTTTTACCTGCATCTGCAGGGAACCAGGAATCCCAGCAGCTTTCCCCCCCACACTTTAGGATCCGTAATGCAGTACCTGTGGTGTAAAACACCTTGTACTGCGCCAGCCGCAGCGTCTCAATCTCCCCATCCTTCCCCGCTGCCCCGCTGTTGGGGTGGAGCAGAACCTGAGGGAAGAGCAGAGAAGAGCCCATCAGCGCCCTGCAGAGAACCCACAAAGGACCGTGTCCCACCCCTGCACCCACCTGGAGCCACCACTGAGCCCCTGGAGCCACCAACAAAGTGAAGGATGAATATCCTTGCTGAAGGGTGAGGTGCCAGCCCTTAAGAACACCAGCATTGCCCTGGTGCCTTCCTGGCCCCACAAGCAGGAGCCCATTCCAGAATTTACCTCCCCATCACAATTCTACTGCAGGAAGGGGATCATGAAGCTGTGGGGGCAGGTCTTTGGGAGCTGGGAGGGTCTCGAGAGCTCCACGGCACCTCATAACAAGGAGACACCCATCTCCTTGGTGCTCAGAGCTCAGCCAGCAGCGGGGACATCAAAGGGAGCCCAAGCACTGCCTGGGCTCAGCGGCAAAACCCCAGACCCAGGGTGATCTCATGTGGAGCAGCGGCTGCTGGGGTAGGTGAGGTGCTGGAACATCGGTGCTGCTCCAGCTCCGCTCCCTGACTCACCCTGCTGTGCCAGCGCTCCCTTCCCTAACAACGGGCGACGGGGGTGAAGAGGAAGGGAAGGAGGGAAGTGGGGGATCAGATCTCTCCCTGTGGGGTTTGGGACACTCAATCCGCACAGGACGGCTGCCCTGGCACAGGGCAGCCAGGAGACAAGTGAGCTGGCCTGGCTGGGCCGCGGGCTTCTGGCTCTGAGCATCATCTGCCGCAGAGCCAACGGCTTCGCGGAGGGGTGACTCACTTGGAGGTTTCCTCCCTGGGAATGGGGTTGAGAAGTGATTCAAGAAATTTCCACTGTGCTCAACTATTAGAAACATCTGCCAGGGCTGGAGGGCGGCTGCGGGGCCAAGTTCAGGGGCAGCAATGGCAGCCGATGCCTCGGCAGGTGCCCACAGCTCTGCCCTGACACCGGCCCGGCGGTGTCACCCATCGCCAGACGCCCATCGCCAGCCACCCGCTCAAGGGGGCACTGGGTAACTCAGCCAAGAAATCCCAAATCCCTGAGGCGGGGGATCTCCAAATGCTCTCGTTTCTTTTATTTCCCCCCACTGCAAAGTCAATTTAAAATAATTTATTTTTTAAAAAACTAAAAATTCAAGAGGAATTAAAAAAGAATTGTAAAAAGAATTCTAAAATCTAAAAAATAAAAAACATTTCAAAATTAACTAAAAAAATCACAGCTTAAAAAATAATTCAAATTAAATGTAAAAATATTTTTAGAATAATTTTTAAGTAAAAACTATTTTTAAAATAATTTTCAAAGTGCTTAAATAATTTTAAAATAATTTTTGAAAGTTAAACAAGTTTTAAGCAATAATTTTTAAAAAGTTAAAAAGATAATGGAAACATTAATTTTAAAAAAGTTTAAACATAATTTTAAAATATTTTAAAGTTTAAAATAATTTTTAAATAACTTTTAAAAGTTTAAAAATGTGAAAATTTTTTACAGTTAAATATTAATTCCAAAAATGCTGTCAAAAATTCAAAAATACAACTCATTCAAAAATTTTTGAAGTGTAAAAATAAAGAAAATGTAAAGAAAATTTAAGTAAAAATAATTTAAAGCATAAAAATGTTAAAATAAAAACATTTTCAAATTTAGAAAAAATAAATTATTTTAAAAGTAACAATAATTTTAATGATAATTAAGAACAATTATTTAAAAAATTACAAAACCAAAAATCACCGTCTGGAATGCGGTTCTCAAGTCATGTTTTAGGGGAAAATAAAGGGTGTAAAGGGGAAGAGGTGGAGCAGTGCCAGCTCTCTGGAAGAAGAAATCCCTGCCGGAGGACAGATGCCCGTCAGAACCAACGAGCTTCAGAGCAGCGTGTGGCCACTCCTCAAGGGTCCATGAAGCTGAGGGACCAGCAGCTGGCCCAGTTCACCTGCTTCCAGCGCTGAAGCTCTGCCTACAGCCTGCTGCCCACAGGGGTTACCCACACCGGCACAACTCAGGGTGAAGGCACTGGGTTTTCCCTCACTTCCAACCAGTGACCCTACACCTGCCCCATCAAACCCCACTAGGAGGATGGATGATGAGTCAGTGCAGAACTGAAGAGCTGGTTTCCACGGGGCCCTTTCCAGACACCCAGGGCTGCTAAACTGTGACCGGTGTTTGCTGTAGGCAGTCAGTTATAGGATGTGTCTGCTATAGGATGTCTGCTGTAGGACGGGTCTGCTATAGGATAGGTCTGCTGTAGGATGAGTCTATCGTAGGATGTGTCTGCTATAAGATGTCTGTTGTATGACAGGTCTGCTGTAGGATGTGTCTGCTGTAGGATCTGTCTGCTGTAGGATGTGTCTGCTGTAGGATGTCTGTTGTATGATGGGTCTGCTGTGGGTTGTGTCTGTCGTAGGATGAGTCTGCTGTAGGATGAGTCTGCTGTAGAATGGATCTGCTATAGGATGTCTGTCGTAGGATGTCTCTGGTGTAGGATGGGTCTGTTGTCACTACAAGTAGCCTCCACTCCAAGTAGGGCCTTCACATTGCCCCTGACTCATCATCAGCTGTGAGCTGGGAGTGGGGACACTGGATGGCCCTGAATCACCCTGTGGGGCAGGGGTAGGTAGGTGCTGTGGGTGACCCCGGTGTCACCCCACTGTGCTTCTAGGATGGGCTGGAACAAGCTGTTTCCCAGCCCCACAGGAGTTAATTCACCCCAAACTGCAGCACAGACCACGCCCCCTAAAAGCAGTCGGTGGGGTGATGCTGAGGAGGCCCCAGGGGCTCAGGACTTTGTCTCTTGATCTGGAACAAGCCTGAAGGGCTGGGATGGGCTTGTGGCCCTCAGCTTGGCACCTGGTAAACCATTGCTCCCAGTAAACAATCACTCCTGATAAACCATTGCTCACAGTAAATCATTTCTCTTAGTAAACCATCTCTTCCCGAAAACCATCACTCCCAGTAAACCATTGCACCCAGTAAACCACCCCCAGTCCCTCCCTCCCAGTGCCCCAGGCACAGCAGAGAGTTAATGGTGAGCAGCCCAGCAGAGACTGCTGGCCCCATCCCATCCCCTTCCCCGCTTTACTGGTTTAGCAGAGGGTTCCATAAATAGGGAGCAGGGAGCAAATACCAGACCCCTGACGGCCACAGAGAGCAGCTCCAGGACCCCACTGGTTGCTGCTTCGGGGTGTCAGGGGAGGGTCAGACCCAAGTTTTATCTGTGGGGCTACTGCTAAAGTCACTCTGTTCTTCTTTTGGGGCTACAAAACCCTTCTCCCCCTGTTGCATCCCATTAACTGGGATTTTACTGGCTTCAAAGGTCTTCCAGCTCCTCCTGTGTGGCCAGGGAGCTGTAGAGTCTGGGGTGAGCTGGCCTGCTTCCACACCAGCTCTGAGCCTTTCTGCCCCACTGGTTGGGCTCGGGGGTGATGGGTCTCATTGCCAGGAGGGGGATGGCACTGCTGTGGGGTGGCTCTGCCTTACCTCATGCCCCACATCCGACCGCCCAAAGAGAACCGGGGACACATTGATGCCGTCGAAGCGCCTGTCTGGGGGAAGTGTTGCCCCAGCCAGGGCCACCAGAGTGGGGAAGATGTCCAGGGTGCTGGGGAAAGAGATGGCTTCCATGAGGGCTAGGAGAGAAGATCCCCAGAGGGTCTCCCAAGCCACAGCTCCCACCACCTTTCATCTTCTCCCATCATCTCCCACCAGCTCCTACCATCTCCTACCCAACACCAGCTCCATGTCCAATGCTGTGGGTTCATCCAGCATCCGCTGCAAACTGTGTCCAGCAAACCCCCCACCAAGCAGGGGCGCAGCGGGGAGCCAGGCAGCCCCTTCCCATCCTCCTGGCCCCCCTCCCTGGGAGCACAGGGTCAGGCCAGCAGGTCATCCTGTGGAGAAAGTGCTGGCACAGGGACTTTTTGGGCCAATGACAGCAGATCCCGTAGCCCCAGGAAGATGTGGTCTGGCTGCTGCAGGGTGCAGCACGAGCCGGAGCAGCCAGAATGGAAACTGAGAGCCGAGCTGTTCTGGGAGCTCCCACCAAAACCCCGTCAGCATTTCCACCCCAACAGCCTTTAGGGTTGGTTTTTTTCACAGGGGCCTCAGCCACAAAAGAGCACTTGGGGCTCCACCTCAGCCGCCTCCTGGAGGGGAGGGATGGCTAAGGGGAAGGAGAGGATGCCCACAAGTCCCTCCAGCTATGTGGGGATGTGGAAAAGGGTGTGCTCTGCTCTTCTCACCTGCTGCCTGTGGCCCCAGTGGCAGGGGTGATTCCTCACTGTGTTGCCCAGTGGGGTCCAGCCTCAACACCAGCGGGATGGGGGCAGCCAGCTTGCAGCCCCCATACCTGACCCCCACCATCTGTGTCCCATCCCCATTTCAGCACTGAGCACATCCCTCCCTCTCACAGACAACATTGTGGGGTGATCTCACACTGCTAAAAGGAGCCACCCCCCACACTGAGGGTCTTTCACAGTCCCAGGGGACAGCAGGATGTCAGCATTGCCAAGCAACACCCCACAGCGCTGCCAGCCCCAGTGAGGGGTCACCAAAGCCACCAGTGCTGGGCAGTGGATGGGACTCACCCTGCATCCCCCAGCTGCAAAACCCTCATGGTAAAATCCCAAAGTCTCAATCAGGGCAAAGAAATTACTGGAGGCAAAACCACCAGGGGGGTATCCAGGGTGCTGACACCCTATAGGTCCTGCTGGACTGTGAGAGTGGAGAGAGCCAAAAGCCTGGAGCTCCAGGGCCCCCAGTTCTCCCATTCAATGAGTTTTAATCGAGCTGCTAAGAGACGGAGAGAACAAATAAGAACAAACACTGCTGAGAGGAGCCGAGCGAAATTCTGGCTCCTGGCTGAGCCCCACACAGAGCACGTCCTTCACTGAGGTCAGCCCAGGCTCCCCCAGGCAGAGCACTCGGGGTCCCATGGGTGCTCAGGATGCTCAGCACCCAGCTCCCAGCAGGATGCACGCTGATGCTCACGAGGTGACACCAAGCAGCCCTGACCCAGTGAGTGGGACCCATGGAAACCATCACAGAGGTGGGAGGACGACGGGAGTGAGGGCAGAGGGGGTCAGATGTAGGAGATAGATGGAACCCATGGAAAAAGCTGTGAAAAAGCAGGATTGGGGTCAAAGCAAAGACCCCAGTTCTGGTGAACTGAGCTTGGAAGCCAGACTGGGCACACTGGGGTGCAGGGAACAGGGACATTCCACTGACAACCCCTTACCCTGGCCAAGGGAGAGGCTATAGATGAATAAATTCACTCCAGTGCCCTGACCATGGAGAGCAAAGGGCTTGGCAGAGCCTGCAGGAGCATCCTGGGCGCTGCCCTGCCCCGCTGACACCACAACCAGGCAGCTGCTGGCAGCTGAACCAGCTCTCCCACACCCCATCCCAATTACCCAACCCACCCACGGAGGCAGGATGGTGCAATTTGCTACTTCACCACCCCACTGACCTATTTCTTCCCTGCTCTACTTTGAGCTGGGACAAGGAACGGCAGCTCCGACAATTAAGTATCATTAAGAGAAGCTGACGAGGCGGTCTGGGGCAGGAAGCAGCGTGCAGGTGCTGCTCTGAGGTGATGCATCAGCACTTCTCTGCCGGCCCCCCGGGCAGCCTCACCCCCACTCACCTCTCTGCCAGGGAGAGGTGAGGTTCAGGCTTCGCTCCTGAGCGGGATGGCAGCCGCCATCAGCATTTCCATAACTTCGGATTGCTTTCCATAACCTCGAGGGCAGAGGGAGGCTCCTGTCGTGATGAACTCTGTCCTTACCCAGCCCCTGCCCTTCCTGGGATCCCACAGGACACAGGACCCTCCTCATGAGGTTCCCCAGCCGTGTCAACACACAGGTTTCCTTCCCTCCCAGCAAGTGTGGGGATGAGTTCTCAACTGCTCTATTTCATGTGCTCATCCCTTAAAGGGATGTCCTCAAGGGTGATTCTAGGTGCAGAGAAAATGTGCATCTCCATGCCCCTCCATCTCCCTCTGCATCCCTACAAGTCTCATCCCTCCACGTCCCTTCATGTCCCTCCCCTCCCTCCACATCCCCAGCCCCACAGCTCATACCACAGCCAGGCCCACAGTGGTGAGGCTTTCCCCAGTGCGACCCATCACCCCTGTCTCCCAGCCCAGCTCAGTGCTGCCTCTCCCTGATATCAGAGCATCACTGGCCCCACCAAGCACTACCCTGTGGCCATGTTGGGCTGTGCTGGGAAGGGCACTGGCTGTACTGTGACCTCAGAGCTACTTTCTTAGCCCCCAGGCAGGCAGCACAGCCCTCCAGTTCCTGCTCTCCCAGCTGTCCAACCTGCTGGACTGGAGCTGGGGAATGCAGGAGATAAGGACTGCCACCAGATAAAAGGCTTGTGGGGGGCCTGGCTGCAGCTGTGGAGGGGTGTGAGTGAGCTGGTAGAATGAGGACCAGTGCTGATCCTGCCCTGGCTGATCAAAAGGGTAATCAGCTCTTCCCTATGTCTCACCCAGTCATGAAGGAGGTGAAACTCAAACCAGAATTCAGTAGCCCAGCTTATGCCTCCAACCTTTCCCCAACTCACAGAATTCCAGCTCCAAGAGCTGCTCTCAGGCTATGTAAGGACTAAACAGCTCCAGCTTATCTCAAGGACCTCAAAAACACCCAGTGCTCACAAGTCAGGACCTGCTCCAGCAGCTGGGACACTCACAGAATCACTGAATCATTCAGGCTGGAAAGGACCTTCAAGCCAACACCTCCATCACCACCAGACTATGTCCCACAGTGCCACATCTACTAGCCTTTAGAACCCCTCCAGGGATGAGGACTCCTCCACTTCCCTGGGCATCCTCTTCCAGTGTTTAACTGCTCTTTCACTGGAATTTTTGTCTGATCTCCAATCTGAACTTCCCCTGGAGCAACTGGAGGCCAATTCCTCTTGTCCTGTCAGCAGTTCTTTGGGAGAAGAGGCTAACACCAGCCTCCCTACAGCCTCCTGTGAAGGGCAATGAGGTCTCCCCTCAGCCTCCTCTTCCTCAGACTGAACCC
Source organism: Rhinopomastus cyanomelas (assembly GCA_013400115.1). Taxonomy (NCBI): domain Eukaryota; kingdom Metazoa; phylum Chordata; class Aves; order Bucerotiformes; family Rhinopomastidae; genus Rhinopomastus; species Rhinopomastus cyanomelas. The sequence continues at coordinate 444,224 of VXBP01004928.1, read as the reverse complement.
CTGAAGGTCTTTCCCCAACACCCAGGGACATTCTCCAGCGCTGTCCCCAGCCCAGGCTGCAGAGAAGGGCTGTTAACTGCTGTGAGGAATCGCTGCAAGCAGAGAGGGGATGTTTCTGCCATGGGGACCCCTCCACTCCCCACTGGGGCCCCCTACCCCTCTGCTCTGGCTGCCTGGCCGCATCCTGCGCTGACCGAAGCTCCATCTCTCCAGGCAGCCTTTCCCACAGCTGCTCCCTCCTCCGCATGAAGCCCTTCACAAACCACAAAGCCTGAGCCTGGTCCTTGGTGGCGAGAGAGAACATCGTCATCTTTTAATTATCAGGAGGCACTGGGCCACCGCCGCGGCTGGGAGGCACTGGCAGCCCAGTGGCTGCTGCCGCCAACCCGCCAGCCTCACAAAAAGCCCTTTCAGCTGCTCCCTGCTGAAGCACTGAAGTCCTACAGGCTTGGGAGAGGACAAAAGCAGAGAGGCTGGCACTAGGCAGGCAGTGCCCAGCGCTGCCAAAAGCCAGGTCATCACCTGGTTCCCACCGTGAAGATGTTGGGGGGTCACAGAATCACTGAACATTGGGGATTGGAAGGGATCTCGAAAGATCATCCAGTCCAATCCCCCTGCCACAGCAGAATCACCTAGATCAAGTCACACAGGAACACATCCAAGTGAGTTTTAAACAGCTCCAGAGAAGGAGACTCCACAACCCCCCGGGCAGCCTTTTCCAGTGCTCTGTCACCCTCACTGAGAAGTTCCTTCTGATACTTGCATGGAACCTCCTATGTTCCAGCTGACACCCATTGCCCCTTGTCCTGTCACTAGATGACACTGAGAACAGCCTGGCTCCATCCTCCTGACACCCACCCTTCACATTAGAAAGGTGTCTATTCACATTAACAGATATTAATGAGGTCACCCCTCAGTCTCCTCCAAGCTAAAGAGACCCAGCTCCCTCAGCCTTTCCTCGTAAGGGAAGTGCTCCACTTCCTTCATCATCCTCATTGCTCTACACTTGACTCCCTCCAGCAGCTCTGTGTCCTTCTTGAACTGAGGGGCCCAGAACTGGACACAGTACTCCAGGTGTGGTCTCACTAGGGCAGAGTAGAGGGGGGAGAAGAACCTCTCTTGATCTGCTAACCACACCAGTTCTGATCCACCCCAGGATGCTGTTGGCCCTCTTGGCCACAAGAACACAATGCTGGCTCCTTCCAGTGCGACCCAGATGGGCTCTTACCTGAGCAGAGCGGAGCTGGTCCTCCTGGCAGGGATGTGGCCGGGCCAGTAGGCCAGGGCTGGCACCCGGTGCCCTCCCTCCCATGTTGTCTGCTTTGCCGAGCTGCCCCCTGCAACACAGAAGGGCAGAGCTCAGCATCTCCCTGACCATGGGATCTGCTCAGCATCCCCCTGCCCAGAGGCTCTGAATCACTGGGAAAACTTCCCAAGCCTGGAGTTTCTTGGGTAAGGAGATGCTCAGAGGCAGAGAAGGAGTAACTGACTCCAAAGGAGGACAGTTTTGGTGGAGAAGGAGCTGGGTCAGGGGAGGGAGAAGAGTTACAAAGGTTTTTAAAAGAAAGAAGAAAGGGAGAATAAAAGGGCTCAGTTTGGCTCCACTTTGTGTTTCTACTCTGTTCCAGCAGGTGATGAGAAGTGCAGCCAGAGCCACCACATTTCCAGCCACTCTGGATATCGGGCGAGAAGATGGAGCAGGTGGGAAACACAGGGATTTATGTCAGCACTGCCAACATCCCATGCAGGTGGGCTGCTGCCCTTCCAGTGGCAAAGCACCAACAGCCCCCCCAGCCTGCTGGAAACCCATCCAGTTAAAACCACCACCCTGCAGCTAACTCCCTCAGCAGCTCATTAACCTGCTTTGTTGTTTCCTTGGAACCACCCCAACCAGCCCTGCTCTGCCCTTGGGTCTGAGATGCACATGTGGAAGCTGACCAGTTCCCTCCTCCACATGGGATGGTGAGATGGGGGTGCTGAGCACTGAAATGGGGGTGCTGAGCACTGAGATGAGGGTGCTGAGCAATGAAATGGGGGTGCTGAGCAATTACATAGGGGTACTGAGCACTGAGACGGAGGTGCTGAGCACTGAGATGGGAGTGCTGAGCACTGATACGGGACTATCCAGCCTCAAAATGGGTGGTTGGGTGTCCAAGAGCCTCTGCCTTGGCCGTGGCCCAAAGGACCCCCCAGGCAGCCTGAAGAGGAGGAGAGGGAAGGAGCTGGGAATGGGGCAAACAGAAATCCCCGACCTGATTCTCGGAACGAACTTGCCAGGCACAGCCTTTGTCCGGCCGCCTGGCAACAGCGCTGGCCCCAGCCGTTTCCTCGGGGCACAGCCAAGAGCCAGGGGCCAGCCCCACTGTGGCCCAGCCACCCTGCACTCCCCCAGAATCCCACATAAGCCCCCTAGCCCAGCCCAGGAGCCACCAGCTCATGCCACAGCCATTGGGGCACATCCTGCTCCTGAATGATGCCACCAGACCCACACAGCCAGGACACCCGGAACAGTTGAGGGAAGCGATTTCTGCCCCCGCTGCCCCCATGGACCAGGCAGTCCCACCCTCTCCCACTCTCCACAGCGTGTTTTGGAGTTTCTCCACATTGAGATCTCTTTGGGGGCTGGGACAGCTGGCACTGGCAGCTCTCTCAAGTAATGCTTCTTCCCACATCATCCCACATGGTGCCAGCAAGGTGTCCCCCTGCCTTCAGACATCCTAGGAAGTCCTAGGGATCAGTATCAATCCCCCTCTCTGTCCAGACAGTGAACTAGTTATTCTCCTGCTAAGGCAGCTGCATTTCATGGGGTTTCCATGCACGGCTGGGAGGTTCCAGGAGGGACAGCAGATGCAGGGCCTCCCAAACCAGCCTCAAAACATGCCCAGAGCATCACATCCCCGAACACTCATCTCCATCCCAGCATCCCCTGTGGGGTTTTGGGCCCTGAGGTGGGAGATGGGGGCTTCTAGGCAGGCTGGGAGCTGCAGGAAGCTCTCCAAAAAGAGAAGGGGGATGAGACACCCAGATGTGCTGCTCTCTCCAAACAAGGACCAACTCCACTGACCACCTATGGAAAAATCCCTTGGATTTGGGGTTGGACCCTAAAAGGAAACACTGAATGGTCCAGAGTCACCCCAATTCCCCAGCTGGGACTGACACCCCAGGATGGGATGGCTGAGCATCCCCCTCACCCGGCACCCACGTAGGGGGAGTCTGTGGCGTTCGGGCAGCAGGCAGTGACACCGGTCTGGCTTCCAAACCCCCTTGTGCCGACAGCCAAGGGATCTCAGGGTTGCCCTTCCCACTGGGTGTCTGCAGGCAGCTCCCAGAGCTCTGCCAGCCCCAATCTCCTCCCCAGCCTGCCGGGACTCGGGGTGTCGTGGTGGGGCAGCGAGCAGCTGGCAAGGGGATATGTTTTCCCAGCTCTGTTCCCAACCACCAGACTACTCGGACCATCTGCTCCGGCTTGTGACCGTTGGTTGCTCAAGAGCAACCTGCGGTTTGTTTACTGACATCAAAAATCCCAAATCCAGGTTCCCACTGCAGCCCAGCCCCGTGGCAGCCACTGTCCAGGGCATTGGCCGCAGTTCCTTCGCTTGGGTGTCAGGAAGTGGAGGAGGGTGGAAGCAAAGCTGCCCACGGCCCCTTGGCTGCTGCTGCCCTGCTGACCCCAAGCGAAAGGGGGGACGGAGCCGGGTTGTGCGTTGACGCTGCGTAACACGAGCAGAAGTGGGAAGCGCCTGACTCATGCGGGTTTCTGGCTGAGAGGAACCCACCAAGCAGATGGCTTGGCCGGAAAAGGAAGAAAAATGCAAAATCCCAAACCAAATCCCAAACCAGGGGAGAGAAAGCAAAGTTCTGTGGGGTGGGAAATAGGGCTGTGCGATGGGGTGGGAATGGGGGATGTGAGATCCTGCCACAGCCGGTGGCCTCGGGGTTTGGGTGGTGAGAGCATCCCTGTGAAAACCAGCAGCCACTTGCCTCAAGCTCTGGGGTAACAGGGGTTAGGGAGCCCAAATCCCACCCCAGCTGCAGTTTTAGGGGAAAATCTGCCTGTTTGAGAGAAAAACTCACTCTGGGATGTTTTCAAGGCAGCATAGCCCGTGGGCAGGCTAGGGTTGAGCTGCACTCCATGTGCCACTCCATGGCAATGAAGGGGTTTATGGAGTAGTCCCCCTGCACCCCAGGAGGCAGGATCCCCCTCCCCAGTGCCATGTTACCTCGTTGCCTCTGCCAGCCCCCCACGAAGGGTCCAGGGCGCCCGGCTAGTTCACACTTCTGTGCCCAGGGGCCATTGTCACCTGCAAGAGACAGAACCATCCCCATGAGCGACCCCAGGACTGGGGGTATCCCACTGCGATGCGGGGGGTGAGCAAGAACCAGTGACATCTCCATCTCTCCATCCCATTTCAGTGCTGTGTCCCACGTTAGCAAGGGCAGTGCCTGGATTTCTTTGTGTTTCATTCTAAAANGGGGGGGTGGGGGGGGGGGGGGGGGGGGGGGCTGCCACCAGCTTTGGCTGTTAATGAGTGCTGGAGCGGTTCCTGTGTCAGGAGCAAGACATCCTCCTCATTAGGGAGGCTGCTCAGCCAGAGCGGATTTGGACTCCTTAATGAACGAGGATTTGTGGTTTAATTAGCCCCAGCCCCACCAGTTCAGCCCTGGGGTGATGGGGTGGGCAGCAGGCTGAGTGGTCATAGTAGCCCAGATCCTCCATCCCCCCGCTGGGATGGGATAGGACAGCTTGGCTGTGGCTGCTGATCACTCCCCATCCCCAGAGCAGCTGGGAGCATTGAGGGCAGGGAGCAAACAAGGGTCCTGCCACCACCACCCCTGTGGTGCCACCCTGGGGATGGTGTCACCCTGGGACTGGTGATAGCCCAGATGTTGTCCTGCTGTACCTGTGAACCACAGCAGCGTGTTGCCCTTCCCGTAGCTGTCGATGACCTGCCTGATCCGTCCCACCAAGGCATCCATCTCGTTTAGAGAGGCTCCGTAGGTGCCCGAGGCAGGGGGCAGTGGTGGGGAGACCCCCAGCGGGACGTGCATGTGGGCCAGTGCCAGGTAAAGGAAGAAAGGGCGGCTGCTGTCACTGTGCAGGGGAGACGGAAAGAGTGCTCAGCCAGCTCAGGGGAGGGAAAGGTGGTGGTACTGCCCAGCTGATGCCCAGCTACAGACCTGGGAGCCCTGCAGCCCCCTCTCCTCTGCCACAGCAATTAGGGCAGGGGAAATGTGCATCAGCCATCTGCAAACACCACAGACACCCACCCCCTTGCAAGGGGGATGCTTGGTGCAGCATGAGCCACCTCCGTCCTGCTCCTACTCAATACTCTCCCCACTGCCCACCACCCTCCCAGTTAGAACTGGTTCTCCCTTCCTCCTATCTCCTGTTGTCCTACAGCCAGCGATGCACCAGCCCCCCCACCATTTTAGCCCATCCTTCCCCTCCCAGCAGTTCCCAGTGGTGATTCAGCTGAGAATGAGGCAGGGCAAAGGAATGCCCACCCTCACCCCATGAACACACCGGCCCACGCTGTGCTGCCCCACTGCCTCCCTCTCGTTCTTCAACCTCCAGCAGACACGTCCTGTGTTCTTGTTTACAGCTATATTTATCTCCTCCAGCGAGGCCCCCTCTTCCTCAGGGACCTCGGAGGGGAAGGGTGGGATGCTGAGCGCCGAGGAGGGGCCGGATCCCAGCGACGTGCCCAGACCCGCACACGCGCCCAGCCCCGACCGCCCCATCACTGCTTGGGGCCCCATGGACGTGTCTGTCTGTCAGCATTTCCTTCCCTTACCCGGCGCCCACCTGGCAATGGAAAATGAGTAAATCCCATCCTGCCCAGAGCTGCTGCATCCCTTCCCCGTGGCACTGGAGCCCCCAGTGCTGGAAAAATGCTGGGATTGGGATGGGATGGGGCATCCCTAGCAGATCCCACTGGAAAAGGCTGTGCAGCACCTTCCCCCTTGGAATGGCAGAGACCTTGGAGGGGAGAAAGCTGGTTCCCCTGGTTCTCATCCCAGCCACCACTCGGGGACCAGGTGGACCCATGGCCATTCAGCAGAACATCCCACCGGCTTCTTGCATGGACATTTTGGAATCTTCCAGGAAATGGAGCAAATCCTTTATCCCTAACTCAGGGCAGATGCCCCTGACTTTTGTCCTCATGTTCCCCACACAATGACTGTCCCAGGCAGAGCAGCATCGCGCAGCCTGGACAGGGATGGCTAAAAAAACACTGGGATGACAAATCCGGTGCCTTTTGTCGCCCAGTCATGAATGAGTCAGGCAAAGGAAAACCAGGATAAGGCATCAAAGAGAGGAGAGAAAAGGCAGACACCTGCCTAATCCTGGTCTCCGTGAACGCGGGTAACCCCAAAACACACTGAGAGTTTAAAGGTTTTTCCTATTAACCCAGAGTTTAAAGGCTTTTCCTATTACACACTTCATTTCACAGCTTGTGGGGTTAGGGTTTTGCCCAGGAAGAGGGAGCCAATGGTGCCTCACAACCCCCCTGCCCAGGTACCCTCCAGCCCCTCAGCAGCCAGACCATGCTGCCACCAACTTTGGGTATCCAAAGGGGTTAAATCATCAACATGATGGACACAGAGCTGCACCCAGGCTTAGAAGGAGCCTTTTCCCCCACAGGCTGTTGCTGCCCAGCCCATTGGCCCCTATTACACACATTTTCCCTCACCCAGGGTCTCTGCTATCCCAGGATGTGGGTGCGGGACAGGCTCTGACGTGGCTGCCCGGCACCGCTTCCCTTCCTAGTGCTGCAGGGAAGGGTTTTGCTAAGTCACAGCTCTTAATCCACTCATAATAGGGATTACAATTATACAACCCATCAGCAGGGCTGCAGGGTTGTCACCTCAGAGGAGCTGCTTTGGTTCTCAGGGAAGAGGGTGCCCAGGTTCCTTGTGTCCCCATGCATCTGGGGCAGACAGATCCTGAATCCTAGTGATCCCAGAGCAATCTGTCCCCAAAATGGAGTACACTCCACATATTTCCAATAGGAAATGGGATCAAGTGGTGCCAAGGGAGGCTCAGGTTGGATCTTAGGAAAAATGTCTTCCCAGAAAGAGTTTCCTTGGAACAGGCTGTCCAGGGAGGGGGTGGAGGCACCATCCCTAGAGGGGCTCAACAAACGGGCAGCCAAGGTGTTTGAGGATATGGGTTAGTGGTTTGAGGTTGTAGGGCAGATGGTTTTACCTGATGATCTTGAAGGTCTTTTCCAAACTTGATGATTCCATGATTGTGATATAGGGCAGGTTTTAACACCCCGGGGTGCTACACACATTCAATGCCCACTCCAGCACCTCCAAACCCCGGAAGGACCTCAACCCCCATACTACCACCAAACGGCCAGAGGGATGGAGGACAAGCCATGAAGACCCCAGATCTGCTCCCCAAGAATCACAGAGCAACCCCCAACCCCATCAGCATCTCAGTGATGCAACCAAGAAGAGTCTGGCCATGACCCATGAGGTTTCCCGGTGAGAGACATGGGGGACAGAGGTACCTCTCACCTTGCCTGGCGGATGAACCATTCAGCCTGCTCAGCATAACGCCCCGTCAGGCTGCTGAGGTTGACGGGCTGCTCGATGATGGTGATGTTCTCAAAGAGAGGAAGGGCCACCTCTGTGTAACAGCCCTTCCTTTCCACCCTGCTGGGAAGAAATCACCCAACAGCTGCCACTGAGCGAAGGCGATGATGCCAATGCCCACATGGAACTCCCTGATCCATCACCCCAAGCTGTGCCCTGCTGCAGGGTGTATGGGCGAAATGTGGGTGCACGGGGCATAAGGGGAGGTGACCACAGCAAAGGGCAGCTCTTGGGGCTGGGGGCACCACTGTAAATACCCACTCCCCAGTGCCAGCCCTCAAACGCCCCAGTACCCCCATACCTGGCCTCAGCACTGTGCCGTGGGCAGGGCGGGCAGGGAGGGACGTTGTAGCCAGGGGTGTCTGTGCAGCCCATGTCATTGCTGTAGGGGATCCCGAAGTAGTAGTCAAATCCTGAGGGGCAAGCAAGGGGGGTCAGTGGGGTGAGGTGAGCACAAGATGCTCGGCTCATCTCCATAGTGCAGCTCTTACCACGGAAGATGGGGTGATGCTGGCCATGGTGACCCAGGTGCCACTTTCCTGTGTGGAAGCCACAGACAATCAGTTCAGAGGAGGACACAGTCACAGCCACCCCCACCCATCACCCCAGATGGACCCACAGCAATGGGGCCTTTAACCCAGCATCAAGAATGGGACTTTGTGTTGGTTGCATCTCCACAGTGATGGGGTTTTGCAGAAACTCATGGAAAAAAAGCAGAAGGTGTCTCAAGCCTTGGCAGATCAGCTGCTCCCAACCCTGCAAAGCTCTTTGATGCTCTAGGGTTCAGAATAGATGACCAAGAGAAGAGTGGGTCCTTTGAAAACAATTTTGATTGTTTTTGTTAGCTGTGTCATCCTGGCGTCCGGCCCCAAAGCAAATGGGAAGGGCAGAGGTTTGTGGGTTCTGCTCCCTTGGGGTTTTCCTGGGTGGCTGCAGGTGCTGACAGGGCTCTCCAGTGCAGGTTCATGGTGTGGCACCATCCCACAGGGTGGGATCAGGTCTGGCATGGTGCTGCATGCAGGATGCTCAGAGGGGTAGGGACTCAGTGCAGAGACCATGCTCAGCTTAGTGAAAGGAGCCTGGAGCTGCTGGGCACTGGTGAAGGAAGGTGCTGGAGGGTGGGATTATGTGGTGTGGATTCCTGGAAAGGGTGAGCACCACCCGCCTTAGGCTCAGCTCAGCTGGGATGGTGATGCTGGGCATCACTCTGCTCTTTTTTCCCCCAAAACCAGCTCCAGTGCTGGGCATCTCCTGCTCCATCCCCCTGCAGAGGGCTGAGATGGGGCTGAGATCACCCTCGACCATGCCCAGGCTGTTCCACGCTGTTCCCATGAAACTGGGCTCAGCCCCAGCACGGAGGTGTGGGACTGGAACAGGGCTGTGCCTTGGTAAGAAGAAACCCCAAGGGCTTTCCAAAGAGATTGCAAAGGGACTTCTCCATGGGAGTGGAGGTAGATTGGCTGCCATCAAACTCCTCCGGAGTCCTAATCATAGAATCTTTAGGGATTGCAAGGGACCGCGAAAGATCTAGTCCAATCCCCCAGCAGGATCACCTAGACCAAGTCACACAGGAACACATCCAGGCGAGTCTTAAGCGTCTCCAGTGAAGGAGACTCCACAACCACCCTGGGCAGCCTGTTCTAAGGCTCTGTCACCCTCATTGTGAAGAAGTTCCTTCTGATATTGATGTGGAACCTCCTATGTTCCAGCTGACACCCATTGCCCCTCATCACTCCTGATCCTTCTTGCTGGCTGGCAGTTCAGGGCACAAGGGATGAGCTGTGGGTTTGCACATGCAGTGCAGGATGGGATCTGGGATCTGTTCAGCCCCATCCCACAGCTCATTCCAACCATTCATCCTGTGACCAGTGGGAAGGAGAACCCAAAGGATTTTCTGCCTGAGCAAAAGGAGCTGCAGATGCCAAGTGCTCACACAGGTGACAGAAGGGTGCCTGATGCCACCGGACCAGCAGCACCCACCATCCCCATCAGCACTGGGATGCGGGAGGGCAGAGATGCTGCATCTGGTCCTGTTTGCTATGGCAAACCCATTGGTTTCCCTGTGAGGGGTGAAACCATTGGGGCTCAAACCAGAAGGCCTGAATTTCAGGAGAAACTCAGGTTCTTCTTTGCCCCAGCAGGTGCTGGATGAAGCTGGATGGTTGAGGTGGGGTCAGAATTCATCTCTGCTGAACCCAAGAGCATCAGAGAGCTTTGTAGGGTTGGGAGCAGTTGACTTGCAAAAGCTTGACACACCTGCATTTTTTCATGAGTTTCTTCAAAGAGTGAAGGGTTTTGAGGCTGGGGTTGCAAAACCCAAGGGGGACCTGCAAAATCTCCCCCATATAATCCTTCAGGTTTTCTTTTAGCTGCCATTGCATCACCTAGTTATGTGCAGAACCTCCTCTGCAGGGGTTGGATGGAGCATCTTCCCTCTCATCCCACCAGCTCCCCACCCCAATGTCCCCTGGCAGTACCTATAACCCCCGTGCTGTACCCGGCCTCTCGCAGGACTTCAGCAAGGGTGGTCTCATTCAAGGGGAGGCCGCCCACCGAGGTGATGGCAAAGTTGTGGGTCACCCCATTGCGCATCCCGAGGCGCCCTGTGAGCAGAGAGGCGCGTGATGGGGAACAGGTGGAGGCAGCTGAGTGGAAATCCACGAACCTACAAAGGAAAGGATCCTTCGTTCAGAGGCTTCTGAGAGGTCTAGAGCTGCTGCACCCCCCTCTGCTCCCCCTGCATGGATTCCTTTCTGCACCAGGGATAGGAGTCTGCAGAAGAGGTCAAGGTCCCCGTGGGGATGGATGGACCCACATCTTGAGGAACTGGGCTCTGGCTGCCCTCCCCATGCACCCAAAACCACACCAGTGAGAACCCTTTGCTGTCCCACCCCATAGGAGTGAATCCCCCTTTGCTCAGGGACAGAGGGACAGGGCTGGGGTGTGGGGACACACATTACCTCATCCCTTCAGCCGCCAACGCATCCAAATGTGGGGTCTCCTTTGTCTCTGCCCAGTTGGCCCCAAGGTCCCCCCAGCCCACATCATCTGCCAGGATGATGATGAAGTTGGGCTGCTGAGAGGCCACACAAGGGACTCCCGTCAGCACCACAGCAAGCACCAGCACCACCTGTGGGGAGGGGGTCCCCATGGTGCCACCCCTTCCCTCTGACTCACAGGGGGACAGCTTCGAACTTCCCCCAAGTCCCTCTGCTGTGAGTCCGTGGGTGCAGTTCAGCTCTCAGTGATGCCACTGGCCTCTCCTTGGCTGCTCCCGCTGCAACACAGGGGTCCAGGGTTGGGGGGGGAGGGGTCTGCTTCCAATTGAGCCGCAGCGTCTCGTCTGCCTTTCACACCTTCCCAAAAGCGGTGCCAGCGCAGGTGTTATTCTTAGAAGTCAAAAACACCTTTTTGAAGTCACTGTCACTCTATTTTTAACTCCCCTTCCTTCCTGGTAAATATCTCATTAGACACCAGCCCGAGGTGGTATTTTTCCCTCCAGAAAATAAAATAACAAATAATCAGCCTGTGGCAGCCGAAGGGATATTTGCACCCGACAAAAGGCTCTTTCTCTGCCCACCAGGCTCCTGGGAACAGCTGTCCTCCCTTGCTTCGGCCCTAGAAATGATGGTTGTGGCTCTGCCAGTGGCTGTCGCTCTGTCCTTCACCCTACAGGGCTGCAGCAACCCCTGTATGAAAGAAACAGGACACAGTCAGACCCTGCACCCCATCCCCTACAGAACGGCTCATCGAGACGCCCATCAAGTTGTGTTTGTGCTGCCTGAGACAACTGGGAAGGACTGGGAACAAGCAGGACCCTCTCCCTGCACCCATCGGTCGCAATGAGATGGTTCCCTGCAGTGCTGCCCTAACATGAGCACTTAGAGGGGGGAACGGGCAGGTCCTTGGCTTCGTTCGTGAAAATCGAGATGTTTCTGAAGCTCATTCGGCAGGTTGAGTCCTGCTCACACTGTGCCCCTGGGTCAGGGCACCCGTCCCGGAGGCAGGAATCCAGGCCAACCCAGAAAGCAGTAAACCCCCGGTACACCTGCGTTTACAGGATTAAGCGGACACAGCAGTTTAGGGTGGGATTTGGCCTCCAGAGATGGGAAGGTCACAGGATAACCACCCCAAAGGTGGAGATGGAGCCATGAAACATCTTGAGCGCAAAGTTACAGATTCCCAGAATGACTGAGGCTGGCAAAGCCCTCTGAGCTCATCTAGCCCAGACCAGGACCTAACATCACCCCAGAGCCCACACCAGGGCACTAAAGGCCACAGCCAGGCTGTCCTTCAACACCTCCACGGATGGGAACTCCACCACTGCCCTGGACAGTCCAGTCCAGGGTCTGATCACTCTTTCTGTGAGGAAGGGCTTCCTAACATCCAACCCAGCTCTCCCCTGGCAGCTTCAGGCTCTGCCCTCTCCTCCTGGTGCTGGTTGCCTGAGAGAAGGCCTGACTCTCACCTGACTGCAACCTCCCTTCAGGGAGATGGAGAGAGGGAGAAGGTCTGCACTGAGTGTCCTCCAGGCTAAACACTCCCAGCTCCTCTCCTCACCAGCCTTTCCCTCCAGTTCCTTCCTCAGCCTCGTGGCTCCTCTGGACCCGCTGCAGCCCCTCAATCTCTTTCTTGAAGTGAGGGGCCCAGCACTGCCACAAGTACTCGAGGGGAGGCCTCCCCAGTGCCCCGGACAGGGGGAGAATGAGGTCCCTAGTCCGGCTGGCCACACTATTGCTGAGCCAATCCAGGATGCCATTGGCCTTCCGGGCCACCTGGGCACCCTGCTGGCTCCTGTCCAGCTGGTTGTCACCCAGTCCTGCCAGGTCCCTCTCTGCCAGGCTGAAGTTGTGGCCAAACAGGGAAAAAGCAGCAGAGATTTTCTAAGATTTGATAAAACCCCACCGAGCCCCCAGTGAGAAGCTCTGCTCTGGTCATGGGGACGGTGCGGGACGAGCTCTGTGGTAACTGTCCCCAGCCATGAAGGGCAAAGCTCCCATGGATTGGTCACCATGTCCAAGTAGGACATCCATGGAGACAAACCATGAGGGCAAGGAGAGGGCAATGCTGGAAAACAAGAGGAGCAGGCAACAGGAGGAGCAGGGGAGGGAATAGGATGAGCCCTATCAGTGGGCCAAGAGCTTTGTGGCTGGCAGAGCAGATGGGTCCTGGGTTTGGCTGCTCAGGGGGTGGGATCTGGTGGGTCGGAGGGGAGCTGAGATGTGGGATGGGGCTGAACAGATCCCAGATCCCACACTGCACCCCATGTGCAAATCCCTCATGCCCTGAACTGTCAGCCAGCAAGATGGAGCGGGATTAGGTCTCTGGAGGAGTTTGATGGCAGCCAATCTACCTCCACTCCCATGGAGAAGTCCCTTTGCAATCTCTTTGGAAAGCCCTTGGGGTTTCTTCTTACCAAGGCACAGCCCTGTTCCAGTCCCACACCTCCGTGCTGGGGCTGAGCCCAGTTTCATGGGAACAGCGTGGAACAGCCTGGGCATGGTCGAGGGTGATCTCAGCCCCATCTCAGCCCTCTGCAGGGGGATGGAGCAGGAGATGCCCAGCACTGGAGCTGGTTTTGGGGGAAAAAAGAGCAGAGTGATGCCCAGCATCACCATCCCAGCTGAGCTAAGCCTAAGGCGGGTGGTGCTCACCCTTTCCAGGAATCCACACCACATAATCCCACCCTCCAGCACCTTCCTTCACCAGTGCCCAGCAGCTCCAGGCTCCTTTCACCAAGCTGAGCATGGTCTCTGCACTGAGTCCCTACCCCTCTGAGCATCCTGCATGCAGCACCATGCCAGACCTGATCCCACCCTGTGGGATGGTGCCACACCATGAACCTGCACTGGAGAGCCCTGTCAGCACCTGCAGCCACCCAGGAAAACCCCAAGGGAGCAGAACCCACAAACCTCTGCCCTTCCCATTTGCTTTGGGGCTGGACGCCAGGATGACACAGCTAACAAAAACAATCAAAACCGTTTTCAAAGGACATGCTTTTCTCTCTAAATTACAGGGGAAAGTCATCCAGGGCTGAAATTTATGCATTAGAGGCAGAAAAAAACTTCTTGATCTCTGATGCTCAGAGGCCATTTGAAGGGGAAGGTGGAACAGGGCCCATGGAAGCTGGGATGGGCTGGCGCAGCCCCTGCCAGGCTCCTACAGATCTTGTCCTCGTCCACAGCAGGACCAAACCCCAGTGGAGCACGAGGCTGTCCTCTGGCATCCACTCCAGCACTCTCCTTTGAGCTCCTTGGCAGAGGCACCTCTCTGATCCTTTTAATATCAAATTCCTGGGCAAGTGCGGGCTGTGCCGGCTGTCCCCACGGCAGAGCCTGGGCAGGTCATGGGGAGCCTCACTGGGATGAACCCCAAGTCCTTGCTCACTGCTGCATCAGCATCTCTGTCCTGTGTTGTGCTGATGCAGCCACAGCCGACAGTCACAGAATCTCTTGGGCTGGAAAGATCGCTAAGATCTTTAAGTCCAACCTTTGATCCAGCACTGATAGGTCACCCCTAAATGCCAGGTCCGCACGTGAAATCCCTCCCTGACACCCTGTTCCCATGTTTGATAACCCTTTGGGTGAAGAAATTCTTTCCAATATCCAGCCTCCCCTGGTGTCACTTGCAGCTACCTCCTCTAGTCCTGTTTCTTGCCACCAAGGAGAAGAGACTGAGCCCCTCCTCACTCCAACCTGCTGCTGCCCAGAACGATAAGGTCTCCCCTTTTCACTAGGCTCAAGGTCCACAGTTCCCTCAGCTACTCTGCACAGGATTGTGCTCCAGACCCTTCACCAGCCTCACTGCCCTTCTCTGAACCCGCTGTGGCAGCACCTCGCAGGGAAGAGCATGAGGGCAAATGGCCTCAAGTTGCATCAGGGAAGGTTTAGACTGGATCTTAGGAAGAAGTTCTTTCCTGAGAGAGCAGTTAGGCACTGGAACAGCCTGTCCAGGGAGGTGGTGGAGTCCCCATCCCTGGAGATGTTTAAAAACGGAGTAGCTAGATCACTTGAAGCCATGGTCTGGGGGTTGGGGAGCTGTGAGGATGAGGGTTGGACTTGGTGATCCTGGCGGTCCTTTCCAGCCAGGATGATTCTACGATTCTAAATATCACAGCGAGTTCCAGCTCGAGGACAGAATCACACCCAGGAACGAAGGGCTTCAGATAACCAGCACCTTGCTCTTTGTTCAGGCTGCACGCTGAGCACCTTGTCCCAGGGAAGATACAGAACCCTGTCCCACAGCACCTTGTCCCAGGGAAGAATTAACGCACTAAACAAACGGCCTTTTCGCCAGCCAGACAGGGCGGTTCCACAGAAACACTGGGGATAAGTCGGAACCAGATCAACCAGTTTAGAAAAGCCTCTCCAACCAGGACACCCTGGGGCTGGCCCCAAGGCTGGGGAGATGCCTCCTGGGCTGGGAGATGCCACTGTGACTGTGCCACCAGCACACACACACTGGTTGCCTGCTCCGCGCTGGGAGGATCTGTCATGTATTTATTACACATTAACCAGAAGTTTACAAATCTTGGGGCCAGCACGATCATTTTCACATTTTTCACATTCTTTCACATTTTCACGCCTGCCTGGAGAGTGAAGCAGCAGCTGGAGCCCACAGAAACCTGCGGGTCTTTGAAGCCATCCCGGCGGCACCCGCTGCGCCCAGCCGTCCCCCTCCAGCTCCCCACCGGGGTGTCCCAGCTCTCATCTCCCGCCCAAACCCTAACAGCGGCCCCGCTCCCCCGCTGAAAGCCCCGAGAAGCAGCGAGGAGTGAGGACGTGTGGCAGCGGGACAAGGAGTGGGCACCCGCTGCTATCCCAGCATCACCATTCATGCCAGGCGGGGTTGGGGAAACTGAGGCAGACAAGGGATTGCTCGTGTTCTATGCTGACCCCACAGCACGAGATGGGGACATATCCCCATGCTGGGGCTTGTGCTGCTGACCCTGACCCCACCAGTGGATGGGATGGGTGGTGGAACATCCCAGCAGGGGTGACTACAATACCAGTGGGTATTTCACAAGCTATTTTTGCTTCAAAGCAGCAGGTGCCTGGTGCAGGGTTTGTCTGTGGGGCAGAGGGTGCCTGAGCTCTGGCACCTTCCCCATAAGACCTGCTGGGTCCTGGTGTGTTGTGTTTACCAGCAGAGCTCTGTTCCTGGTATAAGCGTCCCGACAAAGCTCTGAACGGAGTCAGAACTTTATTCCAGGAAAAGGTTTTTGTGCTGGGTTAGTTTATACGAGTTCCCCTCACAGAATCAGCAGCACCGACAGAAAACATACTTGGGCAGATTTGCCAGGATCTCTGCCAGCTCCCGGGACACCAGAATGTTTTTCACCCATCTAACTGCCGGGGCTTTCAAGAGAAAACATTACACATGCCCAGAGGGGCCAGGCAAACCCCAGCACAACAAATGAAGTCCCTGGCCCATCCGGTGGCAGAAACTGGGGGCCCCACACTCCCTTTTTTAGCTTTGCAGCTCCTGGCTGATCCATGACTGTGGATGTGATGGGGTTACAGAGCCCTAAAACACCAGCTGCGCACCCAGAAAGTCCCCAGAACATCAGGGATTGGAAAGGACCTGCAAAGATCATCCGGTCCAATCCCCCTGCCATAGCAGGATCCCCTAGATCCAGTCACACAGGAACATGGCCAGAAGGGTTTTAAATGTCTCCAGAGAAGGAGACTCCACAACTTCCCTGGGTAGCCCCCTCCAGTGCTCTGTCATCCTCACTGGGAAGAAGTTCATATTTATGCAGAAGCAAGTCCTGGTGCAAGTCCTGGACCCACGCTGGGATGTGCCAGGGTGAAGCCTCCTGGCCAGGCTGCAGCAGGGGACCCACTCCCCCTAAAGTGGGTGAACAACACAAGGGAGAAAAGGGTTTGATGGTGGAACTAGGAAACCCTGGGCTGGAGCGGCTGTGGTCACCTGCTCCATCCCTCCAGGGCCCCTCTGGCTGCCAGCGCTCCCCACATCCTTATTGCACTGGGAAAGCTCGAAGGAATGAGAAGGTGAAGCCGAGACAGATGCGGAGCTCAGACAAGAAATGCCAAGGAGCAAATCGCCTTTGCTTTTTCATGCCGGACATATTTGTGTTCCCATTTCCCCCCTGCAGGCACAAACCTCTTTTGTTGTCCCATAACCACTCGCACTGCTGCTGCCAGGAGGAAATGATGGGCCAGGGAGGGCGACCTGTTCTCAAGGAAAGAGAGAATGAGGTGGTCACCTTGATGGAGGTGGGCAGTTGGCCTCAGCCATAGCCCTGCAAGTCAGGACCTCTTGGAGGACATTTCTTGTAGGATGGGGCAACATGAGGCTCCTTAAGGATACTCATGGAGCAGACCTGATGGCCCTACACCTGGACTTCAGCTTGTTTAGGGTGGGATGGCAAGGGGTGAAGCCACCAAAACCTCCCTATGAGGACAAGAGCACTAGCAGCCGGTTGGCAGACCGAAATCAGTAGCAGCCTTACCCACCTTACCGAGCAAAAGCGACTGGTTTCCCTCTTTCCAGAATTCTGTGGGATTTTGCCCCCCACTATCCGCCACCCCGCTACCCGTGCGTCACCAGCAGCTCCCAGTGTGACGAGAGAGGGGGAAAAAAAAGGCAGGGACAGGTGTCCTGCCAAATCAAACGAACATGTCCGAGGAACACTTCAACCCGAGCTACCTTTCCAGGGGTACAAACTGGGATTGCCAGCTTCCACTTTAACCCAGTGGGGTGCCGGACCAGTGTGGGATGCAGGCGACGAGCGGTTCGGTCACCACCCCGCTCCAAGCCCACTGCTATGGGCAGGAGTCTCAATCCCATGAACCCCAAGGAATGGTGCTGCGGCTCCAAAACCATATTCTCATTCCCAGTTTGCCTCACAAATCCCGACTTTTTAAGTTCCCTACCTAAAGCAGACGTTTTCCCCTAAAAAGACCATCCATGCTGCCCATGATGTTGGTGCACGGAAGGGTTGGGCATAAGCTGGAGTCCTCAGAAATGGTGCCTGGGGGGTACCCGTGTGTGCTCGGCCTGTCCCAGCTGCTCTTGTCCCACGGCAAATAGGATGGTGGTGCCTGGTCATCCTAAACATGGGATGTTCCTGCCTGGTGATCCCAAACCCAGAATCTTCCTGCCTGGTGATCTCAAACTTTTGGATCTTCCTGCCTGGTGATCCTGAACATGGAATGTTCCTGTATGGTGATCCCAAACCCAGGACACTGCTGCATCCAGCTGCTGTGGGGCCACTATAGACGCAGGTGGTCAAATCCCACTCATGATGTCCAAGGGGTATTGAGGACACCCACCCCTTTCCCGTAAGTTCGAAGCCTTTTCTGCAAACAAAGGGATCAAAACTTCGGCACCAAACTGGAGCAAGCTCTGAGAACCCTGACAATTGGGGGGGTGTAAAGTGATGGGGGAACAAAAAAATCAAGGGGGGGTTCTCCTCAAAAAGCACTGGTGGGGATCCACAATGGGAGTAGCCATAAAAGCAATGGGATGCACCAATAATCACTGGAGGGACCCCTAAAAAGACGGTGACACTATAAATAACAAGGGACGGGGGGTGTATAAAAAAAAGTGGGGGGCACAAAAAAGAAATGGAGGCACCTAAAAGAACAAGGGTACCCGAAAGCACAATGGAGATACCCAAGTAAAATATGGAGGTACCCAAAGAAGTTTCGAGGCACACAGACAGAATAGCAATGGAGTCACCCAAAAACCCACAATGGGGGGTCCCCAAACCCCAAGAAAAATAGGGCTGCCCAAATCTTTTTGGGGGTGCACACAAAACCGCCACGGGGCAGCCCAAGAAAACGCGATGGGGTGGGTCCCTGAATGCCTCTCACCAAGGGGCTCAGCCTACAGACAGCCCCCCACGCACTATTTTTGCANCGCATCGCTGCGACCCCCTACCCCACCCCGCTGTGCCCCGGCCATGGGCAGCCCGTGAGTGGGTTCCCACCCTCTCCCACCACCCTCCATCCCCGCCGCAGCAGTAGCAGCCAGCGCCGCCCGGTGAGTTGCGATCCCGCCCGGGGGAGGGTTGGTTTGGGTGGGTTTTTATTTGGAGAGGGAAAATTGCTCGACTTAAAAACATTTAATCACTCGTATTTTTTTTTTAAATTTTTGGTTTTGCTTTCTAATGTTCTAAATTTTTTTTGGCCTTTTTGGGGTTTTTTTAAAAGCTTTTAAAATGTTTTTTCGCTCTTTAACGTTTTTTGCTTTTTTTCCCCCTTTTTGGATTTTTTTGCTACTAAAATTTATTTCCTTATTTTTTGCTTCTCTAATTTTTCTCTTTTTTTTAGCTTTTTTGTTCTTTGCTTTTAATTTTTGTTTTTGCTTTCTTTAAATTTTTTTGCTTTAAAAAATTCTTTTGCTTTTATTTTTTTTTTTTCTCCTGCATCCCTTTTATTTTTAGCCGGGGGAGCCGGTGCGGCGGTGGCGATGCAGAAATCAGGTCTGAAATGTTCCCAAAGTGATGCAGGGAAAAGCAAGGAGGGGGGGAAACCACACACCACCACCACACATTTAATTCCTCTAATTTTTGTTCCCCATCCCCCCTAATAATCGTAAAAATTGCTTTTTTAATGTACAAAATGTACCCAAAGATTGGTGGCTTTTTCGGGGGGGGAGGGTCTTTTCCTCTGCTTTTTCGCCTCGTGTTTCCTTCTTGTCTCACCCCCCCACCCGTCAATTCCCTGGTGGTGACACAGGGATTCGCTGCAGCCCCCTCCCACCCCCCCCCTTTACATGTGGTTTTATGGGGTTGTCCAGCCACTTCCTACAAACTTCAGGGCAGAGACTTCAGCCCCGCGTGGACACCCGCGGGTCGGGGGGCGCTTGCCTAGCCCAGAGAGATGCTCGCCCTTCTGCCCCCCGCAATTCAAGGGACCCGCGCACTAGTCTCGATCCCCACGCCCCCCCGCGCCTATGTGGCCCCGGGAGGAGTGAGCGGCGATGCCCAGACCCCACGCGGGTGGGATGGGGGGAGGGTCCCAGCACCCCCCCAACCCCTCCGGTGCTACGGGAACGCGCCCCGCGCGCACTCGCCTGCTCCTGCGGGACAGATTCCCCTTTGGGATGATGCGGGGGGGGCAAAGTCGGGGCCGGAGGATAAAATGGAGGAGGGAAATGCCGGGTGGCTGCTGGCGGAGGAAACGCGTCGCAGGTTCACGCCGTGCCCGGGACGCAGGAGTGGGGAGGGGGGGAATTGCTCCGGTGTCCCCTTCACCCCGGGGTGCTGCAAGCTCGACGCCTGCACTGTGTCGACGCCCCCCCGCCCCGACTCAGGAGTGCGCTGGTGTTTGCCCAGGAGTGGGACAAAACCTGCCGTTGCGCATCCATGACTCCCCACAGTGGGGTCCCACAGAGCAGAGAATCCCTCAGACTTGCAGGGTGGGGGGATCTCAGTAGTGCCTCTCACCTCTTAGAGTTCCAGACCTCTCTGCCTTGGTGCGGTGCCGGTGAAGCCAGGGCTGCAGAGGGGCAACTGGGATGTCCCCACACTCCTGTTGCTAGGTTGCTGCACGGTGGGCAGCTGGGGCTGGGCTGCCCTCGGAGCAGCTGCTTTGGGGACTGGGTCTGGTGGAAAGACACCCCCTCACTTCAAGGAAGAGATGCCCCAGTCCCGAGGAGTGAGGAGTGAGACCCCAACTCACCCCAAGGGTCAGCGGCTGCTTGGTGGGTCCAGGATGCCTGTGGGTGGGATGGTGGGTCATGTGATTAGATCCCACAGCAGGGATTACCAAGGCGACCGCGGTGCAACAGAGAGGGTAGGGACTCCTGGGGAGCTCCTGCTGCATCATGAGCGCGCAGCGGATCTTTCCTGAACCGCATCCATCCATCCATCCACCCCCGTATGCTGAAACACAGCCGACAGCTCCCGGGAGCTGGGTTTTGCTGATGGGAGCAGCCCAGCCAGGTGCTAAGCAGAGACTTCTAGAGCTGGGCTCAAAGGGCACCAGCAGAAAGGAGCTCCCTGAGGGGTGACCCACCAAGGCAGAAGAAACTTGAGCCCTACTCCAGAGCCTGATCCCTCGACAGCACAGGGACTGGCCAACCGTGCGGTAGGGATGTTCTCTGCCAGGCTGTGCCTCCTGCAGCAAAATTGATCTTCAGCTGATGCCTTGCTCTGTGTCTCCTTCCTCTTTACCAGATCAAAGATGACTGTCAAAGCCGTGAAGATGCCGTGCATGGCTCCCAATGTTTATACTGAAGTGCCTGATGGAGGATGGGGTTGGACAGTTGCTTTTGCTTTCTTTTTTGTGGAAGCGCTGACATACGGCATTATCAAATCATTTGGGGTCATCTTCAATGACCTGATGGAAAGCTTTGATGAGACCAACAGCAGGATATCCTGGATAATATCCATCTGTGTTTTCGTGCAGACCTTCACGGGTAAGAGCAGGAGGGGTCGTGATGATGCTGCCCTGGTTCTTGTGGTTTTTTAGTCTGTGATGTCTCTGGTATAAACAACAGTCATAAACATAACAGTCATAAACCCCAGAGGCTGCAACGTCCTGAAACACCCAACAGTTCTTTTGAGCTCCAGCACATGTCCTCATGCGTGGTGCAGGGACGTTGTCTGTGTCAATGAGCTTGACTCAGCCATTCAGCTTTCATCAGCAAGGAGTGAAAACAAGTTTTAAAGCTGAACTCTCTAGTGGGAAGGACTAGAAGTGATTTGAGTTTCACCGAGACCCACTGGTGTGTGTGGAAGTGGCTGTAGGTTTGTCCCAGGTTGCCACATGCCCATCTTAAGTTGCTCTGATTATCTTTTTAATGCATTGTAAATGCTTCCAGGATGGCTGAAGGGTGATGCTTTCCTGGAGAGGTGGTGGCATGTCCCAGGGACCTGGGCAGGGTTGTTGAAAGAACCTCTGGAGGAGGTGGTAGCTGATCAAAGTCATTGAGTTGGGTGCTAATCGTGAGTCTCTCTCTCTCTCACCCAGCTCCTCTGTCAACAGTCCTCAGCAATCGCTTTGGTCACCGCTTGGTGGTGATGGCTGGGGGGGTGCTGATCAGCACCGGCATGGTCATCGCCTCCTTTGCCCGCAACGTGGTGGACATGTATGTCACAATCGGCCTCATCTCTGGTGAGTTCTGCTGTTCCACAGTTCCCTACCTGCCCAGTGCTTCGCTCTCCACTGAGGCTTCCTGCAGGTGCAGCTTGGCCTGGAGGGTTCTGCTGCCCATGAGAGCTTGAGAGATGCTGCTGCCCTCTGCCTTCTGGCATAGGGTATGTTCTGGGCTTGGCTTTCTGCCCTGGAGGACCACTTTGGGACTTGGTCCGGCAGCTGTACTGATTGCTTCTGGTTTTAACTGGGACTGCTGGGGAGATAAAAGCTGCTCATGGGGTCAAATCCTCTGTCTCTTGGGGTTTCTTCTGGTACCTTTCTCTCTCTCCACTTTGACCTCACTGTGCTGCTCCTCATGCCAGGAGCTCACAGTTCTTAGGACATCAACTGCTACAGACTCAAACCCTTTAAACAGATGAGGTCCTCAAAGCAGACCCCACTGGCTGCTGGGGAGCAGAAGGCGTTAGGTAGCAGGTTTGGGAGGTTGGGTCTCTCTTGGGGTTTTTTTTTTCTCTCCTCTACTTTTTCCTTCTTTCCCGTCACTCCAATTAAATAACATTCTGGTTTCCCCAATGATTTTCTTCCAGGATGACTGGTCCAATTGGCCGAAATGATTCTGTAATGTCACCACCGGGGAAAGTCGGCTTAACGTGTTCTCGCATCGGTGTTTCCCTCTTCCCTTACTTGTTACGGCAATTTTTGGCATTTATTCACAGGCCTCGGATACTGCCTCTCTTTCCTCCCGACTGTCACCATTTTGTCACAGTATTTTGACAAAAGACGATCGCTGGTCACAGCGGTGGCATCTACAGGGGAATGCTTCGCTGTCTTCTCCTTCGCGCCAGGTACGGTGCCTGAGTGCCGCCACTCCATAGCAGTGCCCCTATAAAGCACAGCCCTGACCCTGTGCCCATGCAAACGGAAGTCTAAGCCATGGATACGGAGCGAGATGCTCCTGGTGGACCTTCCCATGCGCTGGTGAAGGCCACAGGTGGCTGCTTACATGGCTGCCCTGCTTGAAGGGTTACACCTAACCCTAGAGACTTCTCTGAGGATGCCTGAGCCCTCCCCATCGTCTCCTGTCAGAGCAGGACGTGCCTTGCTGATATGCAGCCCGATGGGTTCCCTATATAGATCCGCAGGCTAAAAATAAGACTGAGAAACTTCAGCTATTTCAAACACACGCAGTACGCGTCGCTGCTCCTAAAGGTTAGTGGCTCATGCTCAGCACCAGCTGCCAAACTGCTCCCCACACAGCATGTCCTGTCCCTGTCCCAGCCTGTCCAGTGCAGCTCAGGTAGTCCTTGTGATTCCATTTGATAGCTCTTGTGAAGCTGCTTTGGTTGCAAACACAACTTGCAACGAAGTGGTGAGATGCACCTTGGAGTATAGCTAAGGGACTTCCTCTGGTAGCTGGTTTCAGGGTGGGGTCAGCTGAGAGAGGAAACTCAAATGTTGAGCTTGTTCACCACCAAAAAACACTGCCCCTGTGCTTCCCAAACTCAATGGGACCTCAAAAGTGGCTACTAGAGTGGCTGGCTGCTAGCCCAGATGTTAAATACAACTTGTAGCTCTTGTCTGCAGCAACTAGTGGGAGGGACCAGAAGGGACCTCTGCTCAGCTCAGATGGTTGAGTTGCTTGGGACACTGCAGTGATGACGCTCCAGTTACTTCCTCTATCTGTAAATACAAGCAGCTACTTGGGGTGTGACTGCAGGCTTTTCTAATCACCCTTCTTCCTCTCCTGCCCTCTCCCTCAGCTATCACTGCTCTGAAGGAGCAGATAGGCTGGAGGTACAGCCTCCTCGCAGTGGGGGTGCTGCAGCTAAGCATTGTCATCTGTGGCTTGCTGCTGAGACCCATTGTCATCAAAGAGCATGAAAACCAAGAGGAGAAACCGCAGCCTCCGGAAGAGCCCACGGAGACCAAGTACATGCTTGAAAACGAGCAAACACGCACCTCATTTGAGTCCATCGACTCAGGAGTAGAAATAACTACCTCACCCAGCAATGTGCCTGGAAAAACCAAAGCAGAGCCGAAAAGCGAAGAACCAAAGCAAACCACGCAGATACTTGTTGACGGCAACAGCCCCCCTCCAGCACCAAAAACCAAACTACTGGACTTCTCTGTGATGAGAGACCATAGCTTTATCTGTTACGCATTGTTTGGCCTGTTTGCTACCCTGGGCTTCTTTGCTCCTTCCCTCTACATCATCCCGCTCAGCCGCAGCCTCGGCATCAGCAAAGATCACTCTGCCTACATCCTGTCGGCCATGGCCATCGCCGAGGTCTTCGGGAGGGTTTCAGCTGGTTGGGTTCTCAACAAGCAGCCCATCCGCAAGATCTACATCGAACTCATCTGCGTGATCCTGCTCTCTGTAGCATTGTTTGCCTTCCCTTTTGCCTCGGAATTCTGGGGCTTGATGACATGTAGCGCATTTTTTGGGTTCATGCTCGGAACAGTAGCGGGCACTCACATCCCCCTCCTGGCAGAGGATGATGTGGTTGGCATCGCCAAGATGTCTTCAGCAGCTGGAGTCTACGTCTTCATTCAGAGCTTAGCTGGGTTGGCTGGACCACCCCTTGCAGGTAACTCTCTAACTTTGTGGTCTTTGGGGTTTTTTATTGGCGTGTTTGGCAGCAGTTGGTGCGGGTCTCCTGTCTAGGAAGTGTTCTGGCAGCACTGATCGTCACACGATCCTAAAAACCCTGCAACTGGTATTAGAAGGCTCTGGGAGCCAGCAGCCTGCTGCAATGCAGCTATGCAGAGTCCCATGGATGAGGCAGTTTCTACCGAGTAGCCTCGGAGCGAAGGAAAAACACTGCAGTGCTACCCTGATCCCGTTAGAAGCCCAAAACTGGCATCACTTCAGCAAACAGCACAAACAGATCGCTGCCCCCGTGCGTGTGGCTGTGCCACACACTGCAGAGAGGTGACTCTTTCGTAACAGATGCCTGATACCTCTCAGCTTCCATGTCCCTGCAGTGTCCCTAAGCTCCTGACCTGCCTGAGGCTGTCGCCACAGACCCCTGAACACAGTGTTTTCACTCTTAAGGGTTGCATCTGTTTGTCACCTGCCTGAGGCTGTCGCCACAGACCCCTGAACACAGTGTTTTCACTCTTAAGGGTTGCATCTGTTTTCACATCTTAAGGGTTTTCACATCTTAAGGGTTGCAAATTTGTCACAGAATTTCTTTTGATAGCAGACAGAATGATGGGGAGGTAGCTGAATCAAAACCCCTGTAGGAGGGCTGGCTGGGCAAGGGCTGGCTGGTTGTGGCTGATGGCTGTAAATGTTTTCCATAGGTGTCTTGGTGGATATGACGCAGAACTACAGCTCAGCCTTTTACTCGTGTGCTGCTGGCATGGTCTTGGGGGCTGTGTTTCTGTCTCTAGTGAGGCCCTGCAAGCTTGGGCTGTGCCAGCACCAGCAAGAGTGCCCAAAGGAGGAGGAGACGGGGGCAGTCCAGGTGGCACCAGACTTACCAGAGGACTTTATCGAGACGGATATCACGAAAGCAGAAAATTCAGGAAAAGCTGGTGACGGTGCAACGTAAAAACCACCCCAGACCCCACTGTTCCTTCCCCGTCTCGCATCCTCAGCCTAAGCCTGTGGGGAAACGCTCAGCTCTGCTCCACCTTTTAAAACAAAATGCATTCTAAAGGGAATGTGAAATTTTAACTGTGAACAGTTGCTACCAACTTTTTAATCCCTGTTACTAGAACTGGGTTTTTTTTAGCCAACAGTGGAGAAGCTCCATAGAAAATGCAGCCACGTTACGAATAACTCGTGTCTAGCATGAGGATGCGATGCACACTCCTGCTTTCCTGACAACAGCTCACAGGTAAACGTTTGATCTCAGAAAAACTGAATAAACAACTGACAGCCCCAGCTGAAGCAGCTCAGCTTCTGGCTGGCCTCACCCCATCCCCTTCCACAAACCCCACACAGCCAAGAAACCCATGATACCAACTGGAGAGATGAGCACCTCCTACACCACCAGTAGCCAGCTGCAGCATCCTCTGGAAGAACACAGACTCTCACGTGTGAGATCAGAGGAGGATGCTAGGCTAGATAGGTGACTTAAAGCGTTGCTAATGCTCTTCTACTTAACTTGAACGTCACAAATGCTGGGAATTTGGAGGCTCTGTATGTCTTCATGGCCAGTTAATTGCTGCACATGTTTCATAAGATCATTTTTCTTCTCCCTGTTGGTATCCTTTAGAACTGTGTTCCTGTTGCTGGTTGGATCCCATGTACTGTTTTCTAATTTAACTCTAGTATTTATTAATTTATTCAGAGATTGTTCAAGGAAATTTAGCTTCAATAACCCGGGAGAGGAAAAATCATCTTTTGCATAAAGTCGCCTTTACATCGACCTTGTCAATCCACATTGATCTTCTCCTCAATCCCTATCTTGTATTGCTAGCTTGTGAAATTGTTAGGAAACTTAACTCTTACAGCATAGAGCGTAGCTGTTTTTTAATAGTTAGGTCTTAGCTAACCAAATGTTTATTTAAAACGAGAAAATAGTTAAGAATAATAAACTACTCATCCAGCATCTCTTCCCATAAGGCCTCAGCTGGTGTCAAAGGACCTGGCTCTGCTGCTGTACCCAGCCCACCCTACAGGGCAGATTTGGGCCAGGATGTCTTAATGTACCCAATCCCTTCACTTAGAGGTGCAGAAGGAACCCCCCACCTTCCCCAGCCACCCCACACACCCACAGTGGTAGATGGGGTGGCTGGTTGGGGCTGTAACCCTTTTCCTGCTCTCTCCTGAAATCAGCAGAAGGCTATTTATTGCCCCTGGTTTTGCTGAGCTGCAGCCTGTGTGAAGGGAACCATAATCCCAACATCATTAGCTGTTCTGTTTAGTCTTAAGGGGAGAGATTCCTACTCAGTGGTGACACAAGCTCGCTTACCCCACCTTTATGCATCTTAATGCCTCTAGGCAACTCAGGGGGACAACTAAACCAAGTGTGTTTTGGTTTGGGGAGAAGAAACCAACTCCCTCCCCAAACCAGCATTTCTGTGTGTTGAAGTGGAAGTGGCATCACTCATCAACTGCTACACTGACCTGTCTGTCTTTTACCAGCCATAGAAATGTGGGACAATCTGTTGAAACAAGAAAACAGACCCTCTTGTGGGTTTTTTTTTTCCTTTAAGGAAGGTGCTTGATCTGTGTGTTGTCTTAGATGTCCATAACAAAAAAAAGGAGGAAAAAAAAAAAAAGACAAAAGAAACAGGCACTCTTGCAACCGAGTGGCTCAGAGCAATTCATTGTTCACTGCCCGAGACCTGCGGTCTCGCGTCCTTCCTCTGCCTCAGCACTTTATCACGGCCAGCAGAACCTCGCTGCGTTGCACCCAGGACTGGAAGACTGACCCCTTAAAAACAACTCAAACATGTTGAGCTTTTGAGAGTAAACGAACAAATGTCACATCAGCTGTAACTTTTAATTTATTCTTTAATTTATGATGATACTTCAAGCATTTGTTTTTCTCTGGTAAATGTTCTGTAGATGACTTGAGACGACTGAAGTCTTTGTGATACGAGACCTCACTACAGCACTTTGCTATTACAACTCTGCTTGGAAGTGGAATCAGACCTCCAGGTGTTGTGTGTGTGTGTGGAAGCTCCCTGCGCTCTGCAGATTCGCGAGGTTCTACTGTAACTTAATGTTTGGGTCTGTTCTGTTTAGTTCCCAACACTTCTTTCCAGTACAGATCGAATAATCCCTTTGTCACTGACCTCACCGTTGCTGTCTGTGTAGCGGCACGAGCAGGGGAGCGAGCGCGTGTGTGTGTGTGTGAGGGCGCAGAAGACCCAGAAGCAGGCTTTAACGCGTTCAGAGCAGGATGTACTGATCTGTTTGTAACGTACCTAGTGGACTCTGGAAATACTCTAAAACACTGAGATTTGCAATAAACTTTTTCTTTTTTTTTCTTTTTTCTTCTTTTTTTTAAATTTTAATATAAATGATGACTCATCCTCCTCCATAGAATCATCATGGCTGGAAAGGATCTCCAGGATCATGAAGTTCATCCCATCATCTCTCTAACCCATAGACCAGGGGTCCTCAAACTTTTTAAACATGGGGCCGGTTCCCTGTCCTCGGACGGTCTGGGTGGTAGGAAGCGGCAAAATGCAGCCGCTCGGCGGTGGTGGTGCTGGTGGGGGGAGTATCAGCAGACCCGCAGGCCAGGCTTTGAGGACCTCTGCCCTAGACCATGGCCTCAAGTGCTCTAGCTACTTTTTAAAACAAAACACCTCCAGGGATGGGGACTCCATCACAAAATCACTTTGGTTGGAAAAGACCCTATGGATCATCAAGTCCAACCTTACAAGTTCACCCATAAACCATATCCCTCAACACCTCATCCAAACGATCTTTAAACGCATCCAGCCTGGGAAGCCCATTCCAGTGCCTGACTACCCTTTCTGTGAAAAGATTTTTCCTGATACCAAATCTGAACCTACCCAGTTGTATCTTGAACCCATTCCCTCTTGTTCTGTCACTTACTGTGAGAAGAGACGAGACCAGCACCAACCTCTCCACAATGTCCTTACAGGTAGTTGTAGAGAGTGATGAGAGCTCCTCTCAGCCTCCTCAAGCTAAAGAGCCCCAGCTCTTTCAATGTGTCCTTGTAAGATTCATTCTTCAGGCCCTAAATAAGCCTGTTCCAGTGCCCAACCACTCTCTCAGGAAAGAGCTTTGTAAGATTCAGTCTAAACCTCCCCTGATGTAACTCAAAGTAATTTGCCCTCATCCTGTCATTAGTAATTTGTAGTAATTTGGGAGGAGAGACCAGAACCGACCTTGCTACAACCTCCTTTTAGGTAATTCTAGAGAGCAATAAGGTGTCCTCTCAGCCTCCTCTAGACTAAGTAACCCCAGTTCCTGCAGCTGCTCTTTATAGGGCCTGTTCTCCAAACCTCTCACTGCCCTTCTCTGGCCCCACTCCAGCCCCTCAACATCCTTGTACTGTGGCACCCAAAACTGGACCCAGTACTCAAGGTGCAGTCTCACAAGTGCAGAGTACAGGGGCACCATCACCTCCCTACTCCCGCTGGTTACCCCATTCGTGATGCTGGCCCTAGGATGAGATCCAGGTTTGGGCTTTCTGCTTCCCCATCCTCAAGGAGCTGTTTACCCTGCAAATTGGGCAATCCCCACATTCTTTTGACAGGAGTTGCTTGGAAGCCGGTGGATTAGCGATTAGTGCTGACCTCAAGGGTTCTCTTGTAAACCCTTTACCCGAGGAGCCCTGATTAGGAGGAGCCTTTTCTTCTCCTGATTGGTAACTGGAGTGGTGGCACTTAGGACCATTATCCTCATGCCTTTGAGAGGCAACGCAATCATGTAATTATTTTATCATCTCTGAATTGCAGAACACTTTCCCCGTGCCAGGCGAGGCGGCTCATGAATCACAAAATCGAGCTCCTAAATAGCAGGGTAGTGGCTCTACAGGGCAATTTTCTCTCCCTCAAACCTTGTTTCTCCTTACACCGGCTGAGATTACACCCTTCTCCGCTCAGCTCCGAACTCCTACTATCCCCAAACCCTGCAAGGGGCTGATGCTGCTGTGCTGCTCCTCAGTTCCAAGTGCCAGGGCACTGGGTTTGGTAACGAGCTACTTGTAGGAGGAACCATCACACCGCCGATAGGTGTTAAGTACAGCTCGACTATTAAGTGCAGCTGGACTACTGTGTACAGCTAGATTTCATCCTGGTTGTAACCTAGAGGTGACAATGTGTACGAGCAGCACAGATTTAACACAGACCTCCAAGTGCTGGGGAGATAATCCATCCCCAAGTGTGACCCTGGCTCAGTGACAGCAGTGAGCAAACATGTTTGCAACAGCTTCCTCAAAAACAACCCCCCAGAAACAGCCTTACAAGGGCTGTTCACCACGTAAGTAAAAGCACAACAAGCTGCAGCTCTATCAGCTCTCTCCTGCAACCAAATGACTAACCCAGTAATTTCCCCACTCCTGGTTTAAATTAATTACCCACGACCTCTCCTGTCAGATACAAGGACACTGAGGCCAGAACAAACCAGGGGAAGGATCCTAAGGAAGGATAAATATAAAAATATTACTTGGGAAGACTGTCCCAGTAAACAAGGGGAGAGCATGGTGCAGAGTTGGCTTTCACAAGCCCTGCTGTTCCTCTCCAGAGGGTTTGTATAAACTCCTGTAGTCAGTGAGGCCAGTGCCAGCCAAATGTAAATAGAGGCAATTACACAAAAAGCCCTCAGACCATAGGTGTCTCTCCATTCTGAAGCAGAGAGGAAGCTGTGCTGAGGGGATGATTTGGGGTTTTTGAGGTCATTAATTTGTTTTTTCTAATTAAAAAGACCCATTTTCCCCCTTGGAAATTAAAAGGAAGGGCAGTATCTTGTTCTCTTTCACTTGTGTTAGATAAGCAGCCATCAGGTACTGAAGGGGACAAACAGATCTTTAAAAATAGCTGAACTGGGTTTGGAGAATAAAAAAAAAAATAAAGAAGAGTAGGTGCTTACAAAACAACTCGAGTGTTTGAACACTTCCCTTCAGATGGTACTTGTTAGCATCTGAGATCATAATTTTCCAGCTGCCCGTAGTAAACATGACCTGAATTTTCACAGTGATGCAAACCCCAGCAGTAGCAGCAAAAGCAACCTCCCTCCATCCCTCCTTAGAGCTCATCTTCAAGATGCTTCACAGGTTGGGTTTAGGAAAACATCCCTTTATGTTCCAGACTGCTGGGAGGGAAAGAGCTGCTGCCCACTGGAATCTCTTTATACTCCATGTCCTGGACCTCTTCAGAATTCCACATCCCAAGAAGACCCCAGTTGGAGAAGCTGGTTTGAATTCAGAGTGTCCCAATCTGATCCAGGAGAGCTTGAAGGGATCCCAACAGCCCAACACAAGAGTTTCCCCTCCCTGGGACTTTGACTGGCAGGATGTGAAGATGGGTCGCTCTTGCAAGTGGCAGTAAAGTCACCTAATAAATCAAATGCAACCCCCCGCCCTCCTTCCCGCTGCAGCTGTCAAGCTCCAGTTACAACAATTTGTGGTAAAATATTAGTCAGCAGCACCCTGGCCGGCGCGAGCAGCTCTGCCTCTGCAAAGGCAGTGCCCTAAATCACTGCTTTGTCACTGAAGCCACAAGCATAACCCGAAGAGTTATTACACGCAGACACCAGGAGAATGAGGCTGAGGAGACAATAGTTGCCCCCACTTCTTTTTTTGTCAAAGCTTTCATTAACGTTGTGAACGTCTTTGGGCTGCTTCATCCTGCTGCTGGCTGCTTGCTGTGCTCACCCCGGCAGAGGATCGGCCCGAACTAGCCCCAGAGAGCCCCCCACAGCCCCACGACTGAATCGGGTGATGGCAAAGAGGATGTTGAGCATCACCCTGTGCAGCAACCTGCTCCCCGCAACGATGCCAGTACCCTCCACCCTGCTCCACTCATTCCCTTTAATCTCCACCAGCCGGTGCCTGTGCTCTGGGAATCCACCCAAATGAGGGATTTTAAGCACTTGGAGCACATCAGGGCTGTTTGTGTTTTGCTGCGGACGCTGCTGGTTGGTTGTTGCTGAGATGCTGTGAAACAACCCAAACTCACCAGTGAGGAGCAAAGGACACTTGTGAAGTTATACCTGGGGTTCGAGGGTGGTAGGAGACAGGTATGAGTGGTACAGGGCAGCCAGCACCAGCATGGCCAGGGAGTCTTCCCATTCCCAGTTACACCCACACACTGGAATGTGGTGATGTTCCTGTATCAGCCGAGCATCCTCCTAACTCCCACCCTGGAGACTGAGCAAAAGGGATCAGCTCTCCTCACAGAGCCCTAAGCCCAGCTCAGCATCTCATTCCCAACGCCATCTCCACACCTTGTGTGACAGCAGGGTTCCTGCAGTGCAGATAAACTGACTCCAGATTGACAATTAAATAACACAGTGATGGATGTACAGACACACGAACGGCATCTGGTTCCGTTGCTGCCACTCAAACCTGCTGCTGAAGCCTTTTCATGGAGTCACAGAACCATAGAAGGTCAGGAGTTGGAAGGGACTTCTAGAGATCATTGAGCCAAAGTCCCCTGCCAGAGCAGGATCCCCTACATCAGGTCACACAGGAACATCCAGGTGGGTTTGAAAGTCTCCAGAGAAGGAGACTCCACAACCTCTCTGGGCAGCCTGAGCAGTAAAGAAGTCACCCTCACAGTAGTTTCTCCTCACGTTGAGGTTCTAGCTTATCTCCATTACTTCTTGTCCTATTACTGGGCACCACTGAGAAGAGACTGGTCTCTTCCTCTTCACAGGCACCCCTCAGATATTTACAGACATTAATGAGATCCTTCTCAGCCTTCTCCTGACTAAACAGCCCCAGCTCTCTCCCAGGCCCTGCATGTGACTGAAGTTACTCAAACCCTTCCCCTCACAGGTCTCATCCCTGTTTCTCTCTGCCAGCAGTGGCCACACAGAGCCTGTTGGTGCCAGCCAGAGCCAGCCTTGGCAGCCAGAGCACAGCAGCAACTTGAGGACACCTCAACACACACAGCCACCGCTGCTCTAGAAGCAGCATCCCCAGGCAGGAGCTCACTGCTGCTCTTCTACGTTCCCACATCACGTTCTCCTGGGGAACTCACATCGGGGTGAGTTCGCACAGACAGGAGGGAAGAGCAGCAGCTCTGCCATGGGATGGGATGTGGGTCAGGATGTGTCTGCTGCTCCCCTGAAAGCAGCACTGGGGGACAGCCCAGCTTTTCCCATGCACTGCAACAGGTACAGCAGGACACTTGAGACTGGGAAACTGTGGAGGAGCAGCCTCATGTCCTGCTGGGTGCTGCACACCTGGAAAAGCCAGCTCCTTCCCACACACAGCACCCTGAAATCACTCCCTTCCCCTCCTCCAGGCCTCCGCTGCCAGCTCACCCCACTCCTATGAGACATCACCGAACCCCACATTGGCCTCTATCTCCCTCCCTCAGACACCCAGACCACAGCAACAGCAGCTTATCAGACCCAACCACCCGCAGCCTCATCCCACACCCCGCTACTGGGGCTGCTGGCTGCACCCTGCAGTGGGCTCTGGGCAGCGGGTCCCATGGTGTGAAGGACAGCAGGGGGTTGGGGAAAGGCAACACGAAGGTGGGTCTCCCCAGCTGTAGCCAGAAAAGCCCCAAGCAAAGTGCCTGCACTCACAGTGCAAAGCTGCCTGACATGTTTTAGTCCTCCCACTCCTCCCCGTCTGTCCACACCGAGGGGAGTAGTGTGAAGGGCCCCTATGATCTCCCATGGGTGAAAGCACAAGAAGGCACATCCCACCTCATCCGCAGCCTGGAGGAGGACTGGGATCTCCTGTCCCCCACAGGATCAAAGAACCCGATGCCCACAAGCTCAATGACTGGGATCAATGTGCCAAGATCAATGACCCCAAGGACACCAAGTGAGGACTAGGACAAGCCTGAGCACATCCTTGACCCTGACACCAAGAAGCCAGAGGACTGGGATGAAGAGATGGATAGGGAGTGGGAAACCCCCATCATCCAGAATGCAGAGTATGAGGACAAGTGGAGGCCCCCACAGGCTGACAATCCCTACTTGCAAGGAGAAGTGGGTGCACCCCAAGATTAACAACCTCGAGTACAACTCCAGAGGAATCAGCTCCCCAGACTCCAGGGAGCCCTTACGCGACCCACACGCAGTCACTCCCTTGCTGACTGCAAAACAACCCTTTTGAGCTCAAAGAACCCCTGCACAGGGTCCAGCGAGGGGCTTCCTCTCTGCTCTCACTTGAAAATCCCAGCCTGCACCTTCAGCAACGCTCATGTCCACTCTCACCTGCAGGGACCCCACAGGCCTCCCCCTTTCTGGTAGCTCGTGCAATTGCCCGTGACAGACACTAAACAAACCCTTTTGAATTCCACCAAACCCTATTTTCAAACAAACCCTATTGAATTCAAGGAAATCCTACCTGGGAAGGAGCCTGAACCACAAAGGCAGCTCTTCTGTTCCTGCTCCCTCTCGCTGGCTGTTCCCCACCCCACGAGGGGTCAGAGCCCTTCCCAGCTGCTCCCAATACCACTCAGAAAGGAGAAAGAAGGCAGCACCCTCCTCCCTCCACAGCACCTGGAGCAAATCAACCACCCAGATGATTAAAATGCAAAAAGCCACCCTCACACCTGAGTGTGGAGAAAGTTTTCACAGAGACACCCCTCACCCTGCCCAGGTCTATGGAGGCATCTCTGTGAGTTTTGTTCAAGTCTCTTTTGCGAGAGGCAGGAATTTCAACCTCAGGGTCAGAAATTCAAGGAGTAGAACTGATCCTACAGCCTGACCTGCGTGTCGGGGTTTTGGTTAAAAGGACCCTCAGCGAAGCAGAGGGGACCACGTGGGTTGGCTAAGGGTGGGTAAAGGGATAAATGGACTTAAACTATCATAGAAAACTATAAGAATAAAAACAATAATAATAGGATTAAATGCTGATATAATAAGACAAACCCTATGTCTACGACAAATTAGATTTGGATAAACAAGGACTCACGAGCAGTAAACAGCAGCATGTGCAAGTGATTCTATTTCAAAAGAGCTGATTTATCAGTTATAGATAGGGATGCTCTCTGGTGTGGACTTGCAGCAGCAGATAATTCACAGGCTTTGGAGGATTTAATTGCTCACAGTGTGTGAGAGCACCAAAAAAAGGGAGGCAGAGAGCAAAAATTAATCCTGAAAATTGTGCCCAGTGGGAAATCTTCCCCCACCAGGAACCTGGAACGAGGAAGCAGCTCAGAGGTGGAAGTGTCCTACCTGGGTGAGGTGAAGGAGAACGGAAACCAAAGCAGATCCTGGTCACTGTAATTAAAAATAACATCCTGACACAGGAAATTAAACCTCTGGCAAGACAGCAAATTAACTCTGTAAACTTGGTTAAATTAAAAAAAAAGAGAGAGAAGCTGTGAGAGTAACCTGGGTTACAGTTCAAAGCATCTTCTATTGATGTTCTAGATGTAACAGGACTTGACTCCTCTCCTCACAATCCACACCAGGACATACCCAGTCCGTGGGAACCCTCAGGACATGGACACCGTGTGCTCGTGGACTACTGCTCCCCACGTAGTGCCAGTACCCCAGCACCCAGCTGCTCCTTCCACCTGCAGACACCCTTCTACTGCCACAAAGGGGCTCAATTTCCTCTAATTTATAATTATCCCTGTAAAATCCAAGGAACTAATGAGCACAGGTAGCTTTCAGCAGTGTGGGTACAGCACTCCCTAGACCCCACTGAGGAGTGGTGAGGACAAACATTCCTGGATGCACGTGGCAGCAGCAGAGACCAAATGTTGTAGCATCACATTAGCAACCGGCATCAGCCAAGAGATGATACAAACATGAGCTGTTCGGTGAAGAATTTTTAGTGCACTGGTAGTTTCTTGTCAGACAGTAAATTTTCAAACAGACCATAGTAAAGGGAAGTAACCCTTGAGGGACCTGAGCTCCTCTGCAGGTACCAGGCACCCTGCTTGTGGGCAGCACATCCTGCAGCTCATTGAGGTGTTGCAAGAATCATAGAATGTTAGAGATTGGAAGGGACCTTGAAAAACCATCCAGTTCAATTCCCCCTGCCACAGCAGGATCACCTAGATCAATGCGCACAGGAACATGGCCAGGCAAGTTTTAAACACCTCCAGAGAAGGAGACTCCACAACCCCCTTGGGCAGCCCCTTCCAGGGCTCTGTCACCCTCACTGGAAAGAAGTTCCTTCTCACGCTGATGTGGAACCTCCTCTGTTCCAGCTCACCAGTTGTTCCTGTTCCCCTTGTCCTGTCATTGGATGTCATTGAGCAGAGCCTGGCTCCATCCTCCTGACACCTGCCCATGCCATATTTATCAACATTAATGGGGTCACCCCCCATGACAGAGCCCTCCAGCTGCCCCCTGCCCATCTGGCAGGGCAGACCCCAGCTAGGCTAGGGCACAGAAGAGCTAGAAGAGGCAGACTTACAGCACATGTGCAACCACCACCAGCCAGCTGCCTCCCATTAAGGTCACTCACAGCCACCAGTGCACACAGGTGTTGGTAGCAGAGCTACAGCTTCACCCCTTTCCAGGCCCTCCCGGGCACAAGGGTGCCCTGGAGCAGCAGGGTGGTGCCGTCCCAGTGCTCTAGGTAGATTTCTGGGAACCTCCTGTTTTGGTGAGACAGACCTGTGGGGCCCTGAGAGAAGGTACCTGTCCCCATGAGCTGTTCTGGGAGCCAGCATCTCCTACCCCAGTGCACTTACAACACTCCTGCTGTCCATCACCCTGCCTCAGTCTTCACTTCCTCACGGGCTGAATTTCACAACCCTCCGTGCGTCTGTGTTTCAGTTGTTGCTGTAGATACTGCAGCTTCTGCCTGTTTGCTTGTTTTTCTCATTTTTCTATGGTCTTGCAGACGTAAGAAACCCAAAACCTGACGGAGCACAGCGGTTCTGGGTTTCCAAAGGAAGCTGTGGTGTGGGACAGGCGCAGAAAGTTCAGTGGTACCCAGTTACACTCTGTGGTTGGTAACTGTTTGTTTTGTTAACTACAAGCAGGTGCTAGAGAGGAGTTGGGGTGTTTGGAGAAGGAGGAAGAAGGGTTGTGCTGCTCACGTGGGTTTGGGGAGGGGAAACTCTTCTGGCCAGCATTAACCCCACTGCTTTTACACACAAGAGTCATAGAATTATTCAGGCTGGAAAAGACCTACAAGACCATCAAGTCCAATTGTCAACCCAGCCCCACCCTGCCCACTAAATCCTGTTCCCCAGGGCCACATCTACTTGCTTGAACCCTTCCAGGGGCAGTGACTCCCCCTCTCCCTGGGCAGCCATTATGTCAAGGAAGAACTTTTTCCTGATGGCTAACCTAACCCTCCCCTGGCACCACTTGAGGCCTCTCATCCTATCGCTGGTGATTTGGGAGAAGAGACTGACCCCCACCACTCTCCACCCTCCTCTCAGGTAGCTGTAGAGAGCAACAAGGTCTCCCCTCGTGCTCCTTTTCTGCAGACTAACCAGTCCCAGTTCTCTCAGCCACAAAGCAGCAGAGTGCGGTGGAGAGTGAGCAAACGGGTTTGCTTTTAGTCTTTCAACATTAAGATTAAAATCTTTCAACTTTCTTTTTTCATTTTCCTTTGATGGGTAATACTTTGAAGACATTATTGATGCACGAAGATGATGGCAAAACAGAGGCAGGAACCCAAACGTGTTCACCAGAACCTCAACAAGTGTTTGAGGAAAATAGGAGACTGAGGAAAAAGAGACCATTCACTTTGATAAATATGGAAAGGGTGGGCGTCAGGATGATGGAGCCAGGCTCTACTTAGTGGCATCCAATGACAGGACATGGGGCAACGGGTGTAAGCTGGAACAGAGGAGGTTTCACATCAATATGAGAAGTGAGAGTGACAGAGACCTGGAAGGGGTCCCCAGGGGATTTGTGGAGTCTCCTTCTCTGGAGATGTTTAAAACCCACCTGGCCATGTTCCTGTGTGACTTGATCTAGGGGATCTTACCGTGGCAGGGGGATTGGACTGGATGATCTTTCGAGGTTCCTTCCAGTCCCTAATGTTCTGTGATTCTGTGATCATTCATTGCAACCCCTCTCCTAGAGCAAGATTCCCTAGAGCAGATCGCACAGGATCTGTCCAGGAGGGTTGCGGTTGTTTCCAGAGCAAGAGCCTCCACAGCCTCTCTGGGCAGCTTGGACCAGGGCTCTGGGATCCTCTCCACGGAAAAGCACCTCCAGGTCCCGATGGGTGCAGGATGCGCTGGGGGATCCCCCAGCTCCCCTTCCCTGCCTCCGGCACCGCCCCGGCTGCGCGGCCCTCGGGCGCCCCCTGGCGGTCCCCTCGCGGCGCTGCGCGGCTCTCACTCGGGACTGCTGTCGCGGCAGACGGGAGGGAGATGCCGACGCCCCGCGACAGCCCAGGGAGCCAGCGTGGGTCACCAACGTGCCCGACCCAGCCGGAAGGCAGGTGACCCA
The DNA here is from genome assembly GCA_013400115.1 of Rhinopomastus cyanomelas. Lineage (NCBI taxonomy): Eukaryota > Metazoa > Chordata > Aves > Bucerotiformes > Rhinopomastidae > Rhinopomastus > Rhinopomastus cyanomelas. The sequence continues at coordinate 406,547 of VXBP01004928.1, read as the reverse complement.
CGTGAGAGCAGAGACACGTTGTAGAACCCTGTAGTCACTGAATGGGTTGGGTTGGAGAAGACCTGTAAGGTCATCAAGTCCAAGCATTGCCCAGCACTGCCAGGTCCCCACTAACCTCTGTCACTCACCACACATCTCCAGTCTTTTCAACCCCTGGGCAGCCTCGGCAACGCTTTCAGTAAATAAATTGTTCCTCAGGGCCAACCCAAACCTCTCCTGGTGCAGCTCAGGGCTGGTTTCTGTCATCCACAGGCAGATCCGTTTGCATCCAATGTGTATTTACAACGTTAATTCTTCATTTACAAGACGTACATGGGAGAGACAGAGTGTATTTCATTGACACTGCTAGTTAACAGGTGCTAAGTTAAAAAGACCTGGAGCAAAAGAAGGAGACCATTGTGATGTTTGTTACTTAGAGCATCAGCCCTTTCTGGAGGAGAATTTGTGTAGGATTTGTAAAAACGGGAGAAAAAAGCCTCATGAGTAACAAGTCACCATGACCAGGTTGTCATCAAGATGCTGAAACCCATCCGGGGGGTTGCTTGCCTCCAGACAGCAGGAGGCATTGCTGGGCTTGCTAGTTTGTATAGGTGTGTCCTCTCTACTCCCCTGCCAGAAGCCATCACACATCGCACCCAGCAGACCTTTGCTGGTTTTATGAAACAAACAAGCTCGAATATTTCACCCTCCCGTGATGCTTTCAATGTTCAGAAGCTTTTAGAAATCCCCATGAGCTTTGCTCTGATCAGGGCAAAGCTGAGCCTGTGGCTCAACCGCCGCACAGCAATGTTCTTATTTTCCCGTGATCATTTCATTAGTCTCTCAAGCATTTCAAAGAGATGTAAACCAGAAGATCTTGTGATTCCAGGGAAGCATTGTGTATGTGGTGATGGAGACTGAGGTTCTCACCTTCCCTCCTTTGCCCTGTCCCAGAGCAGGATGTTATCTGCTGGGCCTGAAGCTGCTGAGCGAGCACCCAGCTATATTTAGTGCTCAGACGTCCCTGGAATCCAGTCCCTGAGCGATCCCTTCTCCTCATGGCTCCTCCGTGATGATTTGGCCTGAAAGCCGAGACAGCTCAGACGTTTCTGGCACTTTTGGGGACATAAGTGGTGAAACACTGGCACCACACCGTGTGATGGTAGCAGGGCTCAGCCAGCACCACGTGCAGGAACTAGCTGTGAGTTGCAGAGCTGCTGCTTCTTTTACTAATATGCTCAGCTCTGAAGTATTTTTCATAAGCATCGTGCTGGGAGCTCTTCCCGGGCGGGTGAGACATGAAGATGGGGTGATGTTGGTGTCTGTACAAACAGAAATCCTGTCTGACTGGAAGACGGAGGAAAAAATCAGCCTCTGCTTGAGAAATGTGAGATCCCAAGAGCTCCAGCTATGGAAATAGGAATTTAAATGAGGACGTAGTTATCCTTCTGCTTTTAAGGAGCTGTCAAGTGTGTGGGGTTGTTTCCTACACCACTGCCAAGATCTGGAGCTATTTATTTCCAATGGCTGTTAGAAAAGTGAACGTGGAGATGGGACGGGTGAAATCCTGCCAGGAAAGGGGAATTGGAGGACCCTGCCTTGAAAATAATCCTCAGCAAGAAGCTAGGCTAGACCTTTCCTCCAAGGCTCTCCCAGAGAGCTCTGCACTAGCAGGCTCACACAGTCCTGCCTTTCCTTATCAGGGAAATCCAGCACAAAGGTGTCTGGGTGGAGGCGGATTCATTTCATTGGAGGTATCTGGAAGCGCCGTCACCAAGTCTGGGTCGGTCACTTCTGGGCAGTGATTCACTCAACTGGCCTGGGACACTGTTTCAGGCTGAGAATTGCCCTCTGGAGGTGCTTCCTTCTCTCTCTTGATTATAGATGGACCTTGAAGCTGCCTGCTCTGAGAAACCTTCCCTAAATGTGGGCAGTGAGTCTCACCCAGGGGACAGCAGAGTCCCCATCTGCCCGTGGAATCACTGACCTCCACTTCCCTGCAGAGCCACAGCAGCAAGCAAAGGTGCCAGACTCCGGTTTCCTCCTCTGCTCTCCTTACCTTGGCATCATCACACGCATTCATCTCGCTGCAAGCAAATTAGACGGGTATGGAGACACGGAGTGGAAAGCCTGGCTGGCTCCAGCAAAGTGACTGGCTGCCATCCAGATGCTTTCACATTCGATCCTTGCTTCTGTGAAGAGGGGGAAACAAAACACTTTACCTTCCTAGACTCTCAGAGAGGAGGTACTTCTGGCAATTCGTTCGAACAGTCAATGTCTCAATGCTCTCTGTGTCTCCAACCTCCCGGCTCAGGCAAATGGAGCCGCCTTTCTGGAGGAAGAAATCTTGCAAGCAGTGTCAATCAGCGCTTTGGCACAACAAGGAGACAGCCAGGGACTGGCTGCTGCTGTTTGTACCTGTGAAAACAAGCCCCAAGCTCAGCAGCATCCCCGGATAAATGATAGCAGAGGGGATTGTTCAGGACTTCATTACAAGTGCAGGGAAAGGCAGCCTTTCCCTGGAAACAAGAGGGTTTGGGACTTGCTGCATGCTGGAAAGAAGTCTGATGAGGACAGGCTGAGGGAGCTGAGGGTGTTTAGCCTGGAGAAGAGGAGACTCAGGAGGGACCTTCTACCTCTCTCCAGCTCCCTGAAGGGAGGTTGCAGTCAGGTGGAGGTCAGGCTCTTCTCCCAGGCAACCAGCACCAGGATGAGAGGGCAGAGCCTGAGCTGCCAGGGGAGGGTTAGGTTGGGTGTTAGGAAGCCCTTCCTTACAGAAAGGGTGATCAGACCCTAGAGTGGAATGCCCAGGGCAGTGAGGTGTCCCCATCTGTGGAGGTGTTGAAGGACAGACTGAATGTGGCCCTTAGTGGCCTGGTCTGGCCACTGGGGTGATGTTAGGTCCTAGGCTGTGCTGAATGAGCTCAGAGGGCTTTTCCAGCCTCAATAATTCTGAGATCATGTGAAGCCTTTAGTAAATACTTCCCCCCCAGTACTGCAGCTGGAATGGCTTTGCTGGATGAGTTCCCCTCCCAGGCAGCAAACGATAAGAGGAGAAATTCTGAGGGTGGTTTCTTTGTGGTTGTGGTTTGGTAAAGGGCATCACAGGTTGACACCAAACAGGAATCCCCTGAGCAGTCAGTCGCCCCACACACAGCCACAGACAACTTATGAGACCTGGTACCTCCCCTTTCCTCCCCAAATTCTGCAGATGGGGATGGGAGAGAGGAGAAAGGAGTCTCTCTGGGTGACTTGCATTGGATAAAAGTTTTACCTTCCACCCAAGACAGTTTTTGGCCAACGCCAGAGGTGATGTGAGACGGTTGGTGCTGCTAAAGCCTCACTGAACATTCCCCTGCAAATCCTGCTGTTAACTCTCGGAAAATGCTGGTTTCATTCAAGTTTTGTTCATCATCTTCAGGGAAAACGGTGTCCACAGCCGGAAATGGTCATAACCATAGCAGCTCCCACCTACAGACTTTGAATTGATCTAAGAGAAGCCAGCTCATAGAGAAAAACTGCAAGACATTACACTAGGTGGCCATGTAAAGGTCTGTCTCAGCTGTAGGTACCACCTTTTCTCCTCATAAAAGCTGAAAACCAAGAACAACTGCCTAGCAAAGGCTGTAAGTACACAGTGTTTGGGGTTGAGCCTCACGTCAGGGCTGGTGATGGTACCCACGGAGGGTAGAAATGCTGTCCCATAATAGCCTGACTTGGTGGGTGGCCAAAGAGAAATCATTCACAGTCGGTGTAACCCACAGACATGATTTAGATGGCAGAGAGTCAATGTGGAAAAAGTCATCCAGCCCCTCAATCAGTGCTGGAGGTTGTCTGGGGGAGTTCGTGTGACAGTACTTGCTCTCTTCATTTTTTTCCACTACTGCTTCCCCTTTGTGTCTGATAAAGGGGCGGCTTTCTACTGCATAAGAGGGGTTGATCATCTTCCACGCCGCAGGCAATGTAGGCGATGGCATACAAGGCAGAGGCTGCAATGTGGCTCAGAACCATCCAGAGTTTGGTGCTGGATGGGAGCGAGAACTGAGAAGCAGGCAGGGGGAAGAAGCCTGGGGAGGAAGGCAGCATCTTCTACCCAGGCAAGACCCAAGATCTGCTACACTGAATATTGGATTAAGGAGAGGCGAAAGCTCAGGGTCTTGTGCTTCCTCCTGCTCTCCAAGTCCTGAATTAATAAAAACCAGTCTGCACGCATCAGCATCATCTTACTGGGTCACTACGTTTTCATCCATCCAGGCAGAGAAATGGGATTAATTCACTTGGGTAACAGCCTACCCCAAACCGAGTTTGTCACATCCAGTGCTCAACAATTAATCAAACCCTGGGCTTCCTGCAAGGAGGCAGCACTGGGTTGCACGCACGGGCAGAACTGCAGCTCCCGGCTCAGTGCACATCTCATTGCTGCTGGATGTTTTGATTCCTTATCTTCAAGTTCATCTGCAGCTTGTTTGCTGAACTGGGGCGTAAGAACCTGCTCTGCCCCAGCACCTTTCACAGCACGGTGCAGGCTCTGCTCCATGATCTGCCAGGAGCTTCTCTTTGGATCGATAGTGAGCAACAACCCCAGAGCCCACAGAGCTGCTGCTGGTGGAAGTTTTGCTTCAACTGGAACAGATGTCTTGTCCCTCATTTCTAAAAGTGCTCAGAAACACAAGGGAAGAAGAAAAGAAATGAAGGATTATCTGATGCTGGGCACAGATAGAACTCTACTTTGAAGCTTTGTGGGACTCAGAATCGTAGAATCATTGAGGTTGGAAGAGATCTCCAAGATCATCAAGTCCAACCATCAACTTAATGCCCCCATGACCACTAAACCCTGTTTTCATTCACCAGAGCTACATGGTTTTTGAACCCCTCCAGGAATGGTGCCCCTACCACCTCCCTGGGCAGCCTGTTCCAACCCCTGACCACTCTGTCAGGGAAGAGATTTTTCCTGATGTCCAACCTCCCCTCCATCTGCATCTTTGTTATCAATTTAATGGAGTAATTACTATTTACTACACAGCAGAAAGGTTCCAGCCCACGTGGAAAACACAGCCAAACAGTGCATGAGGTGGGCTGGCCAGAGCAATGTGACGTTAGTAGCTTTTTTGCATTTGTTTTAGAGAAAAAAAACAGCAGGGTCTGGGCTGGCACAGCCTCTTGTCCCGTTCTCAGCGTGTTCCCTTGCTCACTTGGCAGCTGCTCCTCCAGCACTTTCCCCTTCAGGGGCTGCAGGGATTAATGGCCAGGTCAGCTCCCCAACAGAAACTGGGCTCCTGAGGTCAGCTCTGACCGGCTCAGCAGCCAGGGAAACTCTTTCAGCAGAACCCTGCTCCAGTTTTGTTCCTTTATGTCAGTTATTGTGTAATCAGCGAGTTACTCTGAACAGGAAGGAAGAGGCACGAACACCCAACCTACGTTCGGCCATACGTGCTGTGAGGTGTTTTGTTAAGTCACAGAATCACAGAACACTAGGGATTGGAAGTGACCTCAAAAGATCATCCAGTCCAATCCCCCTGACAGAAGGATCCCCTAAATCAAGATGTGCAGGAACTGTCCAGGAGGGTTTTAAACAGCTCCAGAGAAGAAGACTCCACAACACCCCTGGGCAGCCCGTTCCAGGGCTCTGTCACCCTCACGGGGAAGAAGTACCTTCTCATATTGATGTGGAACCTCTTATGTTCCAGCTCACACCCATTGTCCCTTGTCCTATCATTGGATGCCACTGAGCAGAGCCTGGCTCCATCCTCCTGACACTCACTCTTTCCAAGCTGAAGAGACCCATCTCCCTCAGCCTTTCCTCATCAGGGAGATGCTCCACTCCCTTTATCACCGTCATGACTCTGTGCTGGACTCTCCAGCAGTTTCATGTCCTTCTGCAACTGAGCTTTGTGAAAGTAAAGAGTTCCACTTCTCACATAAATCCTGCAAGAGGCTCCTGCCCTGCCTCAGGCTCTCCTAACCATTGGGATTCATCGGTGTTAGGAGGTTATGGGAGTCTGGGGCATGGAGCACCACCACTCACTAACCTATTTCCAACAGGAACTTGAGTGTAGACTCAGCCAGAAGCTTGGGAGAACCTTGATGCAATTGCACTTGTAATACTTGGTTTGAAAATCCCTGAATAAAAACAGGACCTGTTGAGTTGTAGGTGTTATTTGCACTCCTCAGGCAGCTGGCTGCATTGCAGGAAATAGGATGCAAGAAAAGCTTTCAAAAACCCTTCGAGATTGGTTATCAAACTCAGAGCATCATCACAAAAGGCCTTCATTCAGCAGACCTGTTCAGTGCAGAAGTGCTTGAGATGAGGTGGTGATTCCTCAGAATCAGCCGCACCAGGAACAGGCAGGATCTGACATCCAAACTGCTCTGCAGTGCTGGGTTATGTTTAAGGGTATCTGGCAGGTTTTAACTCCTCTTCTGAGTGAAGGAGGTGGGTGCTCCCCACAAAGCAGAGCCACCTGCTCCTATTAATCCACAGCAATACCCTCACACACACGCAGCTCTCACAGTGATGTTCTCTCATTGTCAAGACAAGCACTATAGCTGAGCACTACCTCTGCAGTCGAGCCCGACCTGCTCTGAGTATTTCCAGACATGCAGCATCCACAGGCAGCCAAATCCAGGGGCTGCCATGGAAAACGAAGCATCTCAGACCTATAAAACAGACAAGGAAAAACCAACATTTTGCTGCGAACTGGCCAGGGCTCTACTTCTAGAGGAAGCAGAGGTTGGCTTGTTCACAAACCAGCTTAAAAACAAAGGCACAAAGTCTAACTTGGTCATCTTGAGCTACATAATTTATACCCAGACTGAACCACTTATGCCAGAGTATGCACAGGCATCATTAATATTTTAAATATTAAGAAGCAAAATACAAGTCAGCAATTTCCTTCTCTCCCTCCTGGAGAGAAAATGGCTGGACCGAACCATTGCATCCCAGAATGACTGAGACTGGCAAAGCCCTCTGAGTTCATCTAGCCCAGCCCAGGGCCGAACATCACATTGGCCAGACCAGGACACTAAATGACACAGACAGGATGTCCTTCAATACCTCCAGGGATGGGGACTCCACCACTGCCCTGGGTAGTCCAGTCCAGGCTCTGATCACCCTTTCACTAAGGGCTTCCTAACATCCAACCTAACCCTCCCCTGGCAGATTCAGGCTCCGCCGTCTTGTCCTGGCACTGGTTGCCTGGGAGAAGAGCCCAACCCCCACCTGACTACAGCCTTCCTTCAGGGAGCTGGAGAGAGGAAGAAGGTTTCCCCTGAGTCTCCTTTTCTCCGGGCTGAACAACCTGAGCTCCCTCAGCCTCTTTTCATCAGCCTTTCCCTCCAGTCCCTTCCCCAGCCTTGTTGCTCCTCTGGACCTGCTCCAGCCTCTCAATCTCTCTTGAATTGAGTGGCCCAGCACTGCCCCCAGTACTCGAGGGGAGGCCTCCACTGTGCCCAGACAGGAGAATTACATCCCTAGTCCCATTGGCCACACTACTGCTGATCCAAGCCATGATACCACTGGCCTTCTGGGCCACCTGGGCACCCTGCTGGCTCCTGTTCAGCCAGTCATCAACTGGTACTGTCAGGTCTGCCAGATTGCTCTCCAGCCACTCACGTCCCCTAACCAGGATGAGCCCTCTACGAAAACACTTCATTCAGACAAACAACTGACTCTGTAACACATTTTATTTGTAATACAAGATGTGGCAGGAGCAGAACCACCCAACCTGAAAAACACCCAGCTGAAGGGTGTGGTTTGTAGCTCAGCAGAGGTCCTCCTCCCCTTCTACTCTGCCCTGGTGAGACCACATCTGGAATATTGTGTCCAGTTCTGCGCCCCTCAGCTCCAGAAGGACACAGAGCTGCTCGAGTCCAGCGCAGAGCCACAAAGATGATGGAGTGGAACACCTCCCCGATCAGGAAAGGCTGAGGGAGATTGGTCTCTTCAGCTTGGAAGAAAGGAGACTGAGAGGTGACCCCATTAATGTTGATGAAAAGGCGGGTAGTTAGGAGGATGGAGACGGGCTCTGCTCAGTGGCATCCAGTGATAGGACAAAGGGCAACTGGTGTCAGCTGGAACAGAGGCGGCTCCATATCAGTCTGAGAAGAAACAAGTTCCCCGTGAGGGTGACAGAACTCTGGAAGGGGCTTCCTGGAGAGGTTTTGGAGTCTCATTCTCTGGAGGTGTTTAAAACCCACCCGGACATGTTCCTGTGCGACTGGATCTAGGGGGTACTGCTGTGGCAGCAGGATTGGATTGGATGATCTTTGGAGGTCCCTTCTAATATATAATGTTCTGTGATTCTGTGACCATTCCTGAATGATGCAAAATGATGCCAAATTACTTTCATAGTCCCAATGTGAGGCTGTATATGTTTATTCATCGTCAGTAATTTTTTTGTACACAAGGCAAATATTAATAGCAGAAAGGCAACATGTTTGGATGGAGAGTATGTACAGAGCAATGTACAAGCGAGTGTAAGAGGGTTGGAACTATTGATCGATTTAACTGTATAAAAAAGGAAGTGATGCTTTTTTCTTCTAAAGACCTCCCTTGGAAATAATTTATTGCCAAACTTCAAACTCAAGCAGAGAGGAAAAAGAAACCCCAACCAAAGACAAAGCCCCAACCAAAGACAAAGCCCCAACCAAAGACAAAGCCCCAACCAAAGACAAAGCCCCAACCAAAGACAAAGCCCCAACCAAAGACAAAGCCCCAACCAAAGACAAAGCCCCAACCAAAGACAAAGCCCCAACCAAAGACAAAGCCCCAACCAAAGACAAAGCCCCAACCAAAGACAAAGCCCCAACCAAAACAGAAATGTACAATAAAAAGTAGTCCCTGGAAAGTTTATAAAAAGTTAAACCATATAAAATCGTAAGCCACAAACATTTATACAAAGCTAATACAAATTTGGGGTTCATTAAAGATCTATGAGGTTGTTACAAAATATAAGGGTTTTTTTTTTTTTACATAAAGGCTTCACGTAAGGAAAAGCTCTCACTGCTACTGGAAGCGCAGGAAAGCGGTTTTAAATAGTCTGCAAATTCAACTTATTTTCAAGTACGATGCAAAGGAATTGCAAAATGGCACTGTATTGCAATGCTGTGTAATTACAACTTAAAACAACAGATCTATGTTAACGGTACCATCAAAGAGACAAGACCTGTAAAGCTGGGACAACTGGGTATGGAGTGAAAAATTCCGGTGGTTCAGAAATGGGATCAATGTTACTGATAGGAAATGAACCTTCTGCTACCGTCCTGAAAAGAGAAGGAACCGGAGAAGTCTTGATGGCAATGCACACATTAAACACACGATTATCAGTCCTGAGGCAGGGAGCCGCTCCCAAGCACAGGGAGCAGGTGTGGTTTGACCAAGCTGTCCGGGACCGATTGGAAACACTTTGAGGAGCCAAGCGTCATCATGAAGGATGAAACATCCACACGATCTGAGCAATCTGCTACAACAATTCCGATGGGCAAAACGTAAAGCTCCTTCCTAGACAAATGAGGCCAATATAAAGCCTTTGAGATCAATGAACCCACATGAATCTTGTTTGAACAGCAGATATCCTAAAAGAAAGCTTAACTTTTACACAACCTGATGGCTTACGCTCCCACGTACAACAGAATCATAAACAAAACAAGTAGAACTTTTAAAGCCCTGACGAGCAGCCACAGTTTTCAGGTAGCAGTCATCTCAGTTTAACACACTGCAGCAGGGAATGGTCGCTACATCCCCATTTCCCCTTCAAGTACAGGAAGGCTGTACAAGATGACAGTGGTTTATCTCCTTATGGACAGTGATCTTTTGAACTGAGCTCACATTCCCTTCAAGAAAGTCAGGGGAAACTTGATTTAATTTCTAGCTGCTTTCCCACCTTCACAAGAAATTCGTCCCGACCTTGTACCATAGACTGGTTTACGTGATCGAGCTTCACTCATTAACCAACAGTGACTCATTTGTTTTGCTTCAGGATAAAAACCTGCCTGTTCGCAAACATCAGCTCTTCAGCTCTTGTACCAAAACTAGATCCTGCTGTAAAGAAATGATCATTTAGAAGGAAATCTTAACAACCGAGATAGAACAGTAGGCACTGGGCTCCTTTTCAGATAGCTAACCAAGAGTGAGTGAGACAGTGGGGAAAGCCCAGTGCTGATCTGGTTTGTTTAGCCAGTCCGTTCACACAGGAACCATGTAAACAGTAACATCAAGGTGAGTTGACTCACACCCCTCTAAAGAAGTGGAAGTGGAAAAACACAAGTGATTTGACTCAGTTGTTTCACTAACATAATTCATTTCTGCCTGAGATTCATATAGTGCTTTTCTACCAGGACCTACTTGGTGAGAGGTGACCCAACTAAGTGGGATCCACCTTGTTATCTCACAGGCCCTGGGGTTCACAGGGAAAGAATTAAAACCAGGATTAAAACCAGGGGGATCTGTGTTGATTCAGGGGAGAAGCCTGCTGCATACTTTTCCTGCTTTAGCCTCAGTGATGCCAACTTATCCTGATGCTGACATCAGCTTGGAGGATCTTCAGTTAAATTAACACATCCCTCAGTACAAAATTCCATCAATGTTTTGCATAAACATAATCCTGGTGACCTTTGCATCACACTATCCAGTCTTTAGTCTCCTTCTGCAATCCTCTAGTCTGACACCCTGCAAACCACATGCAACAGACCCTCTCCAAAATAATTAACCAGAGCAGAGCAAAGCCTTTTTTTTTTTAAAAGAACCTTGTTCAGATGACTGTCAGCGAAAGGAGAAAAAACTCCAAACCTGCCACTCCTCAAGGCTGACTAACAAGGACATGGATTTGTTCAACTTCTGCTTTTCAGCACTGGCCTTTGTGGCTACTAGATCGAGCTTTGCTGTCCACTCATGTCACATTTATAGCTCAGTCAAATAAACCCCTCTTCATTCCCCAAAGAGGGGAATGGAGAACTTGTGGACTCCCCTGACAGGTGTGTTGTCCAGTCCTTTAAATAGTCCCACTGGTCTTTTCTGAGATCACTCGTTCATCATCTTGAATTGCTCACACATGACAGGAACACATCAAACCAGAAGTAATCATATCCATGTCCAGTAAAGAGACCAAATCTACAGTATCCTCATCTAAAAATTAAATTCATCCTTTTGACATCAGCATTGCACCAAGACCTTCTGTTTAGACTACACACCACGACTTCTCCCCAGCTCTTTTCAGAATTCTATCCTCCCCAAATAGTGACCTACTGTAGAAACCGTTGACTAATCTGTGATTACTCACTGGATAATATAAAAAAACCGGAGGTCTTTCAAAGCACCTGACTAAATAAAACCACATGGTTCCCCTTCTACTGACAGGAGAACAAGGTACAGAGATGTCAATACAACTTACAGTAAGTAAAAGGCTAAGTTCAGAAGCCTGGCAGCTTTCCTATGTTCTAGAAGGGACACTGCTCCAAGCAGTGACAACGTTACATCACACCGTTATAAATTCATTTAAGAAGACATTTGGCCAGCATCAGGATCCACAGGAATTGGCCACTTCCATGGGGCAAAGTGACAAGTTGAGCTGCCCACAGGACAGGACAGCCTGGGGAGAACTTAGTAGTGGCTCTCCTTTGTAGAGCCCAAGCTCACGAGCTCACTCTCAGATTGCAGCCCGCTCTGGGGTGTATGGGGAGTTCTGGGCCAGAAGTATTTGTTATTTTTTTGAATCACATGGCAATGGCAACAGTTCCCAAAAATACAAAAATGAAAGAGAAACTGTAATGGAACTTTTGGTAAAATATTCTTAGTCACAAGCAGCACCCCAGAGTATGCTGTGCAACATATTTGGCTCAAGTACACTTAGGATTGCTAGACCCAACTGGAAAGTCTCGGCAAGAACCTCATCAGCTGAAGCATGTTGTGCTGTGACATGCTCCAAACATTCATCTTCACGGTGTCAGCTACACAAGGCCTCTGCTGGGAACACAAATGCTCACGTAAGGCCACTGAAAATACCGTAGGAGGACAGAAGATGAGGAGGCACTTAGGTTTTGCAAGTACTTCTATCCGTCACTGAACACTGATTAGGATGAGGCACGCTGTAAGAAGTCATGGAGAAAGTAAAAAATAAACCAGTGCTATCTTAGAGCGCTTCAAAAACAGGTTAAGGTACCTACACGTAACAGCTGGTTAGTGAAGCTGAGAAACACAAGTTCAGTTTGTTCCTCCCCTTCCCACCACAGAACTTCAAGAGGACCATAACATAGTGCTCTGTGCTTTGCCATGGCTCTACAATGTACGTACAACGCAACCGAGTGAAACTGTGTCACTGATTCCTTGCCACCCGACTTCTGCCTGCACTAGTGCTTCCTGCCAGGTATGTCTGGAACTCCCAATCCAAGTAGTTTAAAAGCACCCCCAAGTCAAACCCCACGCAAAGAGTTACACTTGAACAGGAGGTACAACAAACCAGGAGTTCTAGCGTCAAACAGATCATCCAGCAAGGGACTGATGGGACTTCTAACCAACAATATAGACCTGAGAAATCATAAGTCAGCTATGGTATCACAGTCTTCATAAAGAAGTTAGATGTGAAAAGTTTCTCTTCCCACCCCCCCAGCTTAAATTACTGCCACAGTCTAACAACTGCAATAATTTCACTGAAGTCTGGGCTTGGAATTCTGAAGGTGGAATGAATCTTCTAGAATACACATTGGTCAAAGGTCAGATTTACCACTTTACAGGTAACTTAAACATAGGCCTGCTATAAAATTACAATTTGAGTCAACTTGAAGCTACAGTGGAAGAGATTTAAGCCTGAATTTCTGCAGAAATTGGCAATAACGTGTTCAGCAGCAGCTCTTAGCCACATACCAAGAAGTCTGAGAGGATCTGGATTTCTCTACTCCTGCTGTAAACTTCTAGTTAAAAACAAAAAATTAACCGACACACCAAAGTTACTCAAATAAAAATGTCTTTGCACATCACTGTAACATAAGCTGCTTGAGGTTGTCGTGAAGGATAGTATCCTTAACATCACGGAAAACTAGCCGGATGTTTTCTGTGTTAATAGCAGTGGTGAAGTGGTGATAGAGGGGCTTCTGCTGCTGGTCCCGGCGTTTAGTACGAAAACAATCCACCAGGAATTTTTGGACATCTGTTAAGCAGTGGGGATCCCCTTCAAACTCTGGGAAATAGTCTTTGATGCTCACTTTTTGTACTTTTTCCTCAAGCAAGTCCGTCTTGTTTAAGAAGAGAATGATTGAGACGTTGCTGAAAACTCGGTTATTGACTATCGTTTCAAAAATGTTCAGGGATTCCGTAAGGCGATTCGTTTGCCGATCCTCCATGAGCACTTGGTCAAATTCACTTGAGGAAACAAGGAAGAGTATCGATGTGACACTGTCGAAGCACTCGAACCAACGTTTCCGCTCTGACCTTTGGCCACCTACATCAACCATTTTGAAAGGAACATTCTTGATTTCAAAGTCGTACTCGTGAATTCCTTTGGTGGGTCTTCGTGCCAGTAGGATATCTTGCTGCGAGGGAAGATAATCCTAGAAAAAGAAACAATAAAGGAGAGTTTGCCAATTAGGAGACAAGGCCCAGGGATCACAGCTGACCTGCCATCAAGAGCACGGCTCGCAGAGCAACAGCATGAGTTTTTGAATAAACATACGCTAACACCGAGGCCTTCTGGAAAGAGTCTGAAGGAGGAAACATCTCCAATATTACATGAGGTAACCTTGGAGAACCAAAGCTCTCCATAGGCCAAGGATCCATAAAGAACCGGAGTGGAGTATCATCAGTTCCTCCTGCCACTGTCCTCCATTCTGAATTATTTTATGCTTCATTCATCCTTTTGTCACAAAGCTGGGAAACTCGCTGGCTGTCAACACTGCAGTGCAGCTAAGGGGGCCTAAACGAGGTTTCTCAAATCCAGAACCACACAGGATCTCATTCCAGCCACAGAGACTCTGTTCCTCCCAGGGTGCTCTAGAAAAAGAAGCTGTTCCACAAAGTCATTTTTAAGGCCAGAAAAGCAAAACCTAGGCAGCTGGCTGTGCTTGTGCCTGGATCTTTTGCATCCAGACATATGGGTCCAAAAAGTCACGTGTAACAGGTGTGTGCCACCACCTGACCTCATCCCAAACACATTGTGCTACTAGAATAGTATAGAAAAATCAGGCAGCAACTCTGTCCCAGCCTGAGAGGGCACTGAGACAGTCGTATTCTCCAGTCTGCTTTTCCCCAGAATTAAGTAAGCAGAAGAATTGTATTTTTTCCTATTTTTTTGACTGTTACAAGAACAGTCACCATCAACGGATGCAGATGCTAACAGGAAAAGGAATTCTTATTAGTCAGCTTTCGACAGCATGAAATTCAAGACTCGTACTGGGGATTTCTTCATTCTTAGAATTACACTTTTGCATATGGTCCAAGTCTTTCTGCTATTTAGCAGCGCGTCGATAACAGACAGCTGGCTGACGCTGAGCCTTAAAGCTTTGTTGTTCACTTGTTATGGAAACTCTTCCTTCTATTTTTCCAGTGTTTCTCACAACTTCAGAGGGAGTGACTTAGGTTTCAGAGTTAGAATTTCAGTCTCCTCTCAGAGGACGATCTGTGATGTTCCCTGGACACTGTCAATTATCAAACTCTGAGCTTTTATAAAAATATGTAAGGCCATAGTCCAGGAAGTCTGATTCAAATAGGAACCTTGGGTTAGGGGCACAGCCACATGGCAATTCAAACACTGCTATTCTGAGTTAAGGCAGGTGATCCAAAGTCTTTAAAAAAGCCATTTTAAAATGAGTGTGATGGTCCAAAACCTGAAGGATCCTGTTGCTTTGCTATGGTGTAACTGATAGAGATGGCTTTGTTTCAACTCCTGGGGTTTATTTATTCAAGCTGCCCATGACTAAGGCACCGATTTTTATCATGGCACAAATTACAAAGCAGCTCTCAGAAGCACAGGCTCCTCAACCTGCATTTTTGCAGTTACACATCCAAACCCACATCACCTAAACCTACAGGACAGTTGAACTGTGCAAGCAGCACTACCTTCTCTCCAAACTGAGCAACAGACATGTACTGCCATCCACTTGTATTTCGCAGAATCATTGAGGCTGGAAAAGACCTCCAAGATAATTAAGTCCAGCCTATGAGTTGACCTTCAAGATGACAATACCCATTATCTTAATGAAACACAGGTACTGAACAACTTGTTTATCTGTAGAGAGACAGACATCACTCTCAACTCTACACTCAATCAGCAAACTGTCCTGTACCAAGTATGACAACACTTACATGTAAGCACTACGTGTAGAGCGCAGTCTGATTAAAGGAAGCAACTTTAAAGTGTAATAGGATTTTTCTCATAGTTGCATTTATCTTGGGTCTTTTCTAAGAAAAACTGTTAGAGAGCAGAGAGAAGAATGGAGCAATGACTGCATCAGATGTCACTGGGCACATGCGAAGGGATCTGGAATACAATATTCAGGCAAGAGAACATCACGGGCTCACCACTCCCCTTCCAACTGGAAAATATTTATAATCTTGGTTATTTGGGAAGTCAGACCCAAGTTCTCAGAATGACTCAGGAGAAGTTCAGGAGTGACTGATGTTATTGAAGTCATCAATAAATAAAATAAATTCATTTAATAGGCAAAGCCCCATAAACCTCCAATATTGAAAGCAGAACACCACACAAACTCTTCTGCGAGCTGGTCTGTAACGTCTGTTCAGTAATGCACAATGAGTGACAAAATCCCTCGTGTATTACTCATTTAAAATTCCTTCCACACTTGCAACCACAAATAAAATCCTCTCAAGTGCTTTCAAGATCTCCATGCACAGGAGAGCTACCAGTGCTTTAAACCACATAGTGGCCTCTCTGACTGAACACTCTGTAAAGGAGTGCAGGGGAAGTCAAAAGTTGGTAACACTGCCATCCTTTAGATATAGGAAACCAAACACTACAACTACAAAATCCGCCTGTGTTTTAGAGATCTTTTTGAAGGCTGGATATGTTTTTCCCCCTCATGCTTGATCCTTGGGATACTAGTGCTTTTACTGCAGCAACTCTGGACCAGCCCCTCCATGCTGGTTCATCCCCTCCTCCCTAGTTTTTTGTGTTTTTTCTTGGGAGTAGGAGGCTTGTTGGGTTTTTGATTAATTTTCTGTGTGGCTCTTCCAGAGGACACATTTTGCCTCCAAATATTAATTTTCTTCCCAAATTATCTCCTTCCTCAGATTCACTATAGCCTGCTTCCTTCTAAAGGGCATCTATCTCTTGGTTACCAGGTAGATCATTTGGCTAGCACGTCACTGTCTGCCTAGTTAAAATCAGAATCTGAGGCATGAATAAAACCCAATCACAACACAGAAAACAATGTCTGTCTCTCAGATATTTTGAATACACATAGTCTGCGCTGGCAGTTGAACTAACAACAAACAGTTATGCAGGATCCAGCCGATCCCACGTGCAGCTACCAGCCAGCTACTTTTATTTTGCTGATCTGATTAAATCTGAACATTAAGTTCTTTTCCCTCTGCACTGTTATCATCAGCTCCTTTTTGGCAAGAGGCATGTGAATCGCAGGTCTATCTGCTTACAAGCAATTTAGTCACAGGCCAGCACGGTTGTATCAGATAACAGATAAAACAGGAAAACACGTTATTAATAGGAGTTTGGGGGAACATTCATTAAATAAATCTATCTACCTATCACATCTTTCACTTGGTAACAAAACTTGGTGCACCTACTGTTTTGTGCCTTGAAAGAGTCTCTGTCTTTCAACACCATGTAGTCCAACTTTAAGCTTGAAAAGCTGTAATTAGAGCTCAGCATTCCCACAGCAACATTAGACCTACAGTGTGTGTGGATATAAACAAACCCTAAGTGACTTCAACTTTCATGCTTTAATCAAAGAATGGTCCAAGGTTTCTAAACAGAGAACTTTGAAAAGAAGCTTTGAAAAATCTTTACCCAAGTGTGTGTAGATAAAACAAACCCCTTAGAAGCTAAAGTGGCACTGGGTTGAAAGACCATGAGAAATCCACCATTAGCAGCAAGTTGAGCAGTTCATTAAGCAAGTGAAGTTCTTAGACTGGTCTTATAACTCAAGGCCAATCAAAATTCAGAGAGTGAGCACTGGAATTGTCCAACAAGTTATCCAGGAAGCTTGTGCCTGCTGAAAGATCATCACCACTGCTTTAGTTAGAAAAAAATGACAGTTCAAAGCAGAAAGAGAAGTCTGGCTTAGAATGAAATTTTTTTATCTGTTAAAAGAAAAATGAAATTGAGCATGATGTAACAGGATTCAATTGAAGTGGTATGGATTCCTTCATCATTTGTTAGCCTTCGGCTGGAAATGACCATGGAGAAACTGCCTCCTACAGAGCTCAAGCTAACAACGCATTTTAGAGGCAGTTTTTCCACATGCCACTCGTAATACAAGACTAATGAGTATCAGTGTATGGCTTCATCAGTCAAGCAAATATTTCTATCAAAGAGTAGTCTCCCATTTCCCTAGAGAAAACAGATTTTATTCTGTTTTCTTTTTTTTGTATTTTATGCTAAAGTAGATACTACAGAAAGGCAGCACTGACCTGTGTACAGATTTAACTTTATCTTAACCCGGGTAAGTAATCCCCAAAGCAGTCATTTGTGGCCATCAGTTAGTGCTGAAGTGCAGTCATTTGTGGCCATCAATTAGTGCTAAAGTGCTACCTTAAGTGTCTTCTCACTGGCCAAGCAATTGTAACTTCTGTTTCTACAGAAATTCTACTTCCAGAAAGTCTCTTGGGCCCTTGCACTGCCCCGTGCTTTTGACATGTTAGTGATGAATTGCTGAAATAACAGGACAGGTAAAGTAAACTGAAGTTATTTGAATGGACACTACTTACATTTCATCTGTCTAAATGATGTTTTAACTAGTTAAAAACGAGGTATTACGAAGATTACTTAAGACTATAAAGAAAAAAAACCAACAACTTACTTGTTCTCCAAGTTTATCCAAATTGTCCAAAAAATACTTTACAGATTCCCCCTAAAAACAAAGCAAACAGTTAGTTAACTAAGTGGCATATTTGATCCCAACAGTTTACATTCTCAAGTCCAGTTCATTTACCAAAATCTGGAGTTAAGCTTTAATCACAACCACTTTTTTCAACAATTATCCTACAGACATGACTGATGTTTTATTTTTAGGCCAGTTAATATTTAAGCTTAAAGGCATGAGTAGGTACATTTATAACAGTTAAATTCTTTCCACGTTTAGAATTGCTAAATAAGCCCTCCAGTACAATCTGCTGGGAGTATAAATGAAGCAACCACACCTCCACTACGAAGAGATGTTTCAGCTCTTCTAACCCTTTGAAGAGGCTGCACATGCAGGCATTTGGTGAATAATCAATGGTGATAAGTTAATTTATAACTGCGTTACCATAAGATCCCATTCACACACTTTCCCTGAGTGAAGATTAGCTCAGCAGAGCATGACAAACCACCACAGATGCAGCATTTCACTCAAGTTTCCTATCTGGAGACCAAGGAAGATGTGAACTCCTTACTGTGGGAGCAACAAACAGCTCCATGCTGCCACACTGCACAGTATCACATCCCCTACACAGATCATCTTCTGGATTCAAGCCATCACTGCTCTTGTAAATAGTAACTGCAGGTTTTAATCCCTCCAGTAATGCGGAACTAAAGCTTTTTTACTGTAAGCCTGGACTGCAGCCAACTCTGCAGAACTCCGTTAGGGTGCTGAGATTAAGAAAGGACTCTGAGGGATGCTGAGGAACCAGAGTGCATCTGCAATAGGTAAGGCACTAGCTGAATTTATTGCAAAGCAAAGCAGCACCTTCTTAGGATTCTCAGCATCATCAGAGAAGCAGAATCAGGCTTCCTTCTGAAGGCTCTTGATTACCAAGTTGTAACTTATTTACTTTATAGTAAATATAGGAAAGAAACCATTTGCGTTTTCTCTCTGCAGATGGAAAAGCACAAATTCTGACTGAATTTCCTTGATGAGAAAGTCAAGCATCCAAGCCTGGGGTGACTGCATAAAAGCCACAAAGTGAATTAGGGCAGAGTTAAGAAGACTTAACTTCCATTTGAACTCTGCAAATTTATCTAGGGAGAATATCAAACCTCAGTATTAAACTGTGGGATCTAAGCAGCAGAAAAGTAGGGTAGGGTAAGGAACAGTCCAAAAAGGATTCTGGCAGACACATAAACAGGTACCTTTGCACATTACATAATGCAAGCAGGAACTGCACCTTTAAGTGTGCAATTTGAACATCCAACTTTTAATTGGGCAAGGCTGGGACTCTGGTTGCAACATGCTTTGTGTTTGACACACCTGCAGGCAGGGAAAGAGTCCAACACACTTCTACTACCTTATTTCACCCTCCATTTGTCTTCTCTCAGGTGACAAACTGCAGCAGCGCTAACCATTTTAAAGCCTGGCAGCACATAGCAACTGCTTGCAGCGACAGCAGTTATTTTACAACTCCTCCTTTTTCAGCACATCAGAAATCCATTCTAGTCTCAATCCTGCAAAGGAAAGTGTATGGGGGAGAGCACTCCTGTGTTACAGAAAATAAAAAAATACCCATCTGACATGCACAAACCTATCAAGCTTCCCAAGATGGGCTCAGAGGATCAGTACTTGGAAGGCCTGAATTCTAAGACCAAAACTAAGTCTAAATATTAAGGCAAAGATTACGGTCTGACTTAACTTCTCTTTCAAGGACCAGTGGGAGCTGGCAACCCTCCATCCCCACAGGAGTATGAACAAATCAGCTGATGTCAGATTCACTAAGTGGAGGTATTTATTCTGCAATGCTTAGTCCTTGGAGGCTGTAAGTCTGCATGCAAGTGCGCGCGCAGAGATGTATTATAATCTTAGCTCTTTTTTATCCTACTTAGGGCAATGCCTACTCCTTACAGAAGCATTAGCTACTGGAATGCACGAGTTACTACTTCTAAGTCCCGGGACTTACTGCTCCTGTAATGGGCTGAGCAGTTGGAGCAGACAAGTAAAGCACAGCCTGCAAAGGTCAGAAAACACCCTCAGAAGCAGCTTCCCAAAAGAGGGAATTTCCTAAAGCAAAATACATCAGCCTGCAGCAACAGGAAAACGCTTGGGCTGCATATCCAGCAGTGAAGTCACTGCCTAAAGCACACAGAGAAGGCTGCTTGGCTTTCCAGGCTGTTACCTACCACAGTCGATGGCAGATAAGGATCAAGGTGGCCATTCTGAAATTCAAGATATTAAACTATGGAAGCACTCAATCAGTCACAAGTAAGAGAGTAATGAAGCACTGACAGAATAGTTTCCCCTGTCCACTGGCTCAGCCACTGGGTTCTTTGCTTAGGAAAATCTACTCAGACAACTAATAGAAACACCAACAAGAACCGTCAATGTTACTCAAGTCTATTTAAAGACAAGAGTTGTTCAATTAAGCGTTTCTGTCGATTTGCACACCATCATGAACTTACAATAGCTTCATCATCTGTTCTTTCACTCCATTCCAGACACCTCTCGGTGTCACACAGCCACGCTGACCTGGACACAGCTACTCTTGAATGGCAAACTTTGCAACTAACAGGTTGCTACTAGAACACACCTCTGCAGAACTGAAGAGTTCTCATCCATTTTAAGCAAGCTTCAAGCATCCAGACAAAGGCTCCTGGCGCTTTTTCAAAGGGGTGAACCTATGTATTAAGGGCAACCTTAATGCAGTAGCCCTTGAAACCAAATAATAAAATAATCAACTCTCAGCCTTGTAGGACAACACCTCCAAGAATGGCTTCCGTATCAGGTTGCTTTGTCTTGGTATGAGAGAGAACTAGACTTTGCTCTGTAAAATGATGACGGTGGCTGTATTCAGCACACAGCTATTGCATCCTAAAATTTCCCTTTAGACAAACTGCAAACCCTCTGGTTTACCCCAGATGACTAGAAAAACAGAGAAACTGGGTTTCCCCAGTGTGCCGCACTCCCTCCAGTGTGGCTCACCACATCCAGCCCTGCCACGTGGCCACTGCAGCAGTTGATCTGCTGCCATTGTACCTCAGAGGAGACCTGCCAAGGACAAAATCAGTACAAAACTGAGAAACTGCACCACCTGCCCCAATAATAAGCTACCATTCTCCATCACATTCCCATTGTTTTCACACTCGCCTTTTGTGAACATGTAAGCAATTTAAATTGAAGATCTAGTTATAAAAAAATAGTGATGTGAAGGTGCTAAATTAGTAACAAGTGAACCAACCTTGAGTAGATGTTTTTTAAATGCAGGTGAACATTAAGGTTGTTTTTGCAGCTAAGCAGTTCTGAACTGCAAACAAGTGTGGTTGAAGGTTACCACCAATGACCCGTTACACTGCAGGAATCACACAGAGTCTTACTGCAGAAGCAACAAACACAGGTTTCAGTGCACTTCTCACAGACCTGCTGACATACTGCAATAAAGCAAATCACTTGAACACACCCCAATACTACTCCTACATGTTAGCTTCCAACATCTTCCAGTGTTAGGGGCCTGAGCTTTTGCTCCTTTAATACAGTTTTGGCATGGGACATAAAATCATATCAAGATACAGATTTTTCTGGGTTTACTGCTTGTACAAGACGCCCTTTTCATTCAGATGGAGTATACGCATTTCAGCTACAGCCCTTCAGCCTCCTCCTGATTCAGAAACTCATGCCAGCCACAGGAAGTTGACTGTTAAAAACTTTACTCACAACTGTCAACTATTTCATTTTGAGCAAGGTTTGATTTGAAACAGCTTGCGTGCCTCTTGGAGTCTTGTGATCCTTCCTGAAGAAAGCTAAGCCCAGTCATTTCATGGTGAACACAAGATGCTCAATGTTGCAACAACAGTTTCCCTTAAAATAAACGCAGTGTTTTAACTAGTCCTGCTCCTGCCTATACAATGAAGTATCCTGAGCTTTATGGGCTTGTGCTGCACAGATATGGTTTACAGCTCATCTTGGTCATTCACCATTATAAATTAAAATACAGGTAAAAGATTACTGTCTCAAATGGGGTTACTTAGTGCCTGAAGCAAAAAATAACCACACATATATTTTGAGGGAGTTAAAAAAACACCCAAGCCAGCAGACTACACAAGGCACAGAGAAGATGAATGTGTCTTCTAAACCCAGAAAGTACCACCCATTTATTTGGTTTCCATGAAAACAGTGTCAGTGATCTAAATAGGATTTGTTGAAAGCCTGGCATAACCAAAGGGCTCTTTAGCTGTTCTAGGGAAATACAGAAATTACGTTTTTTCCAACAGCAATCACTCAACAAAAAAACAAAAAAAAAGACGACAAAAGGCATCAAATAAGGGCTTAGACATCACAAGGTTTAAAGAAAGAAATATATTTATCAAACCACGTACATCTGGCTGAAAGTTCAGTGGAACATACCAAACTGGCATCTGACAGAATAAATCAGATATTTAAAACAGGAGATGTCATTTAGGAACTCTAAATTAGGATTACACAAACTAGCAAACATTTTTTCTTCCTGACCTTACTTGAATTTCTGAGAAAAAAGAAAACCAGTTTTTCCTAGGTTATTTAATCAATTTAAAAAGCAATCACAAAATCCATAAACAAACTGAATCAACAACAACAAAGTAGCTTTTTCAAAAGCCTGGTTTAGAATAGGAACAGTTAAGCAAAATGTTTTTAGGGCAGCAGGCACATGCCTACATTGACAGGCAAACCAATCCATCCATAATGTGAGAAAAGCAGCTTGAAGGAAGAAAGATGATGAAGGACTAACCAAGAGCCTTAACATTTTGGTCTTACAACACCCTAGCAATCCCTACAGCAAACACTTCATTGTGTGCAGGTTTCCTTCCCTGTTAGAGACAGGTAAATCCCTACCTGAGCATTTTGGCAAAGAAACTCGAGAAAAGAATCTCTAATCTTTATTTTCTTGACACTCCACCCCAAGCTGATTCAAAAAAAGACCGACTGCAAATGAATCCTCCTGCTAGTGAAGTATCACCAGATGTTTCTGCAAATTTCAGTAATAAGTACAGAGATTATGAATGGAAAATGTTTTAGTCAAATCAATGTGGACTTCCTAGTGGGAGAGGTATTAGGGAGCATTACTACCTCCTCCCCCTCCACCCAAACCAGGGATGTCCGTAACCTAATGCTGAAGAGGCAGATGACACATTTATGCCATGAATACATCCAGTCCAAAATTGAGCTCAAATCCACAATTCTCTCAACTGTTAGACCAGCAGAAGCTGAATTAGGTTGAATTGGTCTCAATTTTGAAGGTAAATAACTGGTTCCTTCATAGCTCTCAGGTTTCTACCAATAAACTTATTTCATCAGTCACTCATCCCAGCACTTTCTAACCATAATTCATCTTTCAAACATGCCCCAGTCAATTCAGTAGGACAAAAATCCACAATGTTCACACCTACAACATGTTTTTTCGAGGACATGACTTTAAAAACCAGATATTTCCCCTATTTTATAGAAGAAACTCAGCAACTTGCTTGGAAGAATTTCTTCACCTAAAGGGTGAAGAAAGCGTTATCAAAAACAGGCTACTCAGGGTAGCAGTGGAGTCCCCATCCCTGGAGATTTTTAAACAGCTTATGGACCTGGTGCTTGGGGACATTGGTTAGTGGTGACCTGGCAGTGTTGGGTTGAAGGCTGGACTTGATCTTAAAGCTATGTCCAACCAAAAAGATTCTGTGATTGTTTCTCCTAAGGTGAGGGGAAACTAGTTGTTTCCCAATTCCCACTCTTAATACTTCATCTAGAACTGTTTAGGGCCGGGTTTTGGGAGTTTAACTATCTGTATAAGGGTGCTAAAGGCATTTAGGGAAAAGTGTTGAGGTAAGCAACAGTGTATTTACTTACCAAACTGCAAGAACGCTAACACAAAACACATTTCCTGGAGAGAAGCAGCTTCCTTTCCCTAAGTGTTAATTATGGCCACGGTTATGTTAAAACCAGCATAAACTGCCAAAACAAAGCAGTCCCCATTATGCCCACACGTGCACTACTGGAACCACTTTCACACTGAACAAGTGTTCTGTGCTAAATCAAACCCTCCTCCCACCAAAGGAAGAGCATCTGCTCTGGAAAGGCTCTGCTGCCCACAGAGCATGAATGGACCAACCTCAGAAGGGCTGTAGCACAGATCCTGCATGTCAAGATGGACATTTCAGGATCTCCTGGCTTCTTTATTTACAGATCAACCATTTGGGTAGTCATGTAAAGCTCATCTGCCCATTTTCAAAGATAAAATTTAAGTGCATTTGGATTAATTGCTGCTTCCTTGTAAGACTGCAGAGTTTCAGGCAATATTTGCTTATCCAGGAGCATAAAATAATTCTATTCTCCACCAAAACTTGTCACAAATGCGTCACAGCCCATCCAACCTCCCATTTCCTCCTTTCAGCACTTTCCACCTGCAGCCTGAGTCGTATGTGCCTTTTTCAAAGCACTCAGAACTGCACCACACAGTGTAGAAGTGAAACCTGACTTATGTTCTGTCACACCAACTGAGTCTCTGTGCTAAAAAAAGGAAAGGTCAAAGTCCCAACTCACAGAAGTTATCTTTTGTAAAACCTTTAGGTAGTCAAGCAGAAGCTGCATTGGCAGCATCTGGATCACACTGGGTGGAACGTGTTCAATGTCATGAAGCTACAAAAGCACCAAGAAAGGGTAAAGTTGTACCAAGTTTATTTCACAACTGACATTTTTATCTTGCATAATGTCATTAACAAAAGGTGAAGGGGTTTAAGAAAGGTTTTAACCCAATAATATCTCTTTAATCTATTATCCCCTATTTACCATGTAATCCAATTAATCCATAATTCTCAGCATGTGGATAACAAATGGAGAAAGACAGAGCACGCCAACCTGAGCTCTTGCACTACAACTTCTGCAAGCTCCTGAGTTCCCTGGAGAAGTGCTACAGCTGCCAGTCCCAAACAGTTAGGAGAGAAAGGAGGAGGAAAGTCAAGCCACACACACATCCGTCTACAACTAACACTCCAAATATGGCTCCACTATCAGCATTCTCCCTCTTGCGCTGAATTTAGTTTTGTACTAGCCTGCAAAGTGCCTTCTTTGCTTCCACAAGTCAGACTCAGATTTTCTCCAAGCTGCAGAGCATTTCTAGTGTTTCAGGTATAACATGCTATGACCCAATGGAGGAAATGATCAGGCACTAAGAACTTAATCCACACACTAGCACAACACAGAGCAAACCCTTCCAACTTTGAATTACTTTCTGAAGAGGAAAGAAATCCATTGTCATTTTTCTTAGCTAGGTATCTCTCCCCTCTCCTGAAGAGGGGATGTAATTGCCAGATTCTTAACAGAATTTTCTTAAAAACATTAGAATCCACTACAGTTTTAAGGTATGAGCATTAAAGCCTACAAAACTACAATTCCTTCCTCACAAGGCTGTTACTGTAATTCTGAACGACCACTAGGAAATCAGGATATACCATATTCTATGAAGAGCCAAGGATGTTAAGAAACTGCTTAACTTTGAGTTGTACAGGTCAAGAACAAAGCCCAAAACATCTGCTGAGACTCTTACCATCATGAAAACTCCTGGGAACACACAACGTTCATTCTGGTCTGCTAATTTCCTTAGAATCATCAGTGCTTCCAAATAAAACACAAACTCAAATCTACTGCAGCCCCTTCCAGAGCTCAGAGCCAGGTTAAGAAGGGCAGTAAATGGTACACAGGACACACCATACATACAGCCTGAGCACATAATAAAGATGCTTCTGTTTGACAGAACTTGACAGAAATTAATCCATAAAAGCTAAACAGAATTCAAAAATCTTTTTACTCTCTCTCCTGCTAACTACTTACAATCCAAACTCATCTTCCAGAAAAGTTTAGTGTAGGAACAACCATCAATACTTTAAGCAAAAGATTTTCACATTGATGAATCAAACCTTCCAAGTCACAGCACACATGCAGACCTTCAAGTCACATGAAAACACGCACTGACCAAGGCAAAACAGCCTCCTCCCAGTTACTATTTACACTTGGGGAAGCATCTATATAAACTTCAGATGTTTTTCACACAAAACAGACTGGAACCAGACTATAAACATTTGCTCTTCTTTCAGTGCACTGACCCAGTGGCTCGATGACTTCATGCACTTGCAACTCAAAATGCATTTAATCTAACACTGCAGTAGCAATGAGTCTGCAAATCCACTATTCACCATTGAGAGCTTTACTTGGTTCCAAGTTGTACGTGACCAGCAAAGGCTCCCCAAAACATGACAAATATTTGGTGCGTGGAAACATTATCAGCACTAAAATTCACTGTATTGAACTTTTAAGATGCTTGAAAAGCCTGTCATTGCGTACTCTGTAAACTAAATCCCAACATTTTGAAAGCAGAACCCTAACCTAGAGCCAGCCCATGCACTGAACTATCTCCAGGATTCAGTTTTAAAGTACATTTGGTTCTTATTTCAGCCTCATGAGAAATCCAGACAACGAAATGCTTTTTAGTTCCTTCCTCTGCCTCAATTAGCAGAATCCATTTCAATTAAGCTCTGATATTTCTGTTTGCAAAGGGTGACACACTAATACATCAGCAGCTCTGGTTACAAGCTATCCAACAAGATTCAGTGATAATTTACTTAAAGATTTACGTGCATCATCAGATGAATGTTGCTGCTTTTAAAAATTAGTAGAGACTTTGAATTACAGATGGTGTCAGTGCACGGTGTTTCCTTGCCTGGAAATTCTGCATCCTCTTCATCTGGTTACCAGTGGGTGATCAAATCCCATCATGTGCTTGGTGAGAAGTGCTTCCAGGCAGTCTGCCGAGACTCCTGTCAGTTTGTTTAAAATGATTTCTCCAGCATCATTAAACAAAAGGAAAAAGATACAGAAACCAATGTGCTATTACACATTCCAGTACCTCTTATCCATAAAAAGAACTGAGGTCTTTTCAGTTCCTTGGTTAAGTCACTGAAGAGGAGAATGACACTTACTTTAACTGAGGAGACTATGAAGTACAGGGAAAACATTTAAGGCACGAATGACCATGACAGACAGAGAAATGTGCAGCAGGGTACAGTGAATTAGGTGCTGTGAAAGGCAGCTCGCTGTCTACTACAGTCCTACACTTTTCTTCTCTGAAATATTTGTCTGTTACTGTGATGATATTTGGGGTTTTTTCTATAGCTAAAATTCCTCAACTTTTCCACCGTATGGGTCTATTTGATGCAGACATGCACATGGAGAAGGTACCAGAAATAACCTAGGACCTTTTTAGCTGCTAATGTAGTATTAAACATTTTCTTTATTCATCAGTTAAATTCCATCCATCAAACTACTTTGTCTGGAGGGTATTGAAGACTGTAGAGTATCAAGGTAAGTCTCCAGGATGCCACAGATATTTGGATTAAATACACTAACAGTGTATTGTGTTTATGGCTCATTTATTCACATTTAAGATAAAAGCAAAGGCTTTATATTCCAAAGCAATACAAGACACCACTTGGTATCACTTAGATTACATCAACACCACCAGTGACACAGCCACTGCTCTGCAAAAAGGCTCCACACCTTTTAAACTTCAAGTTCTTTGTGGTAGATTTAGATACTTCCCAAAAAACCACAATGAGATTATGGTGTTTTCCATGTGAAACACCAATGCAGTTACTCTGCTGCTTTCCTTACGTAAGAAGGTCAGCTGCACCTACGTCTTCTCACATTTTCTTAAGCAACTTCCTCAGCCACCACAAGCTGAAGTTTCCTATCACTTTACTAGTTCTGCAGATAAGGCACAGCATGAACTCAAAACTTATAAATAGAATTCATCATTACCTGAAGTTTCAGTCAACAAAAGCAGCTGAAACAGTCACCCAAACACAACTCCAGTGCACTATGTGCTCACTGAGGGCAGGCTGAACTAGCCTCTAAGGCTGAAGTCCTGTTCCTCCAGGATCATAATTAGAGAAGAGGAGCACAAACCAACACGCCCCTGGCACTGCACCTTCATCCTGAAGGATCCCACATTTACATATGAAAAAGATCACTCCGCATTCTTTGCCTCAGGTGCAAAATTAATTTCACATCTAAGATCAGAGCTGCATCCATACCACATGCTTCACCAGCATGGAGATTTGCTGACAGCTATGAATACTGAGACTTTGTAGTGCAGGGTAGATTATATTTAGAAATTACTTTCTAAATGGACAGAGAATGGTGTAGCCACTGCTTCACTTAAATTGTTAAGTACTGTAATGAGAAGGTTCTACAGGTACTAACATGTACCTTGCAGCAAGGAAATGGGATCTGTGTGATGGTTTGTACCAAGGTCTCACATTACCTGTAAGAAGCAGAAACAGCAAAATCTCACTTAGTGCATTTGCACCAGTCTGAAAGGATCTGCTAAGAACAGGTTTGCACGTTCAGGGTGTGTGAAAGGTTGTGATGTGAAAGGTCTTTCCTCTAAAGTCTTTGGAGGCTGCTCGCATTAACAGTGTATTCAGAGGAGCATATAGATTTTACCTTTAATCAAGGCTTGGTTAAAGAAATCAAAATATTTGCAAAAAGTAGGTCACCTTTGAGCATTCTGTAACTAAATGTTCAGGAAACTACAGCACAGGACATGGCTTGTTGAAGGCAGAGTAGGTATGAGAACACAGCTCTGCTCCCACGCTGTATTGTGAAAGAGCGTCTAAAAGCAGCAGTTCCCTACAAACAGATATCTGGACTGAGTTTGAATTATGAGGTTGCACTGAAACCACACAAACGATACCCTTGTACAAGCTCAGCGTAGTGCACAAGACTCCAAAACGTTCATGGCATTCACAGAATCATTAAGGTTGGAAGAGACCTCCAAGATCATCAAGACCAACCATCAAATTATTTGTGGCTGGAAGACAACTGATTGTGCTTCTGTCCAGCCTGTGTGTGCATTTCCCCATCAGGACAGCTTCTACTGAAAGATCTCTCAACCCAAAGCCACATCTGTGCTTAACAATAATAGCAAGAATGTTCTTTGGTAAAACCAGAGCAGGGTGCACACAGCACCAACCGGCAATACAAGATCCCTCCTCTCCAAACACTTCAGTATTTTATCACAAAGAAAAGTCAGTTGGCTGAATGGTGAGAAGGGAAGGTGACAGTCCCAGAAACAGCCTTTCAGTGACAGCAACTTACGGAGGCTGAAACAGAAATTCTAATCCCTATCAGGAAATGATAAAAAAAAAAAAAAAGAGACACTTTGTGTTGTGTTAGTGTGAAAGCTCACCTGCAGATCACACAGCTCAATTTGCCAATATCTGGCAACCTAGTCTGGCTTCAAAGACAACTGACCTCCATAGCATCACCGCTAACCCAGCACAGTTCCAGGATGCTTTGCCTATGCACCTGAAGGAAGGGTAAATGTTGATACTACTTTGCAGTGGCCACCTGAGGATTTATGATTTCTAATAGAGCTAACTTAATGTCCTCGTGTACAGCAGCCCCACCAATAATCAGAGACAGAACCCAGAGCAATCAGAATAAAATATAATCCTCCACTAAACTGAACAACACACAAAAAAAACCTACTCTGCAGCAGAAAACGCTACACAGAAGCTGCAGCAAAACTAGCAGGAGAACGTCAAGCTGAACACGCCTTTTCCTGTCTTCTATAATCTGATCTAGCCCTTGCAGATGTGTTGCAGAAGTAAACAGGATCCAGAGGTAAAGGCACATCCTACTGTCCTCACTGCATCATCTTTGTCGCAGCTCTATGCAAATGTGGGCAAAATTGAAGCACCAGCACTGCCCTTGAGTACAAGTGCATAGCATTAAAAAAACAACCACTAAACAAGTAGTTGTAAAGAGGTGGGAGCTGGCCTCTTCTCACAAGTAAAAAGTGATAGGACAAGAGGAAACTGCTGCACCAAGGGAAGTTTAGGTTGGACATGAAGAAAACCTTCATTAAAAGGGCCATGAGGCCTTGGAACAGGTTGCCCATTGAGGGGGCTGAATCGCCATCTCTGAATGTGTTTCACAGTTGTGGAGATCTGGAGGTTAGTGACAGGGTTTAGTGCTGGGTTGGTACAGTTGGGTTCATGGTTGGACTCTATCTTGAAGGCCTTTTCCAGCATGAATGATTCTATGATACAACGCAATTTGCAACTAAAACAAAGAAGTCTCTGAACTCTCATCCCACTTTTCTATTCTCAGAGAATCAGAAGATTCCTGGAGACAACTTCAAAATGCTTCTCTGCTAACAAATGGCAAATCCAAGAAACACAAGTTCACAGCAAAAGTACCACAGCAAGAGGCAGCACTTGCTCAGAAGTGCTTTCCTCGGCATTTCTACATCCGCAGTAGCAGACGCCCCATAGCTGCCAGCACCTCGGAGCAAATCTCAATGAGAACACCAAACCTTAATGAGAACAGTAAACCGTCACAACCACGGAACTGAAAAGCTCACTAGTTGAATATATATTTAGGAAATATCTTAATAAACTGATTTAACTAGACAACAGGTGTGTTTATCTGAGTCATTTCAAGAGTTTGGGGTTTTTTTTACCGGAAATCAAGTTGCAGCAAGAAGTCTCAAACATCAATTAGGTGTCAGAGAGCGTTAGGGTGATTCAGACAAACCCTGTAACTAATTCAACGTCAGCCACCTGATCAGAGGCCGCAGGAGAAATAAGCTGAAGCAGATGAAGGAGAGAAAGCTTAACGATGACCACGATCTCAAGTGTGAGTTACAGGAAGTAAGATACAGAGCTAAAATAGTCTTTAGTTAACTGTGTCAGTGGAACTGTCACCCAAATGACTGGAGTTTGCAATAAAATTTGAGGGACTATGACATTAACCACACAACAAGCACTGAAGTGGCACAAACTGTGCTAAGCTGTAATTAGCTGGTTCCAGTTTTAAAGCTCTACACAAGCATGAACTAATGAATTTTCATAAACACCATCGTTAGTGGCCAGAAGGCTCCTATTTTTATACCGAGGAACATAAATCAGACTGACTATCCCCATGACCACTTAAGTTCACAAAATGAGGAAGGACAGTGCAGTGAACTAGGCATGGAAATGCTGATTTCTCATTCCATTAAAATATAACCAAGTTCTGTTTTTCCCCTCTCACGCTGCTATAAAAAGACCGTGTTGTTTCTTTAGGCTTGTCACACCATCTCTGTGATTGTGAAAGATAGAGAAAAATGAAAAAAGTAAAAATTAAAAAGAACAGCTCAAGGATCTCTCACAAATGCATAATATTTGTTTTAACCATATACATACAGTAGCTTCAACTTAAACTCTCTTTTCTGTACTTATCTGTCCAAGCTATAACAGCTTCCAGAACTACACACTCTTGCTTCCTTTCCTCCAGAATTTCTGCAGGAATTTTGAAAGTTTTCACTCCTTACCCTTCACTGCTCTTCATTTGTTCTCTTGTACCTTTGCCCCAAAGTGTCCCATCACAAACAGCACTTTCCCAGTGTTCTGCCTGTGATGTCTTAACATAAACTATGTTCTCTGTGAAGCATCACACTCAGTCTGGTGAAGAGTTAAATCCATTCAACAGTCTAAAACGATGTTAAGAGTATAAACAGACAAATGGCACTCTTTACCATGCCTAGCCTCAGCATTTCACATTTCCGTGCCACTTTTCCCTCTCTTCTACTCTTGTGGTGTCTCTCACCACAATTGCAGAACAGCACTTCTCTTACTCGCCATTCTACAAAGGTAACACTGTCTAGTCTTGAATTATTCTAGTGCTTCACATAGCTGAACAATCTGAGTCCCTTCCAGCTTCCCCCCCCAGCTCCACCTCCTGAGGTACAACCGCCACTCCCACTCTTAACTACTTGCGTCTTCCTTCCACATTACAGCACAGATCTCAAGCTCTCTCTTTCACAAAGCCCATCAGCAGTTACAGCAAAACCACACTTTCTTGAAGGAGTCTTCCACCACTCGTTCTGTCATAAAGTGTAAGCTCACTGATGTAAAACACAGACCTCATGCTTAGCCAGCAAGGATTGCACTGCCTGTGCTCAATACAGTGACGTCATTCAGCATTTTTTTAGGTTGTTTTTAATGTTTATAACTTGGCATCAACATCTTGGACTGAGATTTTGTAAGGATTTAGAAAATAAAGGAATGTCAGTTTTACCCTCAAAAATTAATAGTTGAGTACTGTCCTAATAATAACAGGAAAAAATCCTCAAGTTGTGCCTAAGAACAACATGATCCATCTGTATTTTTTGAGGAATTTAGGGATTTCCAAAAAAAAGCAATAGTCTTTGGTCAGATGCAGAAGAACATTCTTCAAATCCTACTCAAAGTGAAACTCTGCACATGCTTCACTTATGGAAAGAACCTACTTCTCAGAAACTGGAAGCAACAGAACACTAACAACTTTCTTCCCCTCTGCTGCTTAAGCTGAAGTCACTAAACATGCTTAATCAAAGACAAACCAGTTTTGTTTAGTGGATTTTAAAGCAGATCAGCACAGCAATTACGTCACTAGAAGTCACATCTGCACCAGAAGAGGATCTTGACTAGAGCAAAGCAATTACCCTTTTATGATCACCACTGCAAAGTCAAAACACAAGAAGCAACAGGTCTAGTTGGCAACTTATTCACGCAGCTGAGAACTAGGCTGGGCAGGTGATAGGCTGCTCCAGCACCTGCCCACTCTACAATCTCCAGAAGACATTCTGAGATCAGGGCAATACATATTTATAGAGTATTTACACAGCCTGTGTAAGTCAGAGTATGATTACACAACCACTCACAATAGCTCAGCAGGAGGCATCATCAGCTATTGTTCAGATGCACACTAACTCAAAGGTTATTTTTAAGACATAAACACAAATCCACTTAGGTTTAAGAGACCTGCAAGAACAGATTTAATCTATTTTAAGGTTCTCAACCAACCACCTCCACAAAATCCTACCACTGGCACCAACACAGGACTATGCATCAATAAACAGCAAATTTCACTTAAACTCTTCATTTCCTTTTGCAGCATTTGCACGGAAATAGAGTGTAGAGCCTTCAGCTGTAACAGACAGTTAAAGCTCCAGCTCAAAAATCAAGTTTTTTTTTCCTCTCCAACTCCACTACTGAATTGTATACTCCCTCCCAACCCCACTACACAATTGTATACTCCATCTTCAGCTGAGAACTTCAGTACAGCAAAAATCTTGTTACACGAGTATTAACACAGACATTCAAAATTAAACAGGAAGTATACACAGGGAATGTTTGCTAGATTGCTCAAATTGGAATAGAGAAGGGAGTGGTTTTTAAATTCTTCTCATTAACCCACGCATATCTATTCTTCAAAAATCACATCACTAAGTCTTCCTTTACTGCAAGCCTCTTTTTTTTTGTTGTTGTTTTGTTAAGTGACTGCATAAAGTGTGGAAATAATCATACGGGAAAAACACTGCACAGGTAGGAGCTTTGTAACATAAAAGTTCTCTACACCTCAGCTTTCTCACATATGAAATGAGGACAATTACCTCAGCAGCTCTTTATTCTTCTTCTTTTTTTAAAAGGGGTGGGAGGAAGAGGAGCTAACCGCATCTGTTTGCCATACCACAGGCTAACAATCTATCGCTTAAAAATGAGGAGGATCCATAAGGAGGCCACGTGATCCGTGTTTTCATGGCAAAGCACCACAGACACAAGAATCAAATGGAAACCACCAAAGCACAAATCTTACCAGCTGGAACTCTCTGCGCCTGTCGTACGCATGCTGGATCCCACTGTCTGCCCATAGAGCTCTTATGGCTGGCAGGTACTGTAAAAAAACTGCTGTCTCCACCATGCCTTGCACCACCGTGACAGACCGAGTATCAAAAGCCATCATCGTATCTCCATTACTCTGGTTAGCAGGATCTCCCCAAGGGATATGAAGTTTCTCTCTGGCATCAACGAGGACTCTCACTCCTTTAACAACATGAAAGAGCAGCGCAATTAGAGTTTCTCAGCATCTTCTGTTTCACTAGCCTACAAATCTGTAAAGGCACAAACAATACTCCTATTTGTATAGCCCAAGCTCACTGTGACTATCCATCCAGCAGGAAATCAAAAACGTTTCCAAAAACCAATTCAATGTACTTCATTTTCAGGTTAATAGCAAATAGTTAGATGAGTTCTGATATCTGAAAAACATGGCCATGATCAACATATCCATAGTACAACTCTAGAAAAATTGCTACTCTTAATTATTAAGCCCCAGTCAGCACAACCAAGGAAACTTCTACCTGGCACAAACATATTACAAAGTAAGTTTAGAAGTTTATTGCTGATGTTAAGCCACTTGATGGCTTATTTTAAGGATCCATAGTCTTAGTGCTCTTATAAACTTGGTATCTAGTTGAATCATGGACAGTTACCACTGCCTTTAACATTTTTAGACACCTGAAGTTAGTATTTACTCACAGACTTTGTAAAAATCATTAGTTAACTGCATAAGTGCAGATGGAATTTATCACCTAAAGACTTTTGTTGTTGTTGTTTCAGGAAATATTTTCTATGAGAAACAGAGTATTTAAAGCATCTCCGATAAAGGACTTAACACCCTTCCCCCATTGTGCTCATATAGATAAAGAAAATTCAGGGAAGTGTAACTAATGGGAAAGAAAAAAGAAAACTCCAGAAGGCATGAGGAGAAATAGAAGCAAATTAAGATGTAGTAACCAATGGCTGTATAATAATACACTTGTTCAATGCCAAGTATTCCTTCAAGCTTCATTCTCTTTCCGTAACTCTTCAAATTGTCAAAGTCAATGACTGCAGGAAAGCAGCCTCCAAAGAAAAAAATCTGCAGTTCCTACACACAGAACTTACAGTGTAGGAAGTAATTCATTAATTAACTATAACCTGGTCAAAGTATGTGCTTATGATTTGTACTGCCCTGCTATTTACAGTTTCTCCAGGCCTGAGTCATAAACAGACTTGATTTACAAAACGGTTTAAGAGCCACTAGACCTCAGTCCCCTTCCAGAGCAAGGCCAAGATCTGACAATGCTTTGCTGTTCTGAGAAACTCAAGACTTTGTCCAACTATTGTACAGTCCATGCGGAAAATGTGATAAGTAATTTAGATAAGAGAGCAAAAATGAGTAATGATAATCCACTAAGCGAGGATGACAGCAGTGAAATCGTGCCCTTCTGCTAACATGTGATGCCTGGAGGTTCTGAAAAAGCATTTACGAGTGTCTGCGGGTTTGCTCATGGATGTGTCAGCCCAAGTTTCCAACGTCTCTGCCACCTGCTCAGGCACCGCACAGGGCTCGTTCTCACATACTTTCAGGTGCATCTTCCCCTCCCACCCATTCCTGGTATCACACTGCCAGGAAATGGCACCGCACAGGCCGAACCGCCCCCGGGGCAGCGCCCAGCACGGGAGCGACCGGCCACGGCCGGGCTGACAACCCGGAGAAGGAGTACGGTCTCATCTCGGGCCGGTGGGCACACGGTCCTATCCCGGAGACAAACGAGGGCGTTGAGCCCACCTCGAAGGGCCACCCCCCACCAGTCCCCGCTCCCGCGCTGAGACGGAACCCTTCGTCCTCCCCTTAGGGCTGGGCCGTGTCCCCGCGCCTTACGGCCCGGCCGTGTTTTCCCCTCAGAGCAGGGCCATGTTCCCCCTTGCTTAGGGCCAGGCCCTATCCCACCCCTCAAGACCAGGCCGTGTCCCCCTGACTTAGGCCCGGGCCGTGTCTCCCCCACCTCAGCCCCGCTCACCCACCCTTGATCACGTTGCTGTAGATGGTGGCTCGAAACTCCTCACGGGCCGCCCGGTCCCAGTCCTGCCCGTGAATGATCCGCATCTGCTTGAGGAAGGTGGACTTGCCGCTCTCGCCCGCGCCCAGCAGCAGGATCTTGACGAGGCGCTTCACGTACGTTTTCTCGCGGTTGAGGCACTTGTCGATCTCCTTGGACTTGCGCTGCTGCTCGGCCTCGCCGCTGGTCAGCAGGCAGCCGGGGAAGCAGCCCGACAGCACGGAGCGGGACGGCAGGAAATCCGCCATCTTAGCGCGCTCTGCCAGCCAGGGAGGGAGGGAGCGGCCGCCCGCCCGGCCCGGCCCGCACCAGCCCCGCTCTGGGCGCGCGCATGCGCGACCCCGGTCCCGCCCCACTCTGGGACGCGAGCGCGCACCTCGGCGAGGGCCGTAGTGGGAGGAGTCACGTGACGGGAGAACCCGTCGCGTGGGTGAAGTCACGTGACTACGAGATTGGGCCCCACCCACCAGAGGCGCCGCGCAGGAAATGGCGAGAGCAGGCGGCGGCGGCGGCGGGTTTTTCTCTGGTGTCGCTGGGCTGGGCGGAGCGAGCTCAGAGCTCACCCAGTGCCAACCCCTTACCAGGGGCAGCGACACCTCTTACCAGACCAGGGTGCCGAGAGCCCCATCCAACCTGGTCTTGGACACTTCGAGGGATGGAGCAGCCGCAACCTCCCTGGGCAGTCTGTTCCAGGGCCTCAGCACCTCAACAGGGAGGGACTTCTGCCTCAGATTTCATCTCAATCTCCCCTCTTTGAGCTTGAACCCAACCCCCTTGTCCTATCACAGAGTCCTTCATAAAAGGTGCCTCCAGCTTTCATGCAGCCTCCTTCAGGTACTGGAATGTTTCATTAAGGTTCTGATGGAGCCCTCTCCAGGCTGAACAGCCCCAACTCCCTCAGGCTGTCCCCAGAGCAGAAGTGGTGCCCCACCTCTGATGATTCCTGTGGCCTCCTCTGGACTTGCTCCAACAGTTCCATTCCCTTCTTACACTAGAGATTCTAGAACTGGTTGCAGAACTCAGGTTTCTCAGGAGCAGAGTAGAGGGTAAGAATCACCTCCCTCAACCTTTACCTTTTGTAGGCTTAAGGACAGAGACAGAACGTGGTGACTAAAAAACAAGCCCCCATGCACTTAAGTCCATGTTCCTGACATGGCTATTTTATAATTTGGAAAATCACACCTGATTATATCAAGCACTTGTCTCTCATCTCTTTAACTTTGGTACACATTCTTGATACATCTCCTTAACTTTGCTGACCTTTTCCCTCTGTTTTCCTGCTTTTTTTTCTAACAATCTGAGGTGAAAGGAAGAATAGACTGAGGAAACCATAAGATGTTTTTACATGAGGAAAACGTTTTGCATCAACTGGAAGGACCTCCTTGAAAATCTTCAGTGAGTTCACACCTGAGATGGAAAATGGAGATAAATTCTACATGAACTTTTTCATATGGCTTTACACAAAAATTATGGTATAAAATTCATCTACCACCATATCCTGGTGATTTTAGTAGCAATGTGCTTTCCTTCAAAAATTACAGTGTTCAGACAGTAGCAATGCACCTAAAACCTGAGCTGCAACAACAAAGGATGAATGAATGGAGGGTAAAAGCTGTTTTCTGGTGTCTGTGAACAGCTGTCACCTTCCCGGCACCAGGCACCCCTTACCAGAGGCCACAACTGCCTCAGGACAAATAGGTGTCTCCTAGAGCTACCTGTGCGTCCTTTCAAGGCAGCTCCTGTCTCTTTTTGGTCTCTCTAGTAGTTTCAGTTTTGTGTCTTCCTTCCACTTTTCTCTCCTTTCACTTTCCCCCATGAACTTGCCTAAAGCTCCCTTTGTGCTGGCCTCTCCCCTACAGCTGCCCCAGGGAACCATCAAACTCCATGCGCCTGCTTCCCACTGTCCCTCCTGTCATTCCCTCCTGCTACCACCTCACTCTCTCACATTTGTCACCTCATTCTCAATTACTGTCATCCCAGGTTTCCAGCTGCTCAAATCACCTGGCCCTCGAGTATTCCCTGGTTTCATCCCAGTGCTGTCCTACCTCACCTCCCCCTTTCCCCAGGGCTGCCAAACCTCTTAGGTAAGGTTTTGCCCATCTCCTGGCACAGGGCATGGCTCTAAGCATACTGCAGAGCAGGAAGGGCTGTTCCTGTGCTGTGGATGGTGGTGTTCCCTGGAAAGGATGCTGGAGCGGGCTCAGAGTCATCCAGCTCAGCAGGGGAAGCCAAGTAACTCAGCCCTGGGTCAGGTGTGAACCCAGCTGCATCCTCTTGCCCTAGCAGCCAGGCAGAATGTGTAAGGTCTTTCTCTGGTTTGCTTTTTTCCTTCCTTTCTGCTACCTCTTTCCTTGGTTTTCCTGTTCCTGGAAAGTCCAGGAGTGATGGGAAGCAAATGCTGCCCATTTGCGCTCACAGCTCTTCCCATGTGGTTGCTAAGGAAGCTCCTCTTTCTGAGTTCTCCTGTCCCCCTAGACAGGACAATGGACTCTGGAGATTCTGCTTTAACTATTGCCTTGCTGGGAGACCTGAGATTAAGTCCTCTCTCTCTCTCTCTTTGCCACAGTTTGAACTATTTAATTTTATTTTACTTACCACTTTGAAATCTTCCTGAAAGGCACCTCGCTCTCAAACTAAGCCCTAGCCTGCCACTCTCATGGACTGTTCTCATTGCTTCACTTACAGTACCCCTTCCTTCCCCTCAGGGCTGTCCTCAGTCTCCTTAGATAGAAAGGCAGTTTGCTCACCACATGCATTTCATGCTGCATGATTCAACTTCTGATGTGTGAAGAAGGGGCAACCACGTAGGAAACATGATCTCGAAAAACCATCAGGGCACAGGGGATTCCCCTTGCTGTGCTTTCCACAAGAGAAACTGTCAAGAACTGTGAGTGGGTCTATTGAGAACACAGCTTGTGGGAGCTTCACAAGAGGAACAGAAGGATCAAACTGAACCTTCCCCAGCTGGGAAACACTCAGCATAGGCTGGGAGGGCTGTGTGGGTACCACGAGGAATTAACCACTAGTGTAAGTTTCACTATAGTGTCAAATACCTCCTGCACAGAGTATGAGCATCTCATGGCTACGTAATTGCTGGATTGACTGTGAAGGTGAAGTAGCCTTCTCAGGAAACATGTTTTGTCATTATTTGGGGTGTGAAAAGGCCAGGACAAACCTGTGTAAGCTTGTGTAAGCTGATTTGAAAGCCTCGTGCTTCAGTACATTAATAGCTGGAGAGCAGGTGAAATGTGGTTCATCTGTGCTCTCCTCTTTGGTGGTTTGGGTCATGTACTGGCGTTAACAAGCTGAATTTATGTTGGACGTCTTGTCTAGTAGTGACACCAAGTAGATTGTAATGAAGACAGAAGTATCCATGAGCTTGTCAGAGAAGACTAGAAATGGAGCAAAGTTCCACATCTGATCTACAAAGGGGTGGATCACAGAATCACAGACCATTAGGGATTGGAAGGGACCTCGAAAGATCAGCCAGATCGGCAGTGTTTAAAATTACCAGCAGCTCTGGAGTGCAGCAAGGTTGAAGAGCTCTCACCTCAGCTTGAGTTCATCAATTTCCTTCAAGGAAATTTTCTTCTTTCCGAGTTCATTTGTAGACCCAGTTTTCAAATGTTTCTTAGGAATCAGACACCTGCATTCCCCAGTAGAACTTTGAAAGTCAGTATTTTGGAGATTAAATGACCATTTTTATTCCTGTAAGTATATGGGACACACACTAGTGAAGACTGATTCTTTCCTTAGGCCATTTTCTACATGTGGCCCACGACCCAGGAGGGGAAGGAAGACAAATAGAAGAGGAACCAGTTGTAGTGCATAACGAGATTTCCTAGTTTGCCTCCCAAGACACTGAGCCATGCCTTTTTCTGTGCTGCTTACCCCAAAAGAATGAACAACATGTATAGAGATCCCCTTCCTGCCACTCAGACAGACATGGAATCACTGTGGTTGGTCAGTGTCATCTAAATGCCTGTGTGCCTTCCTCTGAATCATAGAATCATCATGGCTGGAAAGGACCTCCAGGATCAAGTCCAGCCCTCATCCTAACCCCCAGACCATGGCCTCAAGTGCTCTAGCTGCCAGTTTTTTAAACCCCTCCAGGGATGGTGACCCCACCACCTCCCTGGGCAGCCTGTTTCAGTGCCCAACTACTCTCTCAGGAAAGAACTTCTTCCTAAGATCCAATCTAAACCTCCTCTGATGCAACTTGAGGCCATTTCTCCTTGTCGTATTATCAGGAATTGAATTTGGGAGAAGAGACCAGTAGCAGCACTACTACAACCTCCATTGAGGTAGCTGCATAGAGCAATAAGGTCTCCTCTTAGCTGTCTCTTCTCTAAATAACCGCAGTTCCCTCAGCTGTTCTTCATAGGGCCTGTTCTCCAGCCTTCTCCCCAGCCTTGTTGCCCTTCTCTCAGTGTCCTTCTCATGCTCAATTCCCTCTCTCCTGCCCTTGTGCCTCCATGATCATCCCTACCACTTGAGTTTGTGTCACCAGGATCTGAGCTTGGTTTTGAAGGACCAACCAACACCTCAGCACTTGAGTTATGAGAAACATGTGAAGAACTCTCCTCCTGCTCCTGATGCCTTGAAGGGTGAGGCATGACAACTCTGATATGGCATGTGGAATGACAGAGACTACTCGTAACTGTTAAATCACCTCGAAGCATAGTGTGGAGAAGAGTGGGAAAGCTTTCTGGAAAGTAAGGAGTGTCTGATCCAGCAGCTGCTGTGACTCAGAGAAGGGATTTCACATGAGAATGACTCGGAGCAGACACAAGAGAAAGGCCTTCCAATGCATTGGCTTGCACAGATACGATGAGGGAGCAGAGATAACAATAAAACACTTCCACCAGGGCAGCAAAGCAACTGGGAAAGCAGCCCAGTGCCTTCAGGGTATTCCTGTGAATGGGAAAAGCATCTGCACCCTGCTCAGAGCCAACGTGCTTTCCTGCAGGGTGCAAACCACAGGTTGCAGAACGGCCATGCACATAGTCACGACAGCCACAAACACCATCACAACAGCCGCAAACACTGTTCCCAGCTACAAACTCTGTCAGAACAGCCACAAATACCATTACAACCACAAACACTGTCACAATGTCACAACAGCCACAAACTTTGTCACAACAGCAGCAAACACCGTCACAATGGCCATAAGAACTGTGGTGGGGAAGACAGTGCCCTGAAATTAGACTCTGTGGGACTGAGACTCACAGAATGGTTTTAGTTGGAAGAGAACATTAAGATCAAGCATCGCCCCAGCACTTCCAGGTCCCCACTACCCCCTCTCCCTCACCCTACATCTCCATGGCTTTGCAGCCTCTCCAAGCATTAGGACTCTATCACTGCCTTGGGCAGCCTGGGCCAGGCCTGGACAACCCTTTTGAGGCAGAAGTTTTTCCTCACTGCCAGCCTAAACCTCCCCTGGGGCAACACGAAGCTATGTCCTCTCATCCTGTCCCTTTTCTTTGGGGAGAAGACCCCGACCTCCACCTCACTCCCTGCTATGGGCAAACTCCCTCTTTTTGTGGGGTCCATTTCCAGGGTGACCGCCAAGCCAGGCCCACACGGGCAGCTCGAGGCACCCAGCAACCTCCAGAGCGATGGGATCCCTTCAGTGACTCCCACCAGCCCCACCTCAGCACCCACCCACGGCCACCACCTCCCGCTACCCGACCCGATCAAGCCCCACCCCTGCCGTGCGCTTCCTCCATCGCTCCAAGGAGGCAGCTCCGCCACCCCGCCCCTTCATGCAAATGAATAGCGGGAGCGGGCGGTGATTGGCTGCGGCGCGCAGCGGTGGCACCGCCTCCGGCGGGGCGAGTAGGCGCTGGCGGGTGGCCAGGGGCCGCAGCCAGGT
Organism: Rhinopomastus cyanomelas; assembly: GCA_013400115.1. NCBI lineage: Eukaryota > Metazoa > Chordata > Aves > Bucerotiformes > Rhinopomastidae > Rhinopomastus > Rhinopomastus cyanomelas. The sequence continues at coordinate 364,899 of VXBP01004928.1, read as the reverse complement.
GAGAGCCGTCGGGGCTGTTGGTGCCATCGCTCGAGCGCCAGCTCTGCTCCGCCCGACCCGGCACCATGACCGTCACCCGCATCGACCAGGGGCAGCGGTACCGGCCGCGGATGGCCTTCCTGAAAAAGGTGAGGGCTGCATCAGCCCCGCGATGGGCATCAGCCCCGCGGGCAGGGCAGGGCAAGGCAGAGCAGAGCAGAGCAGAGGACGTGATCCGGTGCCCGGGGAATGACAGGAGGGACAGTGGGAAGCAGCCCGGGAGTGACAGTCCTGTCGCAGGGGGTTTGAGGCTATGATCTGTTGCAGAGCCCCGTAGAGCTCAGTTGGCTGCTGGGATCAGGCTGGTGCTGGAGTCACGGCAGAAACCGCGCTGTGATTTTGTTTATTTTTGATGAATTATTCTCTTGCTGTATTTTTTCCCTTCCCCATGTTTCCCCCCCCAAAAATCTTCAAAACTGTGTCATTTATGAGGAGAAAACCCATCACCAGTGATGCTTTGGGCCGCAGTGGGTCCAGTGTGGTCATTCCCAGTGCTCTCAGTTCATATCTGCTTTCACAGGGTGTATCGTGGCCATCCACCTGCTCTCTGCCTCTTTACACTTTTCCAGAAACGAGTGTATTTGTGACCAGAGCCAGTTGAAAGAGTGGGAAGACGCCTGCCTACGCTTTTGGATGGGATGCGTAGTTTTACCAAGCCTTTGCTGTTTTTTCTGTGTTGTGTTCATTCACTCAAACGTGTCACCAGTTTTAGTGTAACTGCTACGTGGAGGCTTTAGAAAGCAGGGTGTTAAGCTAGCTTTTCTCCCACCCACCTCGTCTGCCTGTGGCTTATCCTGTTGAGTGGAATTAAATGAATTTCCAGTGACATGCAAGCCAACCAGTTGCTCTTTGAGTTGTAGTTAGTTCTGCAACACCTAAGACTGAAGGGAAGATTCCAGGGAGCAGAAGAAGGGGAAGTTTAGGGCTGTTCGGTGCTGAGGTATCAGCCTGGCAACACAAACACTGTTCATTTGACACTACAGGATGTAAAGAAGGGATTTTCTTTGGTGTTGTGTCTTTCGAGGTGAATTTGGCCAGGGAGCCCCTGCCAAAAGAAATACTCTGGGCCAAATTCTGTGCTGAGTAGTCCTTGGTGGAGTTGCATGTCAAGGTGTAGAAGAGCAGCTTTGTGGAAACAACCTGCAGCAGCTGTGCTTCAGCTGCTGTTTAGAAGCTGGCAATCTGCAGAGTGCTTGAGTTCCTCAGCTGGGCAGACCTGTTAACTACAGTGAATAGCTGTTACCGAGAGGGGATCAGAGTACCTGCAGCACTTTGCAATTCTAAAACCTCTTAGCACTAGGGATAGAAATTTCCAGATGAAGGTTTTGGCTCTCATATCTGCTTTGCTTCCTCTTCTGTTTTTCCTAATGGATGGAATGCCGAACACCTTTACTGGTTGCCTGCGGTGGGAGCTGAGGATGCTTGGCATGTATCCAGTGAGCACCTTGCAGGCTTAGATCCACAAGCAGCTAAAATCCTACAGAGAAGCTTTCTTAACTGCTTAAATCTAGGCTCTGGCAGCTGGCACATAGGCTGTACCCGTGGGTTTGCTCCTGTGGTGCTGGCAGGCTGCTGGCCTCGGTGCCATGTGTCTCCTCATGGGGGTTTTCAGCAGGCAGTCTAAGACTGTGAAAATCCTGCCATGGGGCAGGGGGAGAGGGAACGGGGCTCCTTTGGGGATGGTGGGCAGTGCCATGGCCAGGTCTGCTCTTCATGACTTGGGCTGTACCATGGGAAAATCAGGGGGCTCACTCCAAGGCCCTGCAACACTAGACGGTCCATGAAATACTCATGACTAATGCTTAGGTTGGTTTATTCTGGTTTTTTTCCCTTCCTAATCTGTGCTTGTAGGAAGAATATGGGCACAAAAGTGCCAATCAGGACAAGATGAATGCTCTGAAATGCATTTTAGCTCTATGTGCTTGGCTAGATGTTGGGAATGCTTGAATGGACCCAATAATCGGTGCCTATACCAGCCTCAGCAGCCAGGATCTGGCCTCTGTTGGGCACCAGCTGGCAGTGCTGGGCAGGATTGTGCTCGCCAGCGGCTACTGGCTGTGGATTTTCCCTTGCTGTTCTTCGTGAGCTGCATCGTGATTCATACCCCGTGGGCAGGGCTGATGGATGCCGCTCGCCTTTTTCTTCTGCCTCCTCCTTGGTTCCTGATGACTGCTCGAGGCATCACTGCAAATAGGGAGGGACCAGCCAAGAGCCTGCAGCTTGGCTGGGGGCTTCTCCAGCCTGACTTCAGTTCTTTGGGTTTAAACTCTCCAGCAGCTAAGTTTAGACTCTCTCTTGCATCTGCCTGGGCATTTTGCAAGATGTCAGTTGGGTTTCTGCTGGAAGGAGCTGCCCATCAGACTCCTGCTCTCTATTTAAGTGAGGCCATGGATACGGCTGAAGCTGAGCCTTAGGCCAAGCTCAGTCTCATCCCACCCTCTCTTTCCCTGTCCTGGATGGGGAGATGCCAATGCTACACATCTCTGTGGAGCATCACACTATGGTGTCACACTACGAGCAGCCCTGGTGAGGTGAAGTGCTTGGCCGGGCAGGACTGTGCTTGGCCATGTAGGACTGTGCTGCAGTTGGTTTTCTTACCATGTAGGTTTAAGCAGGAGCCCTGTCCCTGGAGCGCTGACAGCACTGAGAGAAGAGGCAGCTCCAGCCCTGCCCTCCCCAGTCACAGATTGACTTCCTTTGGGTGTGGGATAGCTGTGCTGGGTGGGAACAGACCTCCTCCTTTTAGCCTTAATTAAGAAAATCTAGGGAGTTTTAGATGGTCAAGAGCTGATTTTTCTCAGTCCTTTTTAATGTATTCCTTTTCTATAATAATCCATGAATGCTCAAAGAAGGACTGTTAGTTGCAGACCTAGAAAAAGTTTAGTTGTCTTTCTGAGGCCAGAGTCATGATGAACAACTATTGGAAATCAGAGCAGGAGGAAATGACATTTGCAACTAGCACCAGCATAGGGTGAATACTGGGAAAGACAGCAGATGTTCAATTATAGCACCAGGACTGGGGACCTGGCTGTGAGCTGGAGCCTGATGGGGCAACTTGTCTTTCTCACAGCTGAAGTGAAGATGTAAGGCTGAGGAACTCCTCACCTTGGGAGAGTTTTGCTGTTGTGTATCAGAGTGTCAGAACCCATAGCCTGATGTGTTTCTAGACCAAATGCCCCAACTCTGGGGAGCTGGTGGGTGCCCAAAGGGGAAAGCTTAGAGAAACTAGTCTGAGGAACACACTTGGGGTAACTGTCCAAACCATGTCAGCTTTCATCTGCTCCCACTGCTTTTCCCATGGGAGACCATCTATGCTGGATCCGTCCTCCTTCTGCAGAACTATGGGCACCTCATCCGTTGCTGATCATTTGCAAAGAAGAGTCTCAACTTTTTGGGGCTTCCCACGTGCTTCTGAAACAGTGGTGCTGCTTCTTACCTTCATGAGTTTGAGTTTTGCTTTGCCTTTGGTGAAACCAGTGACTTGCAATCAGACGGGGCCAGACAGTTTTCCTGTTGTCTCCTCTGTGGCTTTTGGGGTGAGGTCACCTCTGTGCAGAGATTCTGCTTGATCTGAAGGGAGGCCTCCACGAGGCTTGTGATGGCTCTGTGCTTGGGGTGAGCTCAGCCTGGAGCCTGGCTCCTTCACCAGTCCTGCCAATATTTACCTCTGTGTGCATCTCCACCCATCAACCAGCATCAGGAAGTGGCTTCTGGCTCTATGAAATTCAAAGCAGACAGCATTTCCCTGGCCAGAAGCATGACAAAATGTGCCAGAGCCCTCAACAAATGCTCCCATTGCCTTTTAACTGGGCCTCTTGGCCTCTTGTAGGTAGGATGGTGCTGCTAGCAACACCAGCAACCTGCAGTCAGCCTGTTCCCCCAGGAGAAGAGGCAGAGACAGGCTGAGTTTGCATCAGCACAGTGCATGGTTAGCAGCCACCCACCAAAATCAGCTTCCTGGCTCAGCTCACTCTGTTCCTGCCCCCAACCAATACATCATTATTTCTCTAATGATGAAAGGCAGCCTTCTAGGTAGTGAATGTGATGAGTCTGGAGCTCTTTCCTGCCTGAGGAGAGGGAACATGCTGTGCTGGGAGGCTCTGCAGGTTTCTGAGCCAGTTCCGCCTCTCAGCTGCTAAAGACCCATCCCTCAAGCCCCTGGGGAACAAATGGCAGGGTCTGTTGTACCCCTTGCAGGGGACAAATCCTGCTTGAGCATTGTGGGACCTGCCTGGGGTGTCATAGTGGTGAGCAGTGCCATGTTCACCCCAGAGCTCCCCAGTGCTGAAGAAGTGCTGTCAGCAGAGAAGTTGGGCAATTACCAAGAGCTAGTGACTCCCCGAGGTTCCCATGTTTGCTTAGACGGAACTGAAACTGAATTCCCTGCATCAGTGACCTCCATGCTGGATCATCCCACCTCATCTCTTACGAAGACATGCTGAGAGAATTGGGGTTGTTCAGCCTGAAGAGGAGAAGACTCGGGTGGGACCTTAAGGTGACCTTCCAACCCCTGAGTGGGGCTGTCAGAAGGCTGAGGAACACTGTTCACAAGGGCAGGGAATGGTAGGATGAGGGGTCATGGTTTGAAGATGGAAAAGGGCAGATTGAGGCTGGACAGGAGGAGAAAGTTGTTGAATCTGAGGGTGGGGGATCCCTGGAACAGGCTGCCCAGAGAGGTGCTGGAAGCCCCATCCCTGGAGCCATTCAAAGTCAGGCTGGATGGGGCTCTGGGCAACCTGGTCTGGTGCGTGATGGCCATGCTTGTTGTAAGGGGGTTGGAATAGATGACCTTTGGAGGTCGCTTCCAACCCAACACATTCTATGATCCTGCAGTCTTGTGCAGCCCTACAGACATTGCTCCACACCCGACCGTGAACTTGCTGACCCAAAAATTGAGGGTTTGGTTAAAAGGTCTAAAAAAAGTCATTTTATTCCATTGCTTTGGGTCTGGTTTTGCTATTTTAAAACACTTGATGTAAGTAGTTATACAAGTATTTTTGTGAAACTTTACCAGGCTTCTCCATTTTAGTATTAATTTGACATTGGCTTGAAAAACAGTTGAAAATTCATTTTTACTGTGAAGCCCAGAGTGTATCCTGTCACTACAGACTTAAATCCTCACTGAACTTGGCAAAACTTAGGACCAAAGTCACTGTGGTGCCTCTGAAGACAATACCCTTCACTATGAGTGAGTGTCATCAAGTTGCTCTCATTAAATCCTCTAATCCTAGTTAAAAAGCTCCAGCCTCGCCCTAAATGAATGTGCAGAGAGACCAAATTGGTCCTGTTGGACCAGTTTTGATTTAGTGCCTTTGGAAGCAGAGGACAAAAAGAACAGGAGCATATTCCACACAGCTGAAGCTCTCTCGGGCACTCAGATGAAGTAAAATGAGATGAGGATCGTGCCTCATCTGGTGGGTTTCACCTTGGGTGAAGAGTCTCAAGTGCCAGCAGGAGGTTCTTGTGCTTTTGGGATGGTGCTAGTAGGAAGTCAAGTACAAGAAGAGTAAAATACATTTGGAAAACTTTATCTTTAAAAAAAAAAGATACTTGGGAATCAGAAAGAAAAGAAGTCTGTCCCTGGGGGTGAGACTCACCCTATATAACATGTTCTGTTTAAAAGGAATCACCAGCATCCTTCAGGAACCAAAGGCAGGAGATGCTGCTGGATAGGAGGGTGACTTGCTGGGGACTTGCCGGTGTGTTTCTGCCTCATTTAGACCACCTTTGCTGCCCAGTACCCAGGGATGGGGATCTCTGTCAGAGAGCTCCTTGTACACTTGCTTGCTTTGAGCTGGGCTGATTCTGTGGTTGGAGGCTGCTTTCCCACTTGTATGATCTGAAGGTCTCCACTGCAGTCAACCCTTTGCCAGCTTTTCAAAGTCCTGGCTTGGGAGGTGGCTGGGCTCCCTCTGGGGTTTGAGCTGCTTGCCCTGGAGCAAGGTGATGTGCTTTTTCTGGTGCTCTTCTGAAGTCCTGCCGGGCTGTTATCTGCAAACGGGAAAGAGAACCTTTGCTGCTTGGTCTCCAGCCAAAAGGTTGCTCATTTTCTTGGTGCAGTGTCTTCAAGTCAGAGCACAGCTGGGCTGTTTGTACAGCAGAAGTGCAGATTTTACTTCCTCTTCTTTTTTTTTCTTTCTTATTGCCCCAGCAAATAGATCTCTGAGCCAGAGAAGGACATTTATGGGTAGCAGAGATTGTTGTTGTGAATTTCTTTTTTAGCTCTCATGGAGTGGTTACATCCTGTCCCTCATCTGCTAACCCTGGCTGTAGGAGGGAGTGACCCTGTGAGTCACCGTGAAAGCTGCCATGGCTTGGAGGTGGCATCTCTAGTGGGGAGGAGAAGTTTGGATAGGGCTGCGACTATTACATCTCCTCCTCTGGGGTGCTGCCCAGAGCTGTTGTGGTGCTGGGGCTCCCTGCTGTCCATTCCTGTAACCCCTCCCTGCTGTGCTTTGCAGATCGAAGCGCTTATGATGGAGATGCAGAACCCAGACAAAGGCATCAAGACACAGACACAGACAGTGACGGTTGCAAACATCCCACACGCTGTGACAGGTAAGAGCTTTGCTAGGAGAAGGGACTGGGCCAAGGAAGTTTATCAAAGCTGCAGCTGGACCCCATGGCCACACTGGTTACCACTGCCTGGCTAGAGCTTTTATTGTCAATAAATATTGGCTGTACATCCTTTGAGGTACCTGCTCCCTGCATCTCACTGTTGATTGTCACTCATTTCACTTGTAGCTTGTTGAATCAGAGGCACAGGACTTGATAATAGCATGGTTTTAGCTGTTTCGTGTGAGTTTAGCCTGAGTAGACCTTGCTTTCTCTTAGCATAGAAGTGAGTAGAGGCTTCATCCTCTTAATCCTAATGAGGCTGGATCACAAATAAAGAGAAATACTAAAATCCCATTAAAATAGACAGCCTGGAGTGAGACTGAAAGCTGCTGTTTCAGAAATGAGCAGTAAACAATTAGCCGGCCTTAGAATGATTTCTGCTAGCGATTGTTTTCCTTCAGTGCACAGGAAAAGAACTAAATATTCAACCCACTTGTCTGCCTCTAAATGACAGTTTTTCCTCCGTTAAGCAGGCTGAAGGAGAAAGAGGCAGGGAGCTGTGCTGTGCCGTGTCTGGCATCAGAGGCAGGTCTGATCGCAGTCTCCTCAGTGAGCTCTGTCAGCACCTCTGCTTGACCGGGTTCCAAACCTCCACAAAAGCTCCGGGTGAGGGATCCTCCACTGTAAATATCCACACAGGTGCTACCAAAGTTTCCTCTTCTTGCTTTGGTCTTTCTGCAGCACTTTGTGAAATTCAGAAGAAAACCTCCCACTGAAACCAGAGAGTTTGCTCCAGGCAGTTCAGGACACAACTTGGAAAAAGAGATTTGTTCTTCCCCCACTGTATTTGCGAAGGCCAGTCAGCACTGGGTGTTGTTTGCCCCATGTATTGTTTATTGGAGAATGATGTAACACCTCCTGCTCTCCAGCTTAAATGCAGGGGGAACAAGCACTTCTGTTAATGTCTGCTGGTGTAAAATAACCACTTCCTAAAAGTCCGGGGCTTGATGATGTGGCTGGAAGATGCCCGTTGACGTTCATCCTCTTTCGTGCTGTCTGCTTTATTCTGGTTCCTTAACCAGAATTGCTGCAAGTTCTCTCTTCCATCAGTCATGAATTCTAGTCAACACCTACTTTGCCCTGGTGAGACCACATCTGGAATATTGAGTCCAGTTTTGGGCCCCTCAGCTCCAGAAGGACACAGAACTGCTTGAGAGAGTCCAGTGCAGAGCCACAAAGGTGATGAAGGGAGTGGAGCATCTCCCTGATGAGGAAAGGCTGAGGGAGCTGGGGCTCTTCAGCTTGGAAAAAGGAGACTGAGGGGTGACCTCATTAACGTTTATCAATATGGAAAAGGCAGGTGTCAGGAGGATGGAGCCAGGCTCTGCTCAGTGGCATCCAATGATAGGACAAGGGGTAATGGGTGTGAGCTGGAACACAGGAGGTTTTGCATCAATATGAGAAGGAACTTCTTCCCAGTGAGGGTGCCAGAGCCCTGGAAGGGGCTGCCCAGGGGGGTTGTGGAGTCTTCTTCTATGGAGACATTTAAAACCCTCCTGGCCATGTTCCTGTGCAACTGGATCTAGAGATCCTGCAGTACTGGGGGAATTTGACTGGATGATCTTTTGAGATCCCTTACAATCCCTAACATTCTGTGATTCTGTGAGTTCCAGGCTCCTGGGGCAGGGGTCATCACTCTCTACACAATGGTATTTTTAGCGTGCAGATACCGACTGGCTTCTGGGTGTTACAAAAGATGTTTAGTGGGGGAATGGTGAAGACATGAGAGCAGAGACACAGATCCACTAAGGAGAGCTCAGCCCGTCTCGTGCAGGAAGGGAACTAGTTAAATTGACAGTGAAATGGTTCACAACAGAAGCAGCAAATAAACCTTGGTGTTATATGTGCACCTGCAGGGGGAAAATGCTTACAGTGAGCTGTCTAGAAATGAGTGATGAGATAATCCTTTAATTTCATCTATTTCAGGAAGCAACCAGGAGGATAAGAGCTCTGAGCTCCTATTAGAAAGTTAAGTCATCGCTGCAATGTCAAGAAAGGTCAAAACCTCAGTCTGCAGTCCTGGGGGAGGTTTGAAGGAAAACACCAGTAACTGATTGGTGTGTGAGGGGAATGAGTGTGTGTTTGCCCTGAGTTTCAGTGGAGGGAAAGTTCATTAAATTTGCCCTCTAAGAACACAAAACTAAAACTGCTGCTTGAGCCAGTGATGATGGGAGAAGTGTTGCTTAGGCCATGCTCTCTGAGTGGGTGTACTCAGAGAGTGTACCAGTGGGTGTACCAGAGCACAGTGTAGGGTGAGGACTGGGGACCTCTCGCTTTCCCCCATGGATTTGGGCACACTCCCAGTTTCAAGCCCCTGACATTCTGTTTGCTTTACAGGTAATGATATAGTCCAGTGGATTCTCCAACGCCTGCAGATCACTGAGGAAGGTGGGTAGAAATGTGGAAATTGAGGCTTTTCCTACTTTGAGTTGTAAAAGTCAAGGTTTCCATAGACAAAACCTTAGATGAGTTCTTCTCTCCTGAGTAGCAGCTTGCTTTCAAGTTCCAGTGCAGTGTTTCTGTGCCATTAAAGCATCTTCTCCTTTTTCAGAGGCTCTTCACCTGGGGGACCTGTTTGTCAAATATGGATATATGTACCCTCTTCAGGAGCCAAAGAATCTCACCCTTAGGAAAGATGGCAGCATGTACAGGTTTCAAGTGAGTTGCATCTCTAAAGCCATTGCAAGGGAGTCCAGCACTAGTTCTAGGAAGAAAGAACTGGGATAGTTCCCCAGGAGCTGTACTGGTGAGGCCATGGTCTGTAGCCACACTAGTCCTTCAGTGTGTAGAAGGGAGGGAGCTCCAGTTCTCCCAGTTCCATGTGTCAGATTACGGGGAAATGGTGATACTTCCTTCTACTAAATTAGCATCCTTGTTCAACTTTAAAATAGCCTTGTTCTCTTCCGAATGGGAGTTTCCTTCCAGGTCTTAAAGTAGCAAATGGAATTGCTGGTCACAAGTAGAACAGGCAGGGGAGACTAAGTAGTGAGTATACAAAAGCACAGGAACAGGGGGTGTTAATGGGGTTTGTGGCTGGACTGTTTCCACTGCAGTGGGAGGTGAGGGTCCCCTTCTCGGTACTTGGGATGAATGTCTGGATCCCTCATGGTGCCAAATCAGGCTCCAGCATTTGAGGCAGCAGTGAGAGCTTGGCCATATTAAACAACTGCAGAGCAGGAGTGGATGTGACACTGACAGCCTGCCCCAACCTCGATTCTCCTGTTGAAGCTGGCCTGTACCACTGTGTGAGCAGAGCAGAGGAGAACTTTCCTGTGCCTGCAGTGTGGGTAGTGCTGGGCACCTCCTGGGTGAGTTCAAGGCTACTGTGCACTAACAGAGAGCTTGTTTTTTGCTGCAGACCCCCTATTTCTGGCCGGCGCAGAGCTGGCCTGCTGATGACACAGACTACGGTGAGTGGTAGCATTGTACATGTTTAGAAGACACGGTGCTAGCCCTTGCATTTGTCCACACAGTGCTGCATCATGCTGACGTGTAATGACTAGCCCTTTCATATCCTGTGAATAATTCCCTGTAATGCTGGATTGAGGGAACCCTCTGGATGTAGTGCCCTTGTGGTGCTTAAGCTTCTCTTGCATTCCGCTAAGACCCATCAGACTGGGACACGTTTGGAATACTCTGCTGGACAGGGAAGCTTCAAACACAAGGTTAGATTTCCCTGTGTAGTTGAGTGGTGTTCCTGGATCTGAGCCCAATACTATCTTCTTGTAGATCTGGATCAAGTCCCGCATTCACAGATGGTTCATTCTTTATATAATGCACGGCGGCTTTCCAATATCTCCTGGAGGCTCTTTTCTGTATCACTCTTTTGTTGCCTCTATAATGCTTTTTATTGTAGGGCCACTCAAGAAACTTGGGCTGATCAGCTTCTTTTGTTCCCACGGGCTGTGCAGTCCACAGGTTTGTGTCTCCCAGGATCGTTGTCTGCAGCTTTTCTCTCCGTGAAGCTGTAGACTTCAGGGAAAATAAAAAAAGCTTTGCTTAGATTGGAATGTTTGTAATAGAACCTGGAGAAAACATTAGTCTGTGTTCAGAAACCTTGGAGGTCAAACTCTGAAGAATCTCAAGATCTTCAAAGATTTGGTCCAGTATCCTTTGACCCGTGAAGGCCTGGAGTGTCTGCTGGCAGGTTCTGCGTGGCTGCTCCCAGCCTGGCACTGGCTCAAGGGGCATCAGCTACAAAGGGAAAACGCCAAGTTCATTTTTCTTCAGTGAGTTTTTGTGAGCTTGGAGCTCATGCCTGGGCAGATATTGTACCAGACAAAGATTCCTGTGTTTGTCATGTGGGTAAATTTGTAATTATTTCTGGATTTGTTGGTCTAAGTGTAACTGGCTGCGCGTTTGCTTCTCCCTCCACAGCAATTTACCTGGCAAAGAAGAACATCAAGAGGAAAGGGATCTTAGAAGAGTATGAAAAGGTGAGGAGATGCTGAATTTGCTCTACTGCAAGCCCCTCCTTTGCTACAGCTTTACCTCTCTGTCGCTAACGAATGGAGCATGGCAAACCCCACCTCTCTCCCATCCATGGTGATAGCCCAGCAGTGTCAAAAGCCAACATTTTGGAAGTGTGAAAGGAAAATGCTCTGAAGTCAATGATAATTTTAGTGGGGATAATTGCTCTCCTCACAGTTTTTGAACTGTTGCAATTCATGTAATTACGTTCAGAAGAATCCAGATTTCTTGGCTTGGTTGCCAGCCTGACCTAGTGGAGCTATGGAGGATCAAGAAAAGCCTCACATGGGAGCTCCTTGTCCAGAATTTTCACACTAACTGCCTTTTTATTTTGATTCCAGGAACATTACAACATGCTCAATCAAAAAATCAACTACAAATGGGATTTTGTTATTATGCAGGCCAAGGAGCAGTATAAGTGAGTTGACTTATGTTCCCTTATTTGCCTCATTGGGGGGGGTGGGTAATGAAGAGGCAGAGCTTTGCTGTCTTGTTAAACAGTTAAATTACAGTTTAAAACCATAAATTGCAGCTTTAAAATGGTTTGTAAGTGCTCCTCAAGATTGTGAAACAAACCTGCCTTTCCTCTCAGTTTGAGGCTCCTCCACTTCACACAGGAACTTGTGAGTGAAGGCTTTCAGATGGTTTCACGTCGCTGGACACCCACTCAAAAAGTCTCACCCTCACCCCCCGCACTTGCACTTCTCTCCCCACTTGGCATTTGTCTGTCAGAAACACAGTACCAGTGTGGTTTGAGAGAGCACAGGTGGGGATGGGTGCCTCTCCTGCCCAGTTTGCAACTGATTTTTGCTCGTGTGTAAGATCTTGCACCTCATGCGACTCCCTGGAGAAGCTGGGGTCTGTGGCTGCATGTGTGAGCCCTCATTAGCATCGTTCAGCTCAGGGTTGTCCACAAGCAGTTGTAGATCAGACCGCTGGACTTTGGACCTGATTTGGTTCAGTTATTACTTGCACATGTCTTACAGCTGAACTGAATGGCCTGGATGAAGAAGCGGTAAATGTTCCCAGCAGGGACTTCTGGAGACAGCTCTGAAGTGCATGCTTAGGCACTCAGCCAGAATGACTTTGAGTTTTTAGGAGCTGAACCCTTCAAGTTCTCAGGGAAGCTAGTGAACATGAGATGGGATTGCTCCTTTGGAGATAGGATCTCACCTGCTTGTGTGAATTCCTTTTACCTTTTGCACCTCCCAGCACGGCAGGCAGTGCCTCTACTGCTGGGCTGCGTTCCTGTCCTTGCTGGGACTGTTGCCAAGTCATCAGAGTGCAGCTCATCAGATAACTGTCTCATTAAACACCAGACTGTTGTTCTTGTAAATTGAGGTTGGGCTCAATTGGGCTAAGAGATGCCAAATGCAGTTTTCAAGTTAGATACTGAGACTTGTGTCTGAACCAGTAGATTAAACATGTCTGAGGCTGTTTGATGGTGCTGCTGGGGCAGACTGGTGCAGAACAGCCCGCATCCACCCTGTTAACCACAGCAGGGTGACCACATGCAAAACAGCCTTTTGGGGAGTGCTCCCTTACCCATGCTAGTCCCAAATTGTGCCGAGGACTTCTCTGGGAAAGAATTAGCTGGTCCAAGCCCAAACCATGCTAGTGCCTTGTCTACTTAATAGCAAGAGGTGATTTGGATTTTAGTGCCTGGGAACACTGCTGGGTTCCATTTCCAAAGAATTTCTGTGAGAAATGGCCCACGTGACTGCAAGCCGTGTCTGGGGTGTACCTGTGTGTGTCAGCCCTCAGATACTGCCCGGGAACATCAGGGATGGATAAACAGGAGGCAGCAGGACTGACTGCAAGTAGCTGGTTGTCAGCACAGAACTACCGAAGGGAAGGTTGGATAATCAGAAGAGGATGTGTCTGCTCTGAGCTCAGCTCGGAAAGATGACGATTTCTGCAAAGCTGCGGTCATGTGTGGCCAAGCGAACAGCATAATCTGCAGCCCAGAGTGAGCTGAGTACAGTGTGGTCAGGAGGCTGCAGCAGAGCACCACATAGTCAGAGTGGGACATGTGGGGCACGGCAGGCTGGATTTGTCCTGCTTTCACAGGGGAGCAAAACTCATGAGTTCCCCTGGTACAGTCAAATGCTGTTCTTGGCTTTGCAGGGCAGGGAAGGAGCGGAAGAAGGAGGACAGGTATGCCCTGGACTGCCAGGAGAGAGCCTACTGGCTTGTGAACCGAACTCCCGTAAGTAGGAGATGTCAGTGTGTTGTTTTAGTGCCTCAGTGGTGCCCTCTCTGCAGGCTCCTAGTGCAAACTGCCCCATGCCAACGGCACATCCATGGACATGGGCTCTGCATCCTGTTGCTTCTCCTTAGGGAAGGGCTCAGCCCAGACCCACCCTGAGTCCTCTCTACCTTGGCTGCTCTCAATGGTGCAACAGAGGGAGGTCCAGCTGCAGTACCCATGCTTGTAGGGGAATGTTCCCACATTGGGGGGTGATGCTGGCCAGTGGAGCCCTTTGGGGCTCAGGTATCTCCTCCTGGATTTTGCCTGAACCACAGACTTCAAAACAAATGAGTTACAGAGCTGTCGATGTCTCTTCTTGCTGACAGCCCGGCATGCTGGATGCTCTGGAGTATGGGATCGACCGCGTAACAGATCCAAATGAAAATAAGGTAAACCAGGTGAGACAGGGATTGGCCTTTTTTTCTTTCCTACACCTACTAGGTTTGTTTGGGAGGACCCAGACAATGTCCCTGGGATTGTGCTTTTTGGGCACCGCAGGCTGCGTGAGTCAGCTTGGCTGTGACAGCTCAACAGGGCAGAGGTTGAAGCTGTCTCATTGTCCCAGGGGTGGAGCCCTCAAAGTAGGGTTTGGCAGCTGCTTCTGGCTTGAAAATACTCCGTCAGCTTTCTTGCCTCACCAGTCAGTGTAAGTGCTTAGCTACAGGACATGTTTTCTATGCTGGTGAAACTGAGTTAAAGAATCCTCTATCTCCAAATGCTCTTTACTGCCTTATTAGTGCTGAGTGAACCTTGTGGGGTGAGAAGGATCACAAGAAAGATCCAGATTTACAGTAAAGTGACAGAATACCCCCAAAAGAGTAGTGTGTAAAGTCCTCTGGCCCCAAAAGAGGCAAGAAGATATCTACAGGAGTTTGTGTGGTGGGTAGAGGGCACCAAGCGTTGCCTAGAAATGAGTATCGTATAGCTGGACCATAAAGAATTGAGACCGTGGATTCTGTAACTGGGTGGGACTTACTGCCCACAGTAAGGACAAAAGCAGGAGTTAGAGCTGCTCTTCCCTTTCTCCTTCAGCCTTTGCAAGTGATCGTGTACTTGTGTACTTACTGGTGTTCATTGGGAAGTGAAGGCAGAGCGTCTCTCAGCAATTAAATGCAAATGCTGCCACAGCCCTGCTCGCTGTGTTCCCACAGCTTCTCCCTTCTGTAGCAGCCTTCAAACATCTCAACAGCCAGAGGCAGGATAATTGCTTTGGCCAACTGTGTTCTGTTGCTATAGAGACTGAAAATGAGCAAAATGTAAGGGTAGGGTGTATTTTACTTTTTCTTGCTCTAAGTAGCAGCTGCTGAAAGCTATTTCCTTTTTTTTTTTGTAAATAAAAGGAGTGGTGGAAAGGGAGAGGGATAGGAGAGAGACTAAGCCAACTTCTCGCCCACAGTTCTACAGCTAACATGGGAAGGAGATTTTAGGTTTGCAAACATTCTGAAAGCCCGTAGCCATCTGTCAGCTGCTCAGTAGCACAGAGGAAGTGACTGAGGGATCTCTGTACAGTTCCCACCATGAGCATGAGAGAGACGGTTGGTTCCTCCAGTCAGTGGAAACTCTGAGGAGGGTGTGAGCCACAGGACACCAGCTTTAGCCTTTCTCTGTTAAGCTGGTCCCTGAGCTGGAGGCTAGGCTGAAGAGGGAAGGTTCTTCTTGCTTCTCTTTTCACTTTTGAGAGAGCAATGGACATGAGACAGCCCAAAGCCCTCACAGAGGGATGGTCTCACAAACACTTGTAATCAGCAGTCTGTGGTGAGCAGAAAGGGCTTCCCAAGTTCTGCTGGTAAAGGACTGCACTTTGCTGGCCCTATCTCACCCCTGCTGAAGGCAGTGCAGAGTTTGATCGATGTTTTCTGTGGGCTCAGGCTCTGGGTCTGACAGAGGTGAAATGATGAGGGCAGAAAACAAGTGGATGGGTCCTGCATCCATGTATTGATTTGTATCTCTGTTCCCACTTGATCTGGCTTCACTTTGCTGGCCAATTACTTATCCTGACAGCAAGAAGGAAAATATTCCTGGTGATAATTAATTTCTGACATGGGAACAATTTATTTGGAGCTGGCATTGGCATGAACATACATCTACTTGCCACAGACTCTGTAGTGGGCTGCTCCCGCCCTAAGTGGTAGAGTCCTCTGGGAGTAAACAGGGTCCCACAGCCCTTTGAAGGGACTTTTATTGCTGACCGATGGGCATCCATCGAGATTCTAATGAGTGAGGAGTTGTAGCTGGGCTGGAGGAGTAAGGCAGGAGTAGCCATTCACTGAACAGCTAATTAAGGGATGCTTTAGCCTTTTGTTATCCACTCTGAGGCTCATGGTGGAGCTTCATTGCCTGGAGAGGTACCAGGCAACTGCCCAAGCCTGCAGGTACCCAATGGGCTTTTGCCTGCTTCTATAGCAGAGACTTTCTCAGAGATGCTTTAGCTGGCCAGAAATCACTGCACTGGATCCAGGGGCTACTAAATGATTCTATGATTCTATGAAACACCCTGGCTTGTTGTACACAGCATCAGCCACAGATCGTCATAGACACTACTGACTGTAGGACTCTGTCAGTTTGGCTGCTTGATAAACCTCTAAGTCCTGCTCCATCATTTGAAACAGGAGGCAGAAGCAAATGAAAATATTCAGGGGGAATGGGCAGTGCCAGAGGGGCTGTGCCAACAGGTTTCTGCTCTGGCAGCCAGGCAGGGAGCCCTGGAGGGAGGCTGAGCTGTGCTTGATGGCTGCTGAGCTTCACAGTCATCCTCAGAGCTTGCTGAGCTGTGTGTGCAGACAGAGCGCTGCAGCCTTCAGGCCAGCGTGGACATAATTTGTGGTGCCCTGGCCCAAAATGAGCTCTGGGTAACTTGCTGCATCTTCCTTCCAAGCTCCATCTGGGCACACACAAACACACACACAAGCTGTTGTCCAGCTGTTTATGGCCTCGAAACACTGAATGGTGGCCAGGCAGGCAAAATCATGGCCATTATCTCCCTGATGTGGTTGGGAAGACCCACACAGAGAGCAAAGGAAGTCCATGCCAGTGGTTAGCTGGAAGTGAGCAGATATCCCAGCTCTTGGCTTCAACTGTGGGGATCAGCTCCAGCTGCCTGGCTCTTGCGCAGGTCCTGGCTGGCTCCCAGCTGAGCTTTGGGGAGCTCCGGGCTGGTGGCAGCGGGGTGTGACAAGGCTGTGCAGGGTGTCTGAGCATTGCTGCAAAGAGGATGTTTAAGAGCACTAGGGCAGTGGCCTGAGACAGACTGAGGTCATTGACTAATTGCCATTTTGGTTTGAAGCCTGCAGGGCTGGGGAGCTTATCCGTGGTGATTGCAATAAGTCACTCGTTAAGGGCATTGCAAAATTAATCTCATTACAAGAAATGGCTCTTTTGTTCCAAATACTATTTCCTCGCAGATGAGGGAGGGTGGGTAGGGGTGGTACGGGGAACTTTAGCAGTGGGTAGGGCTGGGTGGGATGGTGGGGACAGCTGGCAATGCTCATCTGGACACAGAGAGCGTTCAGGGTACCAGTAAAGTAACTCGGAGCTGGTCATGGGAGCACTGTGGGAGCAGATAAATGAAATAACATGCAGCTCGGGGATGAAATAGCTGAGATCATTCACATTTGCTGAGGATTTGAGGACTGGAAAGGGCTGAGCACTGTCAGCACCTGCATCCCTTAGTAGGGTATTCAGCACTGGGCTCCTCTTTGATTCTGCTCCCATGCAGTGTGTGCCACTGCTCAGTGATGCTCAGCCCTCCTCACACCACAGTCCCTTTTTCTGTGTGAGCCTCAGCACCCACCCCAGAGCTCACCACCATGGTGTCCCAAGGAGCAGCTGATCCAGTGCTTAGGCTGTGGCAGAAGGGGATGTTGGGGTAGGATGTACTTAAAAACACCATACTTTTTGTTTGCAGACATGGCACTAGCTTTGATTTTGACTCACCCACATATAATTTTTCTGCTGTGATGGCATTTTAATTCCTGTCTTCCTTGCTCTATATAGCATTTAACTGACTGGGTTCTTTTTCTCTCTCCCGCAGCTATCTGTCTCATATATGTGTGGTGTGCTGCCTGCTAAGACCCCTCTAGAAGATACAACTGTATTGCCATGTGAGCTGCCTTCAAGCCACTGGGGCCAGGATCTGCCTCTCCTCGCCCCACTGCTCCAGTCCTATCCAGGGCACCCACCCAACAAAACAGAGGAAGGAATGAGGAGCCTTTTAAAACCATCTAATGATTTTAGTGTGTTGATTTTCCTCAAGTAAATACCCTCTCCACACACTGGTTCCATCAGACGGAACAGTTCACCTGGCACTTGTAGGTCTGCTGGGGTCTGGTTTGTATCCAGGGTTGCTCAAGGAGACAGTGAGGCAATAGCTGGCCTGAAACAGAAACTAAGCTCTCTAAAAAGGACACTTCCAGGGCAGTAAATACAGTAAATCTCTGAGATTTATCTTTTGCCATCTATTTCTACAGTCTGTCTGAAATGGTGGTGACATTGTAGAAATAGGGGAAGAAATGGTGTCTGTATGGAAGCTAACCTGGCATCAGTGTACAGCTCCGAGCAGAGAAGGGTGAAAATCTGTGTCTTCCATCATTTATATGATGACATGGGAGCCTTTGAATCAGCACAGGAGGCTGTACAGCCTTGTGACCACTGATTCCATCGTCCAAGAGCTTTTTCTCCCCATGATGTGTCAGCCCTCCTGTGTAGTTCCTTTTGTGTGGCCAGTAGCTGCTGGTGCAGCTCCTGTTTGCTCTGCTGTTTATCCCTGCTGAGATGACTGCAGTCAGTCGGAGCTGGACATGGTACTTCCAGCAGGAGAAGCTTCCTGCCCTTGCAGTGTCATGGTGAGGTTTTCTGTTAATGCTGCACTGGCCAGGCTGTGTTTGTGTTTGGATCAGACAACACATCTGGGTTCATGGACAGATGAGCTGATCTGCTGTGGATCAGACTCCTGCTGCTGAGGTGGTGAGTGTGTCCTCTCAGACCCACCAGCAAAATGTGCATCTTTTTCTCCATAGAGAGAAGAGGGTCTCCCTCCTGAGCAGTGTTAGTGATGATGGATAAAATACAAAGGCAGTTCTGCACCACTGTCCCCATGGTGATCCCCTCACAGAGCAGCCCTGGGAGAGCATCATACCTTTCCCAAAATAGGGACAGCCCAGGGTACAGGTTCCTCTGGTGAGGCCACACCTTGAGTACTGGGGTCAGGTTTGGGCACCTCAGTACAAGAAGGACACTGAGGGGCTGGAGTGGGTCCAGAGAAGGACAATGAGGAGCCTTGGTGCTCCTCATTGAGGTTGATGAAGGGTCTGGAGAACAAACCTTGTGAATAGCACTGAGGGAGCTGTGGCTGGTTAATCTGGAGAGAAGGAAGCTGAGGGGAGACCTTATTGCTGTCTACAGCTACCTAACCGGAGGTTGTAGAGTAGTGGGGGTTGGTCTCTTCCCACAAGGAGCAACGGACAGAACAAGAGGAAATGCAAGCTGCACCAGGGGAGGTTTAGGTTGGACATCAGAAAAAACTCCATAGAAAGGATCCTCAGCTCTTGGAACAGGCTGCCCAGGGAGGGAGTTGAATCACTATCCCTGGCTGTGTTTCACAGTCATGGAGATCTGGAGCTCAGGGACAGGGTTTGGGGTGGGTTGGGATAGTTGGGGTCATGGTTGGACTCGGTGATCTTAAAGGTCTTTTCCAACCATGCTTGTACTAAAGCAGGCTGCCTGTGGTGTTTAATACCAACTGCTTCCTTCCTCACCACTCCCAAACTGCACATCCTCAGGGCACTCTGCAGCCTCATGTCCACCACAGGGTTTGTCCAGTCGGATAATTCTAGCCTTGTGCTGGCTAAACCAGGGGATGCAGAACTGAAACCCCACATAAGCCTCTAAAAAGGCTTGCTGAGGGCATCCCCGACTTAGCCTGTCTTTCCCTTTTCCCTCCTCCAGTTTACTTCCCACAAAGTCACCACGCTTCAAAGGAAGCTGCATGAATAAACACCCTGCAGTTAATTTCTTGCTTTCAATTGCTCTCTCATTTGCGGATGACATGTAACATCATCTGAGCTACTCAAATCACAGCGTTAGCACCTTTGCGCAGCAGATCCTGCTTCGGAGTCTTTTAATTGTGCTGTTTATGTTTTGCAATGTGTTGGTTCCTGTCTCCTTTAGCTCATATTGAATGATCTAATCTGTGTCTGGTAAACGAATCTATTTTGCCTCCATTAGAATAACCCCCTTAATTGCAGGCGTGCAGGCAGGCTGCGGTGGAAGGAGCGATGCTAAACAGTAAATAGGGCTAATGGAACCGTTTACGGTGTGGGGATGCTCTTAGCTTTGATGATACCTTGATTAGCTGAGCTGCTGTGTTTGATTTTAATTGTAATGAGGATTAATTGGAGAGCGCTGCCACCATGGCAGCCCTGCAACGGTGCTTTGGTGTCTCAGAGAGAGGGGTGTGAAAGCACCCACCCCTGTTTAATGGGGCTGTTGCTTTATTTTACAGAAAAAAACGATAGATGTTTACAGGAGAGAGGTAAGTGGTCCTTCTCTCACTTGTGGGTGCCCCCCTGTGTGTGTGTTGCTCACAACACTGTGGCATGAGGGCTGAAAGTCTCCTTTGTAGGGGATGAGATGCTCCTTATGAGAGGCTGAGAGAGCTGTTCCTGTAGCCTGGAGAGGAGAAGACTCAGGAGCTCTAGCTCTGTCTAGCTCTGTCTAGCTCTCTCTCTAGCTCTGTCTAGCTCTCTCTCTAGCTCTGTCTAGCTCTCTCTCTAGCTCTGTCTAGCTCTGTCTAGCTCTGTCTAGCTCTGTCTAGCTCTGTCTAGCTCTGTCTAGCTCTGTCTAGCTCTGTCTAGCTCTGTCTAGCTCTGTCTAGCTCTCTCTAGCTCTCTCTAGCTCTCTCTAGCTCTCTCTAGCTCTCTCTAGCTCTCTCTAGCTCTCTCTAGCTCTCTAAAGGGTTAGTGTCATGAGGATGGGGCCAGACTCTTCTCATTAGTGCACACTGACAAGACAAGGGACAGTGGGCTCCAGATGGAACCTAGGAGGTTCCATCTAAACATAAAAACTTGCTGTGAGGTAATGGAGCATTGGGACAGGCTGCTCAGAGAGGTTGTGGAGTCTCCTTCTTTGGAGACATTCAAAACCTACCTGGATATGTTCCTATGCAGTCTTCTGTAGGGGATCCTGCTCTAGCCAGAGGGTTGGAAAAGGTGATCTTCAAAGGTCCTTTGTCCTTTCCAACCTCTACCCTTCTGTGATTCTATAAACCCTCCCGGGTTTGGCTGGCATAGCTTCTGCCCTGTGGAGCATTTGGTCCATGTGCTTTCAGGACATTTTATGCCTCTGCATATCCCTCAGGCAGCCAGCAGCTCTCCTGGTGATGGGAAATCTCACACAAGGACAGACACTGGGACTAAAACCCAATTGATCAAAATTAGTGGTAGGGAAGTCATTGGAAAGCCAGGGTGGCTCAGAAGTCGGTGGCGCCAGCATGCAGACAGCCAAGGATCAATAATAATTACATGCTGCATCGTGCAGAGCATTTGTAGGTGCCTGGTTTGGTGGCTGTTGTCCAATCTTTCTGTAGCACAGGGTATTTTTTAATCATTGCACATTGCAAACTGCTCTTTGGCACTAGTGGAAACAGCCATTTTGCTAAGACAGGTTTGGGATTCTCTGAACACCCAATAATTAGGGAAGAAGCAGTTGCTGTTATAATTGTCCTCTGGCAGGTAGTGAGGCTGTGCTTGAAGCTGTCCTTGCATCTCCATGCTCCTAACCACGGGTGTTTGATCTCTCGCAGATCATGTACTATCAGATGTCCATCATGAAGTCCAGAGTGAAATCTTCTGTCTCTCTCGGAGGGTAAGTTGATTTTTTTCTGTCCACACATTAATTAGTCTTCAGCGCTTATCTCCTAACGAGACGAAGCAGCTCTCTGCTCTGGCAGCCAGGGGAATCCATGTGGTGGCCACATGCAGTGTTGTTTGTGCTGTCTGGGTTGTGTTTTCTGGGCCCGGAGGCACAAGGCAGAGGAGGGGTCAGGGTCTCCATCATCATGAAGAGCTAAGGAGAGCTCTGCTCTAAATACCTGTAGAGCTGTGCCAGCTGAGATTCCCTGTGAAACTGAGAGATGTTCGGGCTGGTCAGGGCTGGGCTGTGATCCCTGGGACTAGGCACAGCTCTGCAGTCTGGAAAATGCAGGATGAGGAACCAGCAGAGATGGACTGACCCTCTCCTATCCCTTGTCCCCAGCCTGCTGGGCTGGATTCAGCCCCAGTGAACATTGTTTCTTCTATGTTGATGATCACCAGAAGGTGGTGAAGCTGGAGAAGGCTCTGGTTATTCTGCATCATGAAGGAGCTCACACCTCTCCAAGAACATCCAAGCAATTAAACAGACATTCCTCCACTCAGTGGGAGTGTTTCCTCCTCAGATTCTTGGTGAAGCTAATTAGATCCTTAGCTGCAGTCCTAGCATTAGCCATTAGGAGGTTTGCCACAGGCATTTCTTACCTGTAATCTTAGGTGCTGGCTAGTTGCCTGGAGGCACAGTCCATACCACGTAGGCATTGCCACCCAGGGATTCCTGTCAGTCAAAGACAAGCAGGGTGCTCAGGCCTGTTCCCTGGGAGAAAACAGTCCTGGATGACTGAAATGGGAGGGAGAGTCTGGGCAGTGCTGCCTTCTGAGAGCCACAACTTGCAAGGCACCAGCAATTAATCTGTCGCTGATTCCCAGGTCACTTAAAACTCTCCTGCCTCAATTTTCCAAACCATGAGCTGGAACTGGGGACACCTTCCAGGAATGTTATAGTGCTTAATTCCTTGGCAAGGGAGCTTTTCACTCCTGGGAGATTTTTCACTGACTGGATAGTGCCTGTTGCCTAGATCACAAAAAGATCTCAAAATCCTCAGGAAATCAGGATCCCTATCTCAGCTGCAGGATCAGTCCAAATCAGGTTGTTATTGATGAGGATTGAGCAGCAACCAGGCAGTGAGCACTCATCAGAGCATCACGTTGATTTTGAAGGAGCTGCCAAGCTCATCCAAAGGACAGAGAATCAGTGAGGTTGGAAAAGACCCCTGGGATCATCAAGTCCAACCACTAACCCTGCTCTACCAAGTTCACCACCAGAGGAGGTCTCTCAGCACCACATCTAAATGATCTTTAAACACCTCCAGACGTGAGGACTCAACCCCTTCCTTGGGCAGCCTGTTCCAAGACCTGACCACTCTTTTCAGGTGACAGGTCTAGTTTTACAGCTTGATCAGACTGTATGGGCTGGCGTGGGTTGTGCAGGTGCTGAATGCCTTGGTGTTTCCAGAGAGGAGGCGGCAGAGGATGGAGCATTTCCGAGCCAAACCCGCCATGTGCTTTGTGCAGTTGCGCTGGATAATTGTGGGATCGATGCCAAGGTGCCTGTTAGCTACGAACCCTTGGACAGAGCACTCCCAGCTTTGTGCACATGAAAGCACTTTGGCTTGGAAGGAATTTTAAATGTAGAAACCAGATGATTTTTTTTTTTTCCATTTTATTTTTTTTTCAAGAATGAAAGAGGAAGGAACCGTGCGGTAGGTGAGTGGAGGGAAGGAGAAGCTGGGATGTGCACTCACCATTTCTTCAGCTCTCCTGCAGCTCCTTGGGCTCTCCCACACCTCGCAGGAATCAGAATCATAGAATGGCCAGGGTTGGAAGTGACCTTAAAAATCCCCTAGTTCCAAACGCCCTGAATAGGCAGACACACCTTCACTAGATCAGGTTACTCAGGGCCCCAGCCAACCTGGCCTTGCACACTTCAGGGATGGGGCAGCCACAAATTCCTTGGGCAACCTGTTCCACCATATCCCCGCCCTCACAGGGAAGAATTTGTCCCTAATGTCCAACTTAAATCTCCCCTCTTCAAGTTGTGGGGAGGCTATGGGGAGCCCACCCTGAGCCATCACAGCACCTGCTTTCCTCTCCTTGGGCTATTTCCTCTCTCCAGTGAGTGGCATGAAGTGATGCAGGATCAGGTCTGCATCCAGCTGGGTGGAGGAGGAGACAAAAGCCTTCTAGGCGCTTAGTCCTTGAAATGAAGAGTCCTTGAAATGAAGAGTCTTGTCTCTCCCAGCACTTGATCTGTCAAAATCACCACTTTGAAACCAAGGAATTACTTGTTTGGGCAATGGAACAGATGAGCTGATCTTATGGATGCCTTATAAGACAGGGACCACATTCCAGACCCCCATGCTAGTAGGTATCTCTGGTGGGTCCAACCATCTGTTTGATTGTGATTTGAGTGGCTGCAATCCCACTTGCAAATTAATTCTTGGATTTTGTTGGTTCTCCTGGCAGGCTGGTGAAGTACTCCGAGCAGTTCCTCTCCAGTGACCCGATCCTGTCTGGGTGTCTCCCCAGCAACCCCTGGATAACCGATGACCCTGACTTCTGGGATCTCAATGCAAAACTGTATGTGCTGGTTTTCTTTTGCCAGCTCATGTCTTACACTCACCTTTATGCTGCTAGGACAACTGATTCTGTGATGATAGCTGGTGTCTGATCAGGAGGAGGGAAGTGTTCCTGTCCTGGCTTACCTTGGCTGTGCCAAAGGAACTGTCTCTTAATACTCCCTGCTGAACTGCCAGCGTTATTTTCTTCAAGTGGAGCCTTCCTCAACATTACAGAAATTCCTAAACTGGTGATGGAGTGTGGACTCAGTCCCTGCTGAGTGGGTCTAATCTTCCTCTTGGCTGAGCGAAGGCCACTTAGACTAGCGCAGGAATGGAATGTGAGTAGTTAGGCTCAGGTGTAGTGCTTGGTTTAGCCCTAACCTTCCTAAATTAGGTTAGGACTAACCTTCCTAGAAATTCAGGGTTCAACTAGTGGCCCTTGGTCTTTGCACACGCCTCAGGCTGCTATCTTAGGACAGAGTTTGGGTTGGAGGCACATCCTGGCGGTCCCTCTGTCCGGGATCTTCCTTGGTATCCCTTTATTTACTAATTATACAGGGGCACCTCTGGGATTGAAGCACACAACTCATTACTGCTTTCAGTAATCCTGTTAGAGTGATAATATCCCATTAACCAGCCCTAGAGGAAGCCTTCTCAGACTACCCCTGTGAGGAGCAAAGCTCTGGACAGCAACCATTGCCTGCTCTGCACGAGAACAGAGTCAAACCTCTGGCAAAGCTGGGCTCTTGTTGAGAGAGCAGAATAAATCTGAGATAAACCCTCATCCCACTGTGTCCCAAGTTGTTTAATTACAGTTGACTTAGAGAGCTGACTTCAGGAGCTCATTACAGCCTTCTGGAAAACTGAAGAGTACTGAGAAGTCTCTTGGCATTCCAGCAAAGGGCATTTTGGGTTTAATTAATCTGCCAATTAGATGAAACCGGCAGTACTGTTTGTGTTTGACCTGTGCAGAGTGGAAATCCCCACCAGGATGCGTGTGGAGCGATGGGCTTTCAACTTCAGTGAGCTGATCCGGGACCCCAAAGGGCGGCAGAACTTCCAGCTCTTCCTGAAGAAGGAGTTCAGCGGTGGGTCCTTAGTGCTTCTGGTGGGAATCCATAGATGTGCAGTATGTGCTGTGGGCTAAGACTGCTGTGAAGTCACCAAGTCAAGGCAGTGGAAGGGCTCCTGGATGTGGTGGCTGTGCATGCAGTGTGTGCGGTACCATCTAGTGGCACAGGACACTAAATACAGCCCAGGGCTCTCTGCGTGAGGGAACACAGAATGACAGAACCATAAGGTTGGTTGGAAGAGGCCTCCAAAGGTCATTTAGTCCAATCCCCTACAACAAGCAGGGACATCCCTCACCAGCCCAGGCTGCCCAGAGCTCCATCTAGCCTGACCTTGAATGGCTGCAGGGATGGGGCCTCCACCACCTCTCTGAGAAGCTTGTTCCAGGGATCCCCCACCCTCAGATTCAACAACTTTTTCCTCCTGTCCAGCCCCAATCTGCCTTTTTCCATCTTCAAACCATGACCGCTCATCCTACCATTCCCTGCCCTTGTGAACAACCTTCCCCAGCCTTCTGACAGCCCCCTAAGGCATCTCCCAGGGAAGCTGGAGCTGGTGCGTTCACAGGCTCTTACAGGTGGCAGTGAGCAGAGAGCAGAGCTTGTTTTCCTCCTTCAGTCCTAGGGGGATTCTGGAAGTGGCTCTGAGAATTGGAGAGACTGGACTGGGACTGACACTTATTGAGTCAAACAAATCCAGTTTAGGAGTTAATAAACAGGATTGTGGTTTCCTCAGTGCCACTCTCTGCTGACTGTGCCCTTGTTACACAGGAGAGAATCTGAGCTTCTGGGAAGCATGTGAGGATCTCAAATATGGAGACCAATCCAAGGTGAAAGAAAAAGCAGAAGAAATTTACAAGTGAGTGTAATGATTTTGCATCTTAAACTCTTTGTATGAGTCCCATCACCTTCTTCCATGCATTGTCATTCTCCAAATTATTTATTCAGTGTAATCTGCCATCTGCTGTGTCTGTCCCACATCCCCACCTTGGAAAGGAACTTCTGAAGAAGAAAGTTGTCAGTGTTGTTTTGTTCTGTAGTGCCTTTTTCTCCGTGTTCTTACCTGTTATATGGAGAGTAGGTGTGGAACTGCAAAGATCTTGGGATTGTCTGTGGAGATACTGGAGAAACCATTTTTGATGCCAGCAGGGTAAAGTTTGAGGCTATATTGTGCGTTCTCAGTGCAAAGGGAAGTAGCCTCTGCTGAAGAGGAGATTGGCTGCCCAAGATCAGGACAGCAGATTGTATCAAGGAGGGAGCTAAAGGCACTTTTCACAGAATCACAGAATAATCATGGTTGGAAAGGACCTCCTAGATTACAGAGTCCAATTACACCCACAACAACAAAAAACCTAAGTACCTGAAAATACCTGATTGATCGACAAACACAAAGTAGCCCCCTACCTGCCTGCCACTACAGCAGGTTGTGAAGCACCGCGTCCAGGGATCCTGACTCCCACCCCTCCCTGGGAAGGCCCTTCCAGTGCCCAACCACTCTTTCTGTAAAGAATTTCTTCCTAAATTCCAGTGCAAACCTCCCCTGCCTCAACTTCTGACCACTTCCCCTGGTTTTCTCAGTAGTCACTAAGGAGAAGAGGCCACCACCCTCCTCTCTGCAACCTCCTTTCAGGTAGTTGTAGAGGGCAGTGAGGTCCCCCCTCAGCCTCCTCTTCTGCAGACTAAACCTGCCCAGCTCCCTTGAGCCTCTCCTCATACAACTTGTTCTCTAAACCCCTCAGAGGAGCTTGGTAGCTCTGCTCTGGACACCTTCCAGCGTCTCAATGTCTTCCCTATAATGAGGGGCCCAGAACTGCTGCCAGTACTCGCGGCGAGGCCTCACACGGGCCCAGTGCAAGGACACGGTAACTTCCCTTCTCCTGCTGACCGCGCTATTCCCGATACAATTCCTTTCCTTTCACGCACAGCCAGAGGGGCCTCCAGGA
The DNA here is from genome assembly GCA_013400115.1 of Rhinopomastus cyanomelas. Lineage (NCBI taxonomy): Eukaryota > Metazoa > Chordata > Aves > Bucerotiformes > Rhinopomastidae > Rhinopomastus > Rhinopomastus cyanomelas. The sequence continues at coordinate 338,082 of VXBP01004928.1, read as the reverse complement.
ATCTCTAGCTGCTAATGGACTGTTGATTCTTCCTCCTTGTAGGCTCTTCCTGGCTCCAGGGGCCAGGCGCTGGATTAACATCGATGGAACAACAATGGGCATCACAGTCAAAGGCCTCAAGCACCCCCATCGTTATGTTTTAGATGCTGCTCAGACCCACATTTACATGCTGATGAAAAAGGTTTGTCGTTTGTTTCCAAAGCCTCGGGGGCCTTCCAGCCTTTCCCTGCCCTCCTGTGTTATCAGCTCTCACTTTCAAGCGGCCTTTGCTCGGAAATCCCTCAGATTTGCTGATTGAAGCAGACAGACTTCAGGCATTTGGTGTTTAGCTGCTGCTTCTTCCCCCTAGGGCAGCAGTCTCCAGGGTGGTGAGGTCAGGGCTCTCTACTCCTTTCCAGTACCAGCTTGGTGACCAGCTCAAAGCTCCAAGTTCACTCAGCACCACTCAGCACCACGCTGGCATCCCTGTGGTGGATGCCTGTGTCCAGCTAGGTCTCAGCAGTGCATGGGGAAGGTGGTAGCAGTAGTGATGGAACTGCAGTAGTGATGGAACTGCAGGAGTTTTGTACCAAAAGCATAACCAGACTTCTCAAGTTCGACTGTTCCTTTTCATGCATTTTTCTGTGCTTGTGTTGGTGGACATCTGCTTTAGGTCTGACTGCTGCAGCGAACTGCAGGCTGGTGTCATCACAGGCATTCTTCAGATCCTAGTGACCACAAATAGCCTGGAACCCCTCTTTATGGTGGTACAAAATGCACTTAGCTGGAGGAGCATCATGGGCCAGAGCAGCAGCACCCAGACACTGAAAACAGCAGAATTACTCTGCTTTTCACTAGTTGTTGACAAGTTTGGCTCCTGAAGCTCTTCAGAGACATCACTGGCCTGGACTAAGCTTGGTTGAGACCTTTTGGTCTGGGTCTTACCTGGGAAGCTTAATTGTAAGATGGAAAATCCTGGGAATTCTACAGCAAGATGAAAGGTTCCTGGTTTAAATAGGTACATTTGCCTGTGAGATGCAAAGTCCCTTGGGCTGCTGGGGGAGATCCTCCAGTTCCCAGCCTCTCTGGCTCCTGAAAGACTGTGTTTGGTGGTGACTTAATAAGGGTGTTTGCAGCCCAGAACTACCAGTTTCCTTTTTTTTCCTCCTAGTAGGACTCCTATGGCCGCTATTTGAAGTCTCCAATCTACAAGGAGATGCTGGCCAAGGCTATTGTACCACAAGAGACTGTCAAAAAAAGGCAAGTTAACCTGGGTGAAATTGTGGGGTTTGGTTTTCTTCTTGTAGCGAGAGGGAGAAAAATAATGGCTTCTCTCCCGGGAAGGAGAACTTCTGCCCATGAAGTTGTGCCAGGAGAGGTTCAGGTGAAACTTCTTCCCAGAAAGAGTGATGAGGCCTTGGCACAGGCTGCCCAGGGTGGGGGTGGAGGCATGGTCCCTGAAGGGGTTCAACAAACAGGCAACCAGGATATTTCAGGAGATGGGTTAGCGTTTGGGGGTTGTAGGGTGGATGGTTGGACTTGATGTTCTTGAAGGTTATTTCCAGCCCTGATGATTCCATGATTCTTGAAACACTGGCTGCCAGAGGAGAGACAGAGCCATGGGTTCTGTTCTTTCCTCTGCCAGGGGAAAGTGACAGGAGAGGCAGGCACATGGCAGCAAGCAGCATCTTACCTGTGAGCAACTGCTGGCGTGAGGTAGATTTGGTGGATTGGAAGGGTCAGGCTTGAAATGGCTTTTTCCAGACCAAAGTGAAGGTTACAGAGCAAATTCAGCCCATTTAAATGACAGTTGCCTCATAAAGCTGAGTGTGCAGTATTGGAGCCGGAGTGGGCGGTGAGCTGCTCTCTCTGTTCCTCTTCCACTCATCAACCTAGCGAGCAAGAAAGAGGAATTGTGCCCTTTCACACTGTTTCATTTGATATAAAGCCCATTTTAAGTCTCCTGCTGACTTGCTGGGGGTTTGGTTAGTTTTTTTACCCTGAGCTGCACATCACAGGATCACTGGCAGAAGCTGATTGACCCCAAGTGACTACCTGTATGTTTGTCAGTGCCTGTTCTGAAGATGCTGTGAAAGCATCTGGGGGAGGCTCATGCAGAAGTGCCTTAATGTGTTTCCACGTTAAGCAGCAGGTAGCAGGTGGGTTTTGGGGTGTCACATATGCCAGAAACACCAATACTGCTCCCCATCTCCCTCTTACCGAGGACAGTAGAGAAAAAAATCCCACTGGTGGCAGTTGTTTGGGTTCACACAGGGTGCTAATTAGGTACAAATCATTCCAAGGAAGTGAAAAGGACAGTATGAAGAGCGACTGTCCTTCTCTTGGCCCTGGAGCTCCTGACGAGGACTAGGACTCATTTGATGCTTCTGTAGTTGATGTGTGACAGTCACCAAGTCCTTTAAACCACCTAATCTGCACTTGTGCTTCCCCAGTGTTGGTGGGGTGACAGTGGCATGGCTCTCTTCGGGCCTGAGCTTGCCCTCTAGGGACGTTTGCTGACCAAGGGAAGCGATCTTGGTGCTCTTGTGCTGTTCAGTAACACTTCTTTCTCTTAGCTCAAATTTCCCGTTCGGACGCCGCCACCTGCGCTCCAGCCCCAGCCCCATCATCCTGAGGCAGCAGGAGGAAGAGGCCAAGGCCAAAGAAGCTGCCGCCGCTGTGGACATCACGCAGGTCATGAGCAAACTGGATCGCAGGAGCCAACTTAAGCAGGAGCCTGCCAAGTAGGCTCTGAGCCCTGCAAGGAAAAGACAAGCCGAGGCTGCTGTTGAGCTTCGTCTCCCCTTCCTGAAGGTGTCAGTGCTGCTCTAGGTTTGCCAGGCTGGCTCTGCCCACAGCTTTTCCCACAGGTTGCCAAGGCTTCAGGAGCGGCAGATGGCCCTTCCTGGTTTGTGGCTGCTGCTGGAGCCAGGCTGCTGCCTGGGCTGGGCTGCACAACATCTCTCCACACACCTCAGCGGGGAGAAGTCTTCTGGCTGTCCCAAATGCCCCACAGAACGTGGGCAGCCTGGCCACCTCTCCCTGCCTCCTGGTGATCTGGAAAGTGAGATGGCACAGAGCACAGCAAAGCTCTGATGTCCCAATCCTTTGCATTCAAATCAGCTAGATCAGCAGCAGTGGATGTGACCCTACAGGGAACAAGGAGAGGTGGCCCCTTCAGAGCCCCCACCTCAGAGTGTATCTGGTGTTCATCCACTCAGGGAGATGGAGTGCACTCTGGGCACCCTCTGAGAGTTGCACACCCCTCACTTCCAGCACCCTTCTGCTGTCCAGCGCAATGAAGCCACAGACAGAAAAGCAGGGTAGACCTCTTGTGAGGATGGTAGATTCAGCTTTCTGGAGGTTTAGTCGACCCTTTGAGTTTCAGTGATGCTTCCAAGCCCCCTGCCCTGTCCACTGGAGAAGCTCAGGGGAGGGCTCTGCTTCGCCCTGTGCCATGAGCTGGCTGTGCAGGTGTGGAGAGCCCAGCAACCTGCAGGAGACCTTGAGAGATGCAGCCTTGGTGTTTCTTTTATCAAATCCATCCTACCTCTTGTCTTTTCCCTGCTCTTCCATTTTCTGCTCTTAGATCTAACACGAGCTAGTTCCAGTTCTCACTCACTTGTAGCCTAGAGGCAAGGAAAAGCCAGGATAGGCTTTTCAATCAAGAAAATCAAGAGCTGATTGCACCTTTAAGTAGTGTTTTGGTTTTATTTTTTCAGTTGTGCTCTTTAGATTGAGGCAACACTAACTGCTACATCAGTGCTGAAGAGGTCAGGGAGATTCCAGGCTTTGCTGGGAAACTCCGGAGTGTCTGGTACAGGCCTATGGTTACCAGAAACAGGATGATTCCTGCAAAGCCCAATAAAAGGAATTGGGGAGGGCAGGGGAGCTCACTTTGTTGTTAAAATTTAGGAGGGGCAGAGGCACTGTGTGGGAAGCAGTGAGTTTCCAGGAAGCTTCTTCACTCTGGTTTGTATTGTTCATCTGTTTTTATTGCTGGTAGGATTCTGCAAGAAATGGGACGTAGAGAAGGCTGTGAGTGGGAGCCCTTGGTCTCAGGGTGCATGCAGACCGATTCCTTGTGAACAGGGAGATAGGAGATAACTGGATTTGAATAGCCATTCCTGCCCTTCCTGGGTGTGTTATCAGAAGCAGAATCAGGGCTCTGTGGTCTGATCGGATGTCGCTGCACAACTAGTCTCCTGCGCTTTGCTGCTGAGCTGGGGAGATTTTGGTGACCTCCATTAACCCAGTGGTGTAAAACCTCCTTAGAGGAACTGAAACCCAGTTGCCCGAGCCTTTTGCTCTGATGTCAGGGGCTGCTCACTAAATCACTGCTCTTATTCCTAGTGGAATCAGAGCCAAATTTTGCACTTCTATAAGGCTGAGCAGGCTCTGACTGTCATTTATTACAATTCTCCTTAAAACCACCAGGCTGGTTTACATCAGGTCCTGAGCACCATCAGCCTGCCTTGACATGAGAGCACTGAAAGATGCTCAAGCATGGTCCTCCATGGATGTGGTGAGCTCTGTAGTCTCTCCAGACTTTGTGTAACATGTTGGCTTTGCCAGTCTGTAGTAACAAGTGGAAGATCAAGTCAGGGTATAAATAATAAATAAGAAATCTGTGTGTTCCAGTCAGCCCCTCTGATTCAGCTCCTGTTTTGTCTGCAGCTTTGCTTTTTCTTTTTAAATGTGTTCTCTCTTCGTTCCTGTCTTTGATTTGTTTCTCATCATCTCAGCTCTGCATGGCTGTCCCCTTGCCATGGGTTAATGCCTCATGCTCTGGAGTCAGTGTTTGTGCAACACCACTTGCAGGCAGGGGCTGTTCTATTCTCTTTGTGGGCTGAGTAAGCTGGTGGGACCCAACTCCTCACTCCCTTGTGCCCAGTTCCTCAGGAAGAAGGTCCCCTGGTACAAAGTGTGACCACGGTACAGTCTGAACTTCAAACAGAACTGATTGTTTCCATTGGAAATCAGAGCAATGTGTTGATTCAGTCATTGGTCGTTGCTTCTGTGTGTTCATCTGTCTAATAAATGCACGTAGGAAAAGAAAAGAGAACGGAGTTAATCCTTCTGTCTTGTCTCATCCTTCACTGCCTCATCTCTGTGCCATGTGTGTACTGTGTGTGCCTCAGCATTTCTCCTTGGACACCGGAGCTTGCGTTTCATTGCTGTGAAGTGAGTCCTTGGGAAACGTGGGGGAGGACCCTGGCATGTGGCTGATGAATCGGAACTTGGGCTTGTCCTGAGGGCTGAATTAGCTGAGCTGGAAACTTCAGAGCACCAGCCGGGGACACTGGGGGCTTCAGCACAAGATGTGGCTTCTTGAATTATCACTCATCAGGGCTGGGAGCTCAGTATCCTGTTTGTTGGCCACCACAACAGCCAGCACATTGGAGCTTTAGGGGTGACACACAGCTATGCTGTTTGTAACCAGGATCCCATCTGTGGGCTCACAGGCTCCTCCATTCCTGGAGCTAATTGTAAAGAGTGAGACAAGCTGGTGTCTCCTACAGCATCCCATGGGTGTGGAGCTGGAGCTGTTAGCATCCACTGAGGCAGGTAGAAACAACTCTGTTACTTTCCAGCACTTCTGCTGTCCTGTGGTGGAAGGGCAGAGAAGGAGATGGAGTCACAGGAGAGTGGGATGCTGGCCAAGGCTTGGCTGCGGTGGCTGTTAGTGGCAGCTGAGCCCTTGTCTTTCTAGATGACACCCATCTCTTCTCTTCCTGATGAAGCCTGGCAAGGCCAACCACCTGTGTACAATCCTCCTGGGCCTGACTGTCTCCTTTTCCTCCTCACAGCCCTGCCACATCGCTTCCCTCCACACTGGCACTGACCCCCCAGCCCTGCTCCACAGCACTGCCTGTCCCTCGCCCATCTCTGTGGTCCTAGACAGCACAGAGAGGGAACCCCAGGGGGGCAGCCCTGGCTCCTTCCCCTCCAGCAGTGGGAGGTCCCACGTGGCCACGCTATCCTTGGGCCGGTTCCTGAAGAGAGGCTGCTGGAGCTCACCTGTCCTTGCCACACTCTCGCCCAGGTGCCCAGCTGTGCACCACAGGAAGGTGCAGCCTCTGGGTGAGCAGGATCGGGAGTGGCGGCTTCGGATGGACACCAAGGTGGTGAGCAGGTAAGAACCATGATGGAGATCCTCAGGAATATCTCAGCTTGCCACCAGGACCATTTCATCCTGGGATGAAATGGCATCAGTTGAGCCCATTAAAGTGGATCTTGTGCTTTCCTGAGTCTTGTCCAGTCAGTCATCCCCAGAAAAAAAGAGATGTGGCAACTTCCTGGTGGGCACCAGACACCTCTGCCCATCCCCTCCTGCCTCTGTCCTGAGCCTCCACAAGCTGGACCAACCCAGGGGCAATAGTGGTCCTCATGTGTGAGCCAGCCTCTGCCCAGCATGAGGATGTGCACATTATCAGAAGATTGTCCTGTTTAGTTTTTGCATTGACTTTGGGGATGAGCTGGAGGTCTTAGCACCAGTAGGGTTTTGGATCCTCTGGGGTAGGGATCCCCTGTATCCCCAAGAGTCCTCTCCATGAGGCTGTGCAACACTGCAAGCCTGGCCCTTTCTACAGCTGCATCCAAACCCCACCAGTGACATTGTCCTGCCCACCAAAAATCACATCTGAGCCTCTAGAAATGCCTTTCCCCCCTTGTCTGCCCACACTTGATCTGTGTCTTGGATGTGTTTTCTAATGAGAAATGGGCAAGAAGCTGGGCCAGTGGTTCCTCCAAACCTTAAGATGCTGCATTTAAGCCTCCTGTTGGTGGTTTAAATCTCCTAGGTTTTACTTTTGATCCTTGAATCTGTGAAACCACTTGTGAGTGTTTGCTCCCAAGCACTGGTGCAGGTCTAGTTTAAAGCTTTGAAAGTCAGAGGAGACTCAGAAGTAACAAGGGAGGAGAAATCCTGAGGGATAGTCATGAAACATCTATCTCTCTGGAGCAGGATGTGTCAAACGAGGGGGTTTTTGCCTGGAGAAACTGTTCCTGTGAAACCAAATCCTGGCCACATCCCTTCCTGGCAGTGCTGTGTCCTCAGCCCCTTCTACTCCACCTCTGCTGCCAACCAAGTGGAAGAGTCCACATTATAAATTCAAGAGCACAAACCTGAGGCTCCTTCTCCACCTGGTTCTGTGCTCTGGCTGTGCCGGAGTGGTGTCACACGGCAGTTCTGCTTCAAAGGAGTGGGAGGACACATCTCTGCTGCTTCCTATCTCTGTGGGTTTGTGCCCAGCAGCTTTGCTTTGGGATTTGGGGTTTGAGCAGAGGAAAACTCAAAGCCAGGCTCCGTGCTGCGTGTTCTCTGCCTCAGAGCACATCAAACAGTGCCCTGTGCGTGATGAGGTTTTATCTACCAACACAGCTTCTTCCAGATAAAAACGGATGCAGCTCCAGAGAGCCGAGTCCACCCCATGGATGCTGAGGAGGGAGAGGACCACCACCCCCAAGCTCTGAAGGACTCTGTGAAGAAGGTGGTCTGCCCCTAAGAGAACCCCACGGAAGGAGGCAGAGCTGGGTAACAAGAAGCCCAGACACAGAGCTCTGGTTGCAGGCCTGGCACCACCAAGTTTGCTGTGTATGATTCATGCTGCTGGAGAAGTCTGTTAGCAGTCTTTTGGCATCCAGGAGCTCAGATGTCCTCAGCTCTGATGGACCCAGGTGCACCCTTTGTAATTCAAGATGAGAAGCATCTCTGGACTGGTTTTCTTCCCTATCTCTGGTATATTCACACTTATTCGCTGCAAAGTTGTTGCTAAATGAACCTTGTTTTTTGCCTTATAGCTGGTGGAGGGGTTTTGTGTCCCTGTGTGTGCTGGGAATGGTCTCACCTGCATGGCTGCCTTGGCTGGAGGTGTCAGCAGGTGTCAGTCAGAACACAGCACCACTGGCGCAGAGACTCAGTTTTGGGTGCTGAGATTTGGGCATGTTTGTATCCCCACCTTGGGTCAGATCTCTTATTAATAACAGTTTTTAACTTTTAAATTGTGTTCAGTGGGGAAAATAAAACAATCTCTCGTGAGAAGCTGCTCTTTGTATGGCATAGCATCATTCCTTAATCCCATCCACATCATTCCTTAATCCCAACAAAAACTGATCCTAAAGAGCAAGCGATGCAGGATAAGGGCAAAGTCTCCAGAGCAGCACTGGCCCCCGTTTCTCTTCTGTGGCCTCTCTGCTGCGATGGGTTTGGACACCATGACTTATAAAAAACACCTTGGAAGATCCCAAACTTAGATCTCAAATGAATCCCCAGATTCAGATCCCAAATATAGGTTGATGGTCTTTACTCATGTTGGTATCAAGGTGTTAGGACGTTGCTTCCTCATGTTGTATTGGTGTTTGAAGACGTCTTTTGGTCCAAGTGTAGAGAAGTTCCCTGTCAATGTGTGATGTGGGTCATTACTCTGTCACTTGGCCTCGTGGCCCATGACTTTCACTGTCCCAGTTTGTATTTCTAATTGTAAATGGAACTTTCCCAGTGTGGGTGTTGTGGTTCATCGTGCTGACTTCTCCTGTGGGATTGGAAGTCTCTTCTCACCTATGCCCAGTGCTCCCCACCCCCGCCCCAGCTCTGGGGTGACACTCCTAATCTGGGAAAATCAAGTGACTCTTTCCAGGGAAGCAGAGAACTGCATCACCCCAAAGCAGATGTGGAGCAGGAGGGATCTGCCTCATGCTGGCTGTGGGGCTTCTCTTGTATGAACAATGCATTTGGTCTCACTAGCTGTGCTGGGAGGGTCTGCTTCTCCTCTGGCAGCCCCTAGAAGTGGCTGTTCCTCATGAGAGACAAACGTGATGTCATCTGTGACTGTTTTTGTTAAAATACTGATAATGAATAATCCAAGGACTAGAAGACATTGTGGTGTATAAAGAGATGATAATATGATCTTTAATATAGAAATGTTATAAGAGCTATCCTATTATTATTTCTTTCATTGGTTTGGGGTTCCTGTTGTGCACTTCCAGGATGAGCTGGGCCACTGGTCTTATCTATGATGTGTTCAGCAAGAGCAGACACTGGTGCTGCGGAGTGCCTGGCTGCCAAGAGGATAAAGTTACAGAATCCCAGAATCATTGAGGCTGGAAAAGCCCTCTGAGCTCATCCAGCCCAGCTCAGGACCTAACATCACTCCATCAGCCAGACCAGGGCACTAAGGGCCACAGCCAGACTGTCTTTCAACACCTCCAGATATGGGGACTCCACCACTGCCATAGGCAGTCCAGTCCAGGTTTTAATCCCCCTTTCCCAGACGTCCTTAAACACCTCCAGATATGGAGAATCCACCACTGAAACACCTCCAGATATGGAGAATCCACCACTGCCCTGGGCAGTCCATTCCAAGGTCTGATCCCCCTTTCTCTGAGGAAGGGCTTCCTAACATCCAACCCAACCCTCCCCTGGCAGCTTCAGGCCCTGCCCTCTTGTCCTGGCCCTGGTTGCCTGGGAGAAAATCCTGACCTCCACCTAACTGCAACCTCCCTTCAGGGAGCTGTAGAGAGGGAGAAGATCCTCCCTGCGTCTCCTCCAGGCTAAACACCCCCAGCTCCCTCAGCCTCTCCTCATCAGCCTTTCCCTCCAGTCCCTTGCACAGCCTCATTGCTCCCCTGGACCCGCTCCAGCCCCTCAATCTCTTTGTACTGGTGTGAGCTCACTAGCACAGGGATTGCACCACTAAACCTTGTCAAAGGGTCTGGTCTCACCCTCAGGGCCTTGGTGAAGGGCAGCACTTTGATGCAAACAGGCATGAGGGGAGGATTTTGTAGTAACATCTCCAGGGTTTTTTTCAGTGACCTAGGCTTCAGACAGACAATGTCTCTTCTCTAGACCTGCCTTGTTGGTTGCTGAGCAGTAACCAGGCTGTGGCTGTGTGGGCTCTCCCAGGGTGGACACACATGTGGCTGAAAGTTCATGCCTTCTGGTGACCTATTCTGCTCCTCAGGGGCTGGACTGTGAAGATGTCCCCTTCTTTGCCAAGGATTCAGATAGTGCCTTGACCTCATGCTTGTCCTTTAAACCAGATGAACGACCTGAAGATCCAGCACAGGCTGTTCTGTCAGGGCTTGGACACCGGTGGAGGCTCCAAGGTGACATTATTGTGGCCTTCCAGTATCTGAAGGGGGCCTACAAAAAGGCTGGGGAGGGACCATTTAGGATGGCGGGTAGTGACAGGGCTAGGGGCAATGGAGCAAAGCTGGAGATGGGTAGATTTAGACTGGATGTGAGGAAGAAGTTATTCACTGTGAGAGTGGTGAGAGCCTGGAATGGGTTGCCCAGGGGGGCCCCATCCCTGGAGGTGTTTAAGGCCAGGCTGGATGGGGCTGTGGCCAGCCTGGTCTAGGGTAAGGTGTCCTAGCCTGGTGGGGGAGTTGGAACTGGATGATCTGGTGGTCCCTTCCAACCCCGAGTGATTCTGATTCCTTGACTTCTCCAGTGAAGTGATCCTGCTGTGGCAGGGGGATTGGACTAGATGATCTTTCGGGGTCCCTTCCAATCCCTAATGATTCTATGAGTCTATGACCCTGACTCTTATCACATCCAGACAAGTAGGTAGACAACGTGTCCCAGAGGCCAGCACTGGGTGTTCCCAACACCTGTCCCTTCAGGACACTGCTTTTATCTCTAGTCTCCTATAGTTCTCTCCCTTGCATGTGATAGCCCCCATGTCACCCATCTCAGGCCATGTGGACCCCCATCACCTGCTGACTGCGGGTTGAAATCCATGGTTTCTCTGGAGGGCCCAGATCCCTCCTGCCACCGCAGTGCTCCTGCACGGTGACTTCTGACGCTCCGGCCCTGCTGGAGGTCTGGCGTGCCGGAGTCGGGAGTGCTTTCAGCTCTGGCACTTCAAACCCCCTCGCTGTGCAGGAGCCCATTTAATGCTGCCTGGAGTCACCTGGAAGAATTAGCTCGCTGCAGCGACTTCGACATCCAAGGTATGTCGATAATGTGAGGGATGTGTAAGGTTAATGACTGGAAAAAGTGATCGCTCCCTGTGGGCAGTTTCTCAGAAAACTCCCTGCTGCTTGGCTGACAGAAGAAAGGAGACTCCAGCAGCAGTGGGGAAGCCCTGTGCTCTTGCCACAGCAGCTCTGCTCTCCTGCTGCCCACTGATGTAGGAGCTCCTGGCTGGTACAGACCCTCAGAGGAGTCATGGCCCCACACAGACCCAGGGAACAGCCATGGTCCCACACAGATCCTCAGAGTGACCATGGCCCCACACAGACCCACAGAGTGATGGTGACTCATTGATGCTGGAAGACCTCCTCATGCCCCAGGTCTGAGCTGATCTGCTGCAGGACAGGCTGCAGTGGAAGGGTTTAGATACCGTTTGAATGACCTTGGAAGGAAGATACTTAATTAGACTTGTGATTCCACAACATGCTTCCCACCCTGCAGAGCCCCCACACCTCACATCAGGGTGGGCTCCTCTAGCATCTTTTGCTCCAGCTCAGGCTGACCCACAGCTGCTGGGATTTGTTTGCAGCTCCAGCCTGAAGAAGAAGAGCAGCTTCTGGGGTTCTCCCAAACCTCTGTGAAGGGCTCTTCCCAGGCTGCCTCAGCCATCAACCTCAAGGGGACACTGTTGGGACAGGATGGGGATGAGGTTCCCCATGCTCAGGACCTCAGGCTCCTGCTGGGGGTGGATCCTGCAGCATGGACTGCAGATCACACCATGCCTGCCCATACTGGTGTGTAGGGGCATGGCTGGCTAGGTGAACCTGCTTAGAATATCCAGACTTGAGATGTTTTCCACACAAGCAACATCCCTCAAACCTCCCTTCAGGTCTAGTGTTTCACTCTCTTCTCTCCTGCTGGGACATGGGGCCAAAGAGCCAAAAGCGCTGACAACCTGTTTCTTCTCTGATGTCTTGGACCACACGTTGTTCCAGCCTTGTTCGTATAAAAAAGGAAGAAGGAACACTCAGAATCCAGCAGGACTGGGCTCTGGGAGCAAGAAGCACCAGCTGGCTCAGGGGAGGGCTGGTGAGATCCTGTGAGATTCCCCAAGGTGGGTTTGGCAGGTGATGGGACTAGTATAGCCCCCAGCAGGCTCCTCCTGCCTCAGATGCCAACTGTGGCACTGCAGCTGGCTCAGAGCACGAAGCCCTACACATCAGCATCTCCTGGGTAAGGAGTCACCAAGCTGTCCCTGCTTCTGCATTTAGTGACACTGGCTTAAAAATGGAGATACAAAGTGACCTCATGTCATGATTCAGCTTTGGGCACTGTGGTGTAGGAAGGACATTGAGGTGCTGGAGAAGGAGTAGAGAAGGGTGGCTGGGCTGATGAGCCTGGAGAAGAGGGCTGAGGGAGCTGGAGCTGTTCAGCCTATAGAAGAAGAGGCTGAAGGGAGACCTAACTTCTCTCTACAGCTACCTGAAGGGAGGTTGCAGTGAGGCAGGGGTTGGCCTCTTCTTCCTAGGGACTAGCGATAGGACAAGAGGAAATGGGGTCAGGCTGGATCTTAGGAGCAACTTCTTCCCAGAAAGAGTGGAGTGGCCTTGGAAGAGGCTGCCCAGGGAAGGGGTGGTGACACCGTTCCTCAAGGGGTTCAACAAACAGGCAGCCAGGGTGTTTCAGGAGATGCGTTAGTGGTTGGGGGTTGTAGGGCAGACTTGATGATCTTGAAGGTCTTTTCCAACCTTGATGATTTGATGATTCTCTTGGAGGGATTCCTCTGTGCAGGGGCTGCAGCGCTTCCTTCCTGCTCAGCTCCCAGAATAGGATGTCTGTCAGACACAAGTGGCTCAATATTCACCCCAACACCTGCAGATCAGAACGATGATGAATGTTCTATGAAAAAGTCACCATGACTTGGCTTTTTGGGGTGCAGGAGCCTCAGGGATGAAGGAAGAAGCCCCAGGGTAGCCTTCCCTGTGCTATGAGGGATGTGTTTGATGCATTTTGCACTACACCAAAAGCAGAGGGGAGCACCTCACCCCATCCCTTGTAGGGTAGAGGTTGACAGAGCTGTTCTGCACCACTATGGGGGAAGGAAGAGATAAGCACTTGCAAGTCAGTTTACCTTTCACTGTTGCCATAGCAGCTTAGAACCCATAGTTCAGGCTTTGGCGCCTCTGCAGACCTCTTTTATTTCTCTCTCACAAAAAAACTTCTCTGGCCAATGATTTTCAACCCTCGAGCTGCATCTTGGTGTCAAGCTGGCTCCTCACTGGTCCCTGCTGTTTCCCAGTTGAGGTTCTGGTTGCAGTGGTTTCTATCACACTCTCACACAGCACAACCCTGAAGTCCCCAAAGTGGAAGGAGCACCCTGCTCCCTTGGCTCTGCTCTCTGGCCATCAGTGTAGTCTCTTGGCAAGAGCACAAATTTCCCTGAAATATCACTATTATCCAGCAAGATCCCTTTTAGGATTGGAGGAAACTGGTTTATTCCCTCCACTGGCTTTAGGGAACTCACTCCAGGCTGGAGACAACCTCCGGATGGGTAGGGTTTGGTAACAGTTTATACATTGGAGAGGGGTTTCCTGGCAGCAGATACTGGCTTGAATGAGTTGGTGCATCCAAGGCGTAGCAGGTAGCACCTGCTGCTGACCTCTGGCTCTTTGCAAGCTCTGCTGAAAGCCTCAGGAGACTGGAAATTATTCCTGTTATCCCCCAAGGTGGAGCTGCCTTGTTCTTCCTCCTGAACTTACAAGTGCTGAGGGCAATGGAAGAAACTTTAATAAACACCAAGATTTTAAATCCTGCTTAAAGCAATCATTTGCTTTCTATCCAATGTCCCATTTTCCGAGCTCCTCTCACACCAGCAATATGGAAAACACCAAAACCCCAAAGAGATGGGGCTGGACACAAACAACATTGCAGTGCCAACCAGGTCCTTTACCCCAAGGACCCTTTTGCTGCTGTTGTTCACGCAAACCCATCTCCTCACCCCAAAGACAACTCTTCCAGACCAGGATGGGGAAAGGTCAGTGAGGTTTTTATAAGTGTGCACAGCCAGACTCTTCTTCCAGTCAGTTCTTTTTATTATTTTTCTTTTTGTCTTCTTCTTCCCAATCAACAGAAAGGGGATTAAAAAAAAAAAAGGAAGAAGAGGAAGAAAAAAAATTGGGGTAAAAGTTGAAGAACACTTTAATTTATAAGAAAAAGAACTAAATAATTGATGTAGTCATGGTGCCAAAGGTAATTTCTGCTGCTCCCTCTATCTCACAAAGACATTTAGCATTGATTGAGATCAAAGTATCAGAAACCCCTGCTGCTGAGCTGAAAGGCAAAACTTTCGGCTGCCTTTCTCCGCTCTAATAATATCGTCTTTATGTAGTTAATAAACTGCACACTTCAGTCAAACTATATCATTACAGAAGACTTAGGGAGCTAATAATTTAAAAGCAAAGAATTGCCTCTGTTCTTCGCTTTGAACTAAACAACATTCTGTTGAATGAGGGGGACATCAAAGCTTTGTTACTATAACCAATGTGGCTGGAGCATCGGGCTGCACCGAGTGTGTACTTCAGTCATCAAGGGAGGAAAAAAAAGGGGGAGATTAAAGATATTGGCTTATCAACCCACAGGCAGAACCAGGTGTTTTCTTTTCTGCTGTGCAAGCATCAGGTGGTTTGCTTATCAATGACTTTCCTTGTTAAATAGATGTACACGGCTCAGGTCGATCCCTCCAATCCTGTGGTCCTTTTTCCATCGAGCGCTGGGCTCAGTTTGAGCACTGTGGTGTAGGTTCTGGAGAGGGAGTAGAGGAGGGCATCTGGGATGATGAGAGGTCTGGAGAACTGGTCTGAGGGAGCTGGGGCTGTTCAGCCTGGAGAAGAGGAGGATGAGGGGAGACCTCACTTCTCTTTACCACTACCCAAGGGGAGGTTGCAGTGAGGCAGGGGTTGGCCTCTCCTCCCTAGGGACTAGTGATAGGACAAGAGGAAATGGGGTCAGATTGTGCCAGGGGAGGATCAGGTTGGACCTTAGGAAAATCTTCTTCCCAGAAAGAGTGAGAAGGCCTTGGAACCCGCTGCCTAGGGAGGGGGTGGAGGAACCGTCCCTGGAGGGGTTCAACAAACAGGCAGCCAGGATGTTTCAGGAGATGCGTTAGTGTTTGGGAGTTGTAGGGTGGATGGTTGGACGTGGTGGTTTTGAAGATCTTTTCCAACATTGATGATTTGATGAGTCTATGACTTTATTTTCTGAGACACCTATGAAGAAGTTGGTCTGAGGGGCTATTTGTTTGCTAATTGGACCTCTTTTTTGAGGGTCACCTCCTGCTATCATTTGGCTGATGCTTGGCTGTCATGCTGTGCTCTGCTGCAGCAGCTCTCCTCCCTACTCCCACCTTCCTCCTGTGTGTGAGGCAGCCTCACCCTCTGCTGGATGTGTCTTCATCCATCTCATCCCTGCCGCTCTGGTTCCTCTGTGCTCTTGGTGGACCAGATCTCTCCCAAGTCCTTGTAACCAAAGAAATGTCACTGCCATGGCGGGAAGTGAAGGAAGCACCGCGTTGCTCCACTGCTCTCTGCCCTGAGAAGAAAGAGAGGACCTGCTGTCCTGATGCTGCCTTTCCCACTTCTCACAGCTGCTTCTTTCCCTTCTCACCACACAAGGTTTGCAAAGATCTGCCCAGTGCCAGGAGTGGCTTGAAGAAAGATCCATGGACCAGTCCATGGAAGGTCTGGCTTCCTTTCACAAATCCCATAAAACAAAGTTTTTTCTGGGATACTGGACAGGGATGGGACCAGTGAAATCAGCCCAAGAGGATTTCAGGATCTCCCTTCCCATGTCTTCCATGCCACTGCAATATCTGCCCGTGTTGTGTGTCTGTGTCTGACTCCAGGATGGACCTTCCATGTTCTTTGGTGGGAGATGTTTGAACACAGGGCTGTGGTGTGAGCCCCAGGGTTTAACTGGGAGAAATGAGTCCCATGGTCAGCACTGGAGAAGACTCTAATTCCTCCCACTCCCATTACCTGGACAGATGTGCCAGGCAGGTGTGGGAGCTGCTGAGTTGACGGGGGGCTCTGTTATGGGATACTTGCACTTCTTAAATGCTGCTTTTCATTTGCATCAAAACCTCTCCTTGGTTCTCGGCGGTCTGGATCTCATCCCCTATTAAAGGCTGGGATTTAAAAAAGCAGAAAATAATGGCTTATTTCAAAGTACCAATTCGACTGCTGTTTGAAATGCCGTCCTTATTCAAAACCCACTTGAAATTTATACATATTTCCAAGCCTTTATTATCCTCAGTGGCTGAACCAATTTGGATCTTGATTTCAGCAAGTGTTCTCCTTGATTTCTGTGTCAGGAAATTGAGGCAGAATGTGAGCGGATCGGACGTTAACCATCGGTAACAAATGGTTTCCTGGGAATCAGTGCTCAAGTTAAAATACTTTGCAGAGCCTGTTGCTGCGGGGAGAACATTCACAGCACAAAGACTTTCAGAAAGGGCTGATCTGCTTTTCGCCCTTTTGAGCTGCAGGCTGGAGCAGGTGCCTGAGCACATGCAGGGACCTGTGTGTACGTGTGTTTCTCTTGGGGGAAGCGGCTTTACCATGAACCAAAGTTGATGTCCCAGCCCTGCTGCAGGGTTCTTTTTGCTTTTCCCTTTGGTAAAGCTAAAATTTCCATTTATGAAGTGGAAGAGGGTCCTCTAGCAGCTTGTCATATGTGACCAATGCATCTTGTGATGAGAATAACCCTAACTGCCCTGTAATCAGAGAGGAACTTGCCCCCCACTCCTTCTCCATGTGAGTGGATGAGCTGCAGATACCATGAGCTGCTGGTGTGTGTGGTTTGAAGAGAGTAGCAGTCTCATGAAGGAGGTGGGATAAGGTCTTCTACCTGCTCTGGCTCGGCACTTGTGGACCACACCTCGAGTACTGAGTGAATCCAGTTCTGGGCACTTCAATTCAAGAAGGACATTGAGGTGCTGGAGTGGGTGCAGAGAAGGGCAACAGATCTGGTGAAGGGCCTGGACAACAGGTCTGATGAGGAGCAGATGAGGGAGCTGGGGCTGTTTAGCCTGAGGAAGAGGAGGCTGATGGGAGACCTTATTGTCCTCTACAACTACCTGAAGGGACACTGTAGAGAGGTGCATGCTGATGTCTTCTCACAGGTCATTACTGACAGAATAAGAGTGACCGGCCTGAAGTGGCACCAGGGGAGGGTTAGACTGGACATTACGAACAATTTTTTACTGAAAGAGTGGCTACGGACTGGAACAGGCTGCCTGGGGAGGGAGATGAGTCCCCATTCCTGAAGATGTTTAAAGGTCAATTAGATGTGGTGCTGAGAGATGTGGTCTGGTGATGAACTTGGTAGAGTTGGGTTATTGGTTGGACTTGATGATCTCAAGTGTCTTTTCCAACCTGAATGATTCTGTGATTCACAAGCAGATGTAGTGCTGAAGGTTTAAGAAATGTTTACTGAGGGGTTGGCCTCATATGCCTGTAAAGTTTTGCATTTGTTTGAGCTCCTCAGATAGTTGCTGTCCCTGGAGGGTGAAGTAAACACAGTTAAGACAACCCAATGGGCAGTGATGCGTTGTCTCTCAAAGACAACCACCAGGCAGAGGAGACCCTGCTGTATTCTGCATCACTCATTTGGACTTTCACTGATGGGACTTCTCCTGTCAAATACTCAGGATTTACACCTAGAAATCAGATCAGGGTGGGTAGTATTTAATGGAACTACTATTTAATACAACCAGTATTTAATGCAACTAGTATTTAATACAATCACCACTCCGAATTGTAGAGCAGGGTATCTGCCTGTCCATCTGTCCATTTGTCTGTCCATCTGCCTTGAACAGGCAGACTCATTCATGGAGTGAGTACTTCTGCAGCATTTACAGACGCTCCCCCAGTTCAAACCAGTGCTGTGATCCAGCATGATGACATGAGGGAGGGTTTGTGGCTGGACAGAGGTGCAGAGCTAAAGGCTCTTGAGCCAACCGTTGCAACACATGGTGACACAGAGCTAGTAAAGTGCCTCTGATGGCGGTGCAAGGCAGAGTGAAGCTGCCTTTAGCCTTTCCCAAACCCACCGTCGGTGCCTTTTCACAGCACAGCTCTCCGCAGAGCTAATTGGGTTAGTGCCTTGCAGGGGGTTTTCAGTGTCTGCAGGAGATGGGCTGCTGCAAACACCTTCCCCTTCAAGGCACACAGCGCTGCCTTTTTCACACCACAGCTCTCTCCTTGGTTTCTGTTCTCAAAAAGCAAAAGTCCCAGGCTGTTCTTCAGTATCAGCCATTACAGTGGCTCCGTTCTTTCCTCCCAGCCATTTTCAAATGTTCAACTTAAAAGGAAAATGTTTCATTTTTGGCCAAATTCTCCCCCTGCCTCCTCTCCCTTTCCTCTCTCTTCTCCTTCATT